>OX419336.1:34763414-34778414 GCA_948470475.1 Galaxea fascicularis
GTTTATGGTATTATTTACCCAGTACAAGTTAGTCGTCTACAGCTATTTGTTCATCTTAATTATTTTGCCATTATTATGTGTCAAAGCTAATACAACTGAATAAAATAAGTACTTTGCCAAAGTTTCCACAAAAAGCGTGAAGGCGGTTTCAGTTTGACAAAGAAAACTGATTTTACATTCCGAAATTTGGGGAAGATATACAATGCAGGATCTGTAGTCAGAGTATAGTTGGCCTCACAGTGATTGGCCTACTCCGTCCTACTCCGTCGTTCTTGCCCTCGCTGGTTTTTTTTTTGTTTTGTTCTGTTTATGGTATAAGTTACCTAGTACTTGTTAGATTTTCATCTACAGCTACTTGTTTATCGCAATTATTTTGCTATCGTTGTGTCGAAGCTAATACAACTGAATACAAGTATTTTGCTAAATTTCTGCAAAAAGCAGGAAGGGTTTCTTTCAAAAAGAAAACTGATTTCACGTTCCGCCAGGGCTTTGAATTTATGCTCATAAGTGGTAAAGGGTTACCGGATAAAAGTTTTGTTAAGAAGAGTTAACGGTAGAACAGTTTTATCAGATATGAAGCTAACGGAAATTAGGAGCACCTGGCATTGGTTGCGTTGCGTGACGTTAAATACTCTCAGCCAGTTTTCCGGCCTGATATCCTTCACTGACAGGAATTTTCGGACCCAATAGAAAACCGCAGTAAAGAAAACTCTGTAACATAACGTACACCTGAAATTATACCTGGCTGATTTGGATAATTTAAAATCGTATTAGCTACCTTTCTTTGGCTACTTCCACGCTAAACTTTGTCTGCCGGGCGGGCCCGCTTTTTCCCTCCTTCAAGGATACCACGTATAAACTAGTAATATCAAAACATGGAAAGGTTGGTTTTGCTCTTACTGTTTGCAGTTTGCATCGTAATTGCCGCTATTTATGTTTCGGTTGTCGTGTCCCCACGGTTGTAGCTTGCTCAACAAGTGTACCATGGTTATTGTAAACTTCCCGACTGCACCTTAGTTTTCAGCATCAATAGATTTTAAAGAGCTCGTTCCCCGATCCCCTCTACTACCATTTTCAAATTATGAGGGTCTCCCAGGGGTTTGGCGGAACAAGGGAACATTGGCAAAATATTGAAGGGAACAAGGGAACATAAGCCTATTTTTAGGGAACAGGGGAACAAAACTGTACAAATTAGAGGAGAAAATATTGTGATATAAGAAATAAAGACCGTTATTTCTGAGATTTTATTTATGGTCATTCCCCTGGATTTCCCTGGTTGCGAATCTTTCAGGTGATGTTTTAGTTAAGAAATCAGTAACTTTTTGGCAATGTGTTATCCGCCTTAGAACGGGTAGACTCTCCCGAACAGATATTTCATCGAAGTTTCTCGTTGGGTGCCCCTGTAAGCATAGCGAGATTCAGAGTGACGATCAGTGTGAAAGAGTTTCAAGTCACAGCGAACTGTCTAAAGGGCAGAGTATTTGAGATTGATTCCCAAGAACAGTGGAATGCAGCGATTACCAAAGTGATAACGAAGGAGCGGGAGTTACTAGGTAGGTTTCCCAAATCTGGCTTATATTTGAATATACATGTATCTAACGCTTGAATAAGCTCTTTATTTATGATTATTCATTAACCATATTCATCTCGTTGTTGGGCGATTCCAAATTAAATATTTTCTTTGTCAAAATATGTACAACTGGGTCATAGCGAAGGTGTATGAGATCGAGTTGAAAGCTGCTTATACCCACATCAGCAATTCAGCACAGTAAGCGGGCTGGCACATATGCAGACGGAAATCCAACGACGAGTTTATGTTTTATGATGAATGAATGAATGAATGAATGCTCATCCCACTCTGATGGATTGTGAATTTCACTCAGTTTTTCGAGATGATGTGTCACACAAATTGAACGTCACATCAAATGTATTCTATTCTTTTATAAGTTTTGTTTTTGGTGTCTTTTCTTTTTTTGCGGGAGGGAATTCAGGGCGGTGATAAGTGGCAAGCAACAAATCAGGAAAAAGTGTGGGAACATGGGAACATAGGGCAATTTTGGAAGGGAACAAGGGAACAAGGACCCCCCCCCCCCTGGGAGACCCTCAATTATGTCTTGTGCTTGTGGTCGTTTGCAAAATGACAGTCCATGATCCAAAAGCCCAGGATTGTACAAGTTAGAATTCTTGTTTTTCATTACTGCCGGAATCACTAAACTGTTTGCACCCCAGAAAACGATCAACTGCATTTGAATTTTCGATTTGTTCACATGTCCCTTTGGAGCGCCCCGTGTGGTCACGTGGAAAGGTGGCACATTCGCGGGTTTCGAGTGTCGCGATCGGTGATCATGTACCAAGTGAAAGTTTATTACGGGTCTGATTTCCAGAAATGTGGAACTTTTTATCTCCTCACCTCAAGATTTCGACTTAAATGGAATCATAAGAAGGGTAAAAATAAAACAACAAAAACATTTCAAGATATAAGTTGCGATCAGATACGAGTTCGTTATCTTCATGACGAGAGCTGCTAACAGGGGCACCCAACGAGCAAATTGAGCAAAAAAACCCTTTGAGGGATATTTCTAGGCTCCTTGTAATGTTTAAGGACTGTTTAAAGAGTTGTTTTAATCAGCTAGAAAATTTTGATCTGTTCGGATTTCTTAGCTGAAAACTGAAGCGCCCGAAAATTTTAGGGAATGAAATCTTCATTTCAGAAATTGCTAGCTGAATGTCACCTTCGAAGAACTTCTCTGTGAACTATTTGCTTGCCCGAAAATGCTAGGCGACCTTTTCAAGAGTCAAAAATTGCAAAAATATCCCTTCCGAAAATCTAAGGGACTATTTTCCCCTGGATTTCCCTGGTTGCAAATATTTTAGGTGATGTTTTAGTTAAGAAATCAGTAGCTTTTTGGCAATTCACTATCCGAAAGTCTTAGAACGGGTAGACTCTCCCGAACAGATATTTCGTCAAAGTTTCTCGCTGGGTGCCCCTGTGCTAAGGATAGAACCGCTGTTGAAACATCTCCGCCTTCACTCAAAATATCGTCAATAATCAGTCATCCTTTTCAATTGTTTTCAAACGTTCTGTCGTAAACATTCGTGATTACTAATATTTGAGCCCTGATTTGAGCGCCAACCGCTGTTGTAGAGAGCTTCTAAGAAGGGAAACTCACATGACCAAACGGGGCGTTCCAAATGGTCACGTGAGCAAATCGAAAATTCAAATGCAATCGATCGTTTTTTCCGGGGTGCAAACAGTTCAGTGATTTCGGAAAGGTCGAAGTTTGAATGTATTAACTAAGTATCTGAAGTCCGAACGCGAAATAATAAAGCCATCAATAACATGGAAGAGGTTTTACGGGCCGGTGAGGCAGTTATCAACAGAAGAAAACAAAGCCTTAAGCGAAGACAGAAGGCGGTAGGTTCCAGCCATCAATCATTTCCATAGCTCGAGTAATCTGATTTGCCGTAGAATCAGTGTTTCTACATACAAAGACGATTCATTGAATATTCCTCCAAAGTACTTTACCAGAAAAGTCGATTCCAAAGCTTATATTAGAGTGCACTGGGTAACGTTCAAGTAGTTTAAAGATATGTAAGGGCTCTGTGAGAACATTTTCAATTAAGAAAAGGCAGTGAACGATCGCGTGACCAAAACTCTCATTAGTGTGTTCATGATCCAATACCATTATTAACCTCTGATGGGCAGACTCACTGAAACCTCTTGTCATGAAAATATCTTTTAATAATTATCCAAGTGCTTTGAAGTGTGGACTGTAATCATGTCAAATTGTCGTAATGTTAGTTATAATGAAGAGCTCTTGAGGGCACAAGCCAGCGGTGGCAACTGACTACAATCTCGGTCAAAACAAATGAAAAATTTAAGTCCCCCCTCCCCCCCCCATTTCAATGATGAAAAAAGAAGGCGCAGTTTGGTTTGCGCGCGAACTCAACATTGATATGGGGGGAGGGGGGTTTTATTTCTCATTTTATTCTGTCCAAGATTGTAGATACCATTCAACAAAGGAACGCGGACAAATTTTAACGCTCTTTTCGGTATCAAAATTAGTCCAGAAAAGTAGATTATTGTCACATCAATTGCATCTTTAGTTTTGTTTTGGTATATCGTTCCAGGATGTCTAGTAAACTAAGACGTAAGACCTAAGACCCCTGGAAAACTAAAAAACCCAAAAACCCTGGGCTGGGGTTAGGCTAGGGTCACGTCACGCTGGTCAAGGTTAAGCTTTGGAACAAGAAACAGTGATCGACGCCTTGATAATCCAGTACCTGCATTTGATCTTACCTGCGATCAGGCGTTATATTTATTTGTTTTTTCAAAAGAAGGAGATAAAGCCAAACAAAACCCTGATTCGGCCAGCAAAATAAACCGTTCCATTCTTTCAACAGCGACGTTATCAATGTTAATGTATCCGCACTAGGACCACATGTGATTTAGGACGTAGTACGAGTAACGCAACTTTGTAACGCAAGCGGTGTTGAGGGTTCGTTTTGTTCTGCTCCGGACTGACTGACTGACTGACTGATTGACTGATTGATTGATTGATTGATTGATTGATTGATTGATTGATTGATCGATCGATCGATCGATCGATCAATCTGCATTTGGGTTTACTGACTGCCTCTCAAGTAGTTATAGTCAGCTTCAGTAGAGAACAGGTATTTGCTGACCGTTTGCATTGTCTTTTTCACCAGACAGCTGTTGGTTCTGATACCTGTAGAAGGGTTAACTGGTTCAAAACCATGCTATCCCTACCCCCGAGAAAAACGCTTACCACCTTGGAAACATTCACAGCTCGGTCTGCGTTCGTTGCATACTTTGCTGGTGGTGTGCTAGGCGTGGCCTTTCCACAGATCCTCAACTTTGCTTTGTTCGAGATGAAACTCCGTGGTCGCGACATTGAATACGTGCGGCTCAACTGTGCTCTTCTGGCTATAATTGGCTTCCTGTACATTGTGACAGCGAGATCACGACCCAGGATCCTAGGAAACGGAGCGATTTTGGGAACTGTACCTGTTAGACTGGTTTTTGTCCCGGCGGTTTTTACATGGATGTATCAACATTCAATGGTTCCTTTTCAGGTGGCGGTCGCTATTATTTTGCTTGATTCTACGTTGGCCATGGCAACTTTGATCGTATGGTACCGTGACACGCCCGGAGCGTCCGTGGGGAAGAGTCTGGGAGAGATCGCAGATGTAGTGATCCCAATACTTAGCGCCAAGCGGAATTGGTCTTCAAATTGCATTCAAATTATTGGCTACTTAAAAGCGACTGTTTCGCTTTCTTTCGCCGCCAATACCGAGATTGCACGAGATGCGTTGGGGCTGGATACGTTCGGCGAGTTTTCCAAGGGTATAGTAGCTTTGTTACTTATCACAAATGCTGTGATAGGCTGGCAGCAGATCTTGGGAGGTGGAAATGGCAACGAGTCCACGCCTTTAGCAGCATTGTTTTACCGGCTTGTTTGGAGCATGCCTTTAGTTGCAGTGATGCATTATTTGCAATGCATCGAGCGCGGTCTGGCGTTAGCAATAGTTACAGCGGATTCAGTCAGTGTGTTGCTTATTCTGATATCCCTCGCCATGGATTCCTTGTCACCTAAAAAGACAAATTAGATTTTAAAATAAATGTATCGCAAACTTCAGTACCAAGGCAATTCTCAACAATAGGCGGAACATGCACGTGTTCTTTTTTTTAGCATAAGGCGGTATTTTCTTAGTCTGCGCTTGCTATGCAGGCTGGTATTTTCTAAGCGCAGTTGTGAACCCTGGTAAACACGTGTAAACCAAACTTCCCTCGAAGAAATGTATCCACGATCTGTAATAGTAATAAGAGTTGGCCCCTCCGCAGTGACAGGGTACCCTGTGGTGCTCAGTTACCGTAGCGGTGCTTGTGTTTTGCTCTGTTTATGGTATTAGTTACCCAGTACAAGCTATTTGTTCATCTTAATCATTTTGTTATTGTTATGTGTCAAAGCTAATACAACTGAATAAAATAAGTACTTTGCAAAAGTTTCTACAAATAGCTTGAAAGCGGTCTCAGGCTACGTTCACGCGCTACCGGGCGAATTCGTCCGGTTAAGGTGATCCGTTCACAGGGAACCACGCTAACCGTTCGAAGTTTTAGCCGTTCAAAACTTTGAACGCCAAAATCGGGGACGAATTTTAAGCCGGTACGGTCAATAATTTAACCCGCGCTTTGTGAATACCTTGACCGTTTAAATTTTTGTACGGGAGAGGTGTGGTTGCATGGATGCGTGATAACTAAGCTGGCCATGGATGACTGAAGAAAGGTCTAGATTATGAAGATGCGATGTGTCGGATTATTAATCACTGTTCTTGTTAATATTATAGTATTACTTCAAAATATCATCTTGCAAATGGCTATGACATGCGAAGCGTTCAACGCACGAAGGCGGCGGTGTGTTGTGTTAATGCCAGATAAAGTGTAAAAAGTCTATGGCCAAATTATCAAGGGCCGTTTCATCATCTGTCCAAGCGGGAAATATTTGTCGCTATCAGGTGTCGAATCTTTACCGTTATCGCTACCATCGATTGCCTTCCACTTTCTGGACGCAATTTTGGAGTTTGCTTAAGTACTCAGCGCATGGGCAGATGGTAAAATTACTGACAAAACTTAAAATTCAACCGGTTAGTCAGTTCAATGTGAACAGAGAGGAAATATTGCACAGTTCCGTGTGAACAATATGTCAGGTCAAATTTTTCAACCCGTCGAAAATTCGTCCACTACCTTGTGAACGTAGCCTCAGTTTAACAAAGAAAACTGACTTTACATTCCGCCAGGGCCTTGCATTTATTTTCACTGGTGATAAAGGGTTACCAGATGAAAGTGCTATTGAGAAGAGTTAACGGTAAACTAACTTTGTCGAAGATGAAGCTAAAGGAAATCAGGAGCACCTGGCGTGGGTCGCGTTGCGCGGCGAACATTCTCAGCTAGTCAGTCCGGTCTGATATTTTTCACTGAAAGCGGGACTTTGCACGCAACAGAAAACCACAGGAAAGAAAGCGCCACTTCGCAGTTGTAATATAAGATGTTCACACATATTCTCTGAAATTTGTACCTGGCTGACTTGTATGGAGTGGGGATGGGGAGGGGAGAGACAAGCTATGGAAGAATTTAATCTCGGGGCGGGGGGGGGGGCTGTTACTCTCACATATGGGCTATATAAGTATGTGCCGCGGGATAGGGTATGGTTTTTGAAGTTAAACAAATCCTTAAATGGGGTATCATCTTTGCCTATGTTCAGGCATAGTGTTCCAGGGTGATCCTTGGATAGGGTACCTAAATTACAGAGAACATAACTCTGAAAGATTACCGTGTTTGTGATTGCATATTATTAAACTACAATTCTGGCCAAAAACTTTGGGACACTGCAAAAAACGTTGATTGCAAGGCCGTATCTTCCCCTCCCCTGCATTCAATGTTGTTTCTTGCCATGTCTACTATTACAATGTTAGTGGGTAGGGGGTTGGTTATAAAAACACAATAAAAAGGCGAACAATGTTTACCGGGCTTGTTATTTTAATGCACTTTACATACATGCATCTCAGGCGGGTGATTCCTTTAGTGTCCCAAATAATTTGGGCTAGGATTGTAGGTTTATTCTATGCTTGATGCTAACTTCTAATCTTACAGAAACAAAATAAAGTTGACCTGTTCAAGCTATTCTTAGTTTTTGTTTTTCCCTTGAAAAGGGTGTCATTTTTCGAGTTTGGGCTTAGGGTATCAATTTTCGTTTGCTTCATCCTTATTTTTAAGCCCCTTTGCTGTACACACCTAATCCGAAATTCATGGGAGTACCCCCCGGGAATTTAGTATTGCATGGGCTCTGTCTTCATTGTCAGACATTGCCCAAATATTAAATGTGGAGGGGGGTGGGGGAGCACTTTGCACAGTCAGTCTAAGGTCAGTACATTCAGGAACTGAACTTTGTTATTTCAGCGGATGATGTGGCTGCAAACTTGCGGCCTCATTCTAGTAAGGCGAAGTGGCCTATCAGAAAGATCCCCTAAACAACTGCACTTCCGGCAACTTGTACTATTAAACATGGGGCATGTAAGGTCTCACGAGATTGCCTTGCAACCCTTCAGGTGAACAAAAGAACAAACAACACAAACAATGGACCCTATCCCTAAAACAATAGAGGTGCTACACTATGCCTGCCTATAAAATTTAGAGCTTACGAGAGCTGCTACATGCTACATGCTCTCGATGCTGTCTTATTAATCGGCTCCCACTGACCAAGATAATGGCAGTGATCTAATGGTTTTTCAAAGGAAATAAAGCACAAAATTTGAACCAGTCCTTTGTGAAACAAGGAAAGCCAAAAGTCGTTCAAAAGAACTCGGTGGTGAATGGATCGCGCAAGGAATCCTTACTGTGCCGCATGAGTGGACTGAGCTATAATTGCCTTCATTCCTTCGTCTCTAACGTGCCTTTGACTATTTAAACTCCTAATTAGTTAACGGCGAAAGCGTTCCCATTTTAGGTTTTTCAAACAATCATGATTGATCATCACATTCACGGTCCTATATGAAACAAAGGATGCGGTCAAACAGGAACAAATTGAACTTTTGCCCTGTTCTTTGTAGGGCTGAAATGTTTTGTACTGACTCTGCGTCAGTGATATTAGACAAGATAAGAAAATGTTTTCAATTTTCGAGATCTCGATCTGCCCTGCCCACTTCTATTACTCCTACATCAAGATCTCAGCGATGTTGAACGAACGTACCTAAAGATTGATTATTGTTTCAGCTCTTTGATAAGATTTGACTAATAACAGTTCACACAATGAAATATTTTTCCGCTGAAGGAAACGCGTTGCACCTCCCATTTCTCCACTCACGCGGAACTTACTCGCGAGCACGCGCGCGATCCAACACAATATAACATAACCATAACCACTCAGGCTCCTGGTAAATGAATATGCCAGCGCTTACGTTACGCAAACATTAAAGAGAAAATGGAAAAATAGACACTTTGATCAAGAATCAGCACAAATGAAAAATAATGTCATGTTTAGGTTTACACACAAGATGGCCGCTGACAAACTGGTATTGGCATAATTATATACTCGATCAAGCGTTCGATTGTCATATTCGATTGAAATGGACAGAGCGGATATGAGTGGCGTAAGAGTATTTACCTGTCGCTCTTTTCAGTAAAACCATATCGGCTATGGTGTCTGTAGTGTCACAATTGTCAAACATCGATTTGCGGTTTTTGTTTAGCTGTCCAGTATTGAGAATTCGACTGGAACAATAACTGACAAAAACTTAAAATCCGTAATTCTTCACAACT
Organism: Galaxea fascicularis; assembly: GCA_948470475.1. NCBI lineage: Eukaryota > Metazoa > Cnidaria > Anthozoa > Scleractinia > Euphylliidae > Galaxea > Galaxea fascicularis. The sequence continues at coordinate 34,772,752 of OX419336.1, forward strand.
ACGGATGCATTACCTAAAGAAACTACTTAGGGATAAGGATTAGGCTGTTTTGGCTATAATTTTTTTTATCCCAAAACAAAAACAAAAAAAGAAACTAAATCGTCCCTTATAAACTTTCGCGAGTGATGTTGATGCAAATTCTCTTAACATCCCATTCGTGCGCTCGGCTCGTACCTCGTTAGCTGCCCGGCGGGATTCAAAGCAAGCTAGCGCTTGAGAGGGTTCCTTCTTCGTGTTTTGGTGGTGTCAAACACAGCGAGATCGTCATTTCTTCACGTCAAGGTACGGTGAGTTCCTTATCACATCTTGGGTAGCGAAAAACAGATAGTTTATGATAAAGACTGTGTAAATATCGAGCGCGGATGAGAATATTCAGAATATGTACACAAAGATTATGTGTGACGAAGGCTTGCTGTGCTCATAATTGAATCCACATTTGGTCGTGACAGATGTGTCTAATGAGGAAGAGCGTGTCCGTTATCGTAACGTTTGGAATAAAAGCATTCATTTGCCATTAACGCTTGCAATGAAAAAAATAAGCTTAACTGAATGTAGATTAATACTAATTTCCCTATCCAGACGTCGGTGGAAATAGAGTTGTGTTATTTAAAAAAAAAGGCTAATTTTGAAACCCACCTTAATTCTAGTATTATTTTGTCTCGTTGGACGTTAAGACTTAGTGACTTGATCTAGTTTTGTAGAAAGCTGAAGTTGAAACGTAACTCCGATCGTCAAAATTCAAGTGTTCGATGTTCACATGCACATCTGTATTTTTCTTTCAATTGACATTCGGTCTGAAATGTATGTAATTATTACAAACCCAATGCTGACCTGAATATCGTATATATCGGTCTTATCGTGAACGTTAATTTTAATGTAAACAAAATCTTTTGATTCTTGAAGTTATTTATTATGAGGCTATATCTACCTTAATATGTTTATTAAACAATCGAGAGTGAAATGTTGAAACTCCTGTTGATTTTATTTGCTTTCGCCAGGCTCACAATAGCTGGCGTTCGCAGTCGCGTATAAACAGTGTAAGCTTAAATGTTCGAATATATATCGATCGGAACGGAATTCGAGCAGAAAGACGTTTTGCGGACGTACTTGGGATGATAAACGAATATGCAAAATGTCCTTGGTTTCCAGTGTTCTTTTCTGGTACAGTCAGGTCAGTTCTGAACGTCTGTTGGATTTATCTAACCTTAAAACTAGAAGGAAAGCCTCGTAATCTATAGTAGTAAAGCTTTGACTTGTCCTGTTTTAAAACTTTAATACTTAGAAAAGAACGTTGAGGCTTTTTACACACGTCGTAAATTATCCTGTAATTACATCAGATCTAGAGTTGCATTCATTTATCAAAAATGTACTGTAATGAATTGCAAGTTATGTTTGAAGATGACATTAGGTCTTTCCGATAATGACAGTACTCCCGAGCTTACAATCAAGCTTAAATCGCATGTATTAAAATGTTTTGGATATTACTGGGCATTCAAATCCAATTTATAAACTTCATCTACAAGAACTTAGTTGGGGAGAAATGTTTTAAGTCATGGATATAAGTTGCGTACTTTGTGTTGTTGTTGCTGGTATTTATCAAGTCATTTATCTGTCTTGTGATTTATCTTTCTGAATAGGAAAGGACTGTTACCATTAATTGATTGCCAGATCTTAACTGACTCATCTGTTAATCAGCTTTGACCATATTAACATTTTGACAACGATGACATTATTAAACGGTGAGCAAATTTGCTCTCTATAAAAGTGAATCAACAACTTAACATGAGAGATGAACTCTAACAATAAACAACAGCTCAGGTCTGATTGTATTTGCTGAGATACCCATGAGCATGCTTAATAGCAATACATGTAAAATTTCTTTGTGGTGATGTATGTCAATCACTGGGCAATGCTGCTGCTGCTAACTGACTGACTGGCTTACTGTCTGACAGACCAACTGACTGACTAACTGACCAACCAACTGATTGATTGATTGATTGATTGATTGATTGATTGAATGACAGACTGCTGTGTTAACTAAAATGACAAAAAATAAAATCAAACCAATCTCATGAGAACAGTTGTAGCTGAGTAGTAAAAATGATATATTTTATTAAACATGTGGTACAAAATATTAGATAACTAAAACTCAGTCTAACAAAACCTGGTTGATTAGCACTATGACCAAGACCCATGGGTTACTACTACTTGTAGCTGATTAGTCCTAATTATATTTGAATTAATCAACACACAATGGTCAATTTTGTTCAGTACATTTTAATTTTATCATTGCTCATAGTCATTAAGGGCCTAGAGCCAGAGATTTTCCCTGGAATTTTCTATTAGATCCTCCCCTATTTTGATAGAAAAAGAGCACATTAACCACACTACAATAACTGAATTCCCCTGCTACCTTTTGCACATCCCTGCCTATTTATAATGTAGGTCCGCAAATGTGTACACGTGTGGCTTTCTAGACCATGTGACAGGTGGTAAAGGTAAAGGTTAAGGTACACCTTATTTAATGTCGGAAGTTCCTTTTCTCTCTAGAGAGTATTCTCCCAGGAAGCCGACAGTGCGCTCATTTTACCCCCCTCTTTCCATCAGTGCTCCGCTTGAAGGGTATTTACATGTAAAGCTACTTTTGGCTACACGGAAAGGAAAGAAGTCGAAACAAGGATGTGAGGTCCGGGGATCGAACTCGGGACCTTATGCACCAAGGCCGCGCACTAACCGACTGTGCCACCCGTGCATGTAAGCCTCACAAAAATGATTGGCAGCTGTGGCTCATCATATTTTATTGCATGGTGCAGAAGATCAATGATCATGTACACAAACTCATGAATGACTATCAGTTATTACCACTAACTCTCCCTCAAAAAGGCCAGTTAACATAATGAGCATTGTGCAGTTCTAGAAAATACCCATAAGGAGGGAGGGGAGGGGGGGTGTAATGTCAAAAGAAAAGTATGGAGCTAATTGAAATTTTCAGTGAGATGGGAGGTGCAAATGCAAACAATTCTTCCTTGGAGGGCTATGAATATTTTGTGGAACCACACATTTTGATGAAGCTGTGATGTGTAGTTCAAGAAGATCACAAGAGGCTACTTAACTTGAGGTCGCCAATTAAAAGAGGCCCTCAGGGTATGTTGGCTGAGCTTACTGACAAGCTGAATTGAATCATTTAAAGCTGAAAGGAAAATATATTTTAAATAATCCCCACTATATTCAATACTATTTAGTTGTTGCCAGCCTTCAGAATGTGCCTCAGCTGATGCTACTCAGGAATAAGAACTTTGTATCATCTCTTAAGATTGCAGGGTCAGTCATGACACTGAAGTGATTTTTCTCAAATCTGATACCACAAGATCCATTGTTAAGCTGATTGTTAAAACAGCTGCTGGGATGAAGAAGCCAGCAAATCTGTGGGACTGATGTTCAAGATATACAAAGGAAACAAATCTAGAACACCAAGTAAATCACCCAATTACAGCAGCAGGGACTCCCATGCATCGGATGGCACTCCACACAGGTACATTGAGATATACAGTGTTGCTCTAAATGGTATTGTAACAAAATGGAATTTTATCATTGTTGTTTGACTTCAGGTATGTTTAAAAAAATAGAACAAAAGGAAAATTGAAAGATGTGATTTATTCAATAGTGTCACACACAAACTCAGTTCTCCAAACAGGGGTAAAAAAAAAATCAATGATTAATTCATGCTCAAACTAAAGCACACTTTTTCGTCCATCATTGAAATGGGAGAATGTCGAGGAAGGGGGAGGGGCGGGGGTCTGAATTTTCAATTGAATTGACCAAGACTGTAGGTCCAATAGGTGGAGAACTCAGACATGTTTTTTTGTATGTGCCAGTAGTGAATCAAGCACCCCTTTCTTTTACCTTGCTAGAGCATTACCATCTGACTCACATTACCATTATTCTGCCTGTCACATTTTGATAATCTGTTTTGGTATGTAGGACATTTGTCACATGGAGGTAATGTACAACAACCGGCGAATTCCGCCACCTGTCAAGATAAAAGTAGCCGCCTGTGCTGACTATGAAATTTGCCTTTGTGTGCCTCCAGGCTGAAGTTTAGCTGCCTATAAGTATTTCTGGGCCATCTGACAAAAAAAACTACTGAGAACCCTGACCATCTCATGTCACCAAAAAGGAAAATTAATAGTACTTGACCATTGTTATCATTATAATTACTTATTAACCAAGTGCAAGGGCCGTACTGGGAGAATATCAGCCTGAGGTCTTGACAGTACGGACCGAGCTGTGCTCGGTCCATACAAAAAAGGCTGAGGGCAGATATTTTCCCAGTATGGTCCCAAGCAAGCTTGGTTAAAAAGAGATTTATTACACGACTGAAGACAACGCGGGAACAATGTGGGATCATTTGGGACAATACCCGGTCCAATACTTGGAGAATATCGGACTGGCAATAGAGCAATCTTATAGGTCAATTTTAGTTATTGGCCCTCTGACTGTCTAAGTCATGTAATAAACTGTAGTATTAGCTGGTCACAAAAAGGATAACTGGTATCTAAGGCTGCCTTGTCTGTATGCTTAATGAAGTGCTTGTCAACATACTTTGGTTCATAACACAGACCTGGAAAACAAAGAGACCTTATTTTGACAAATATTTTGGAAGAAAGTAGCACAGTTGATGAACCAAGGAGCTTTGAACAAGATGAACAGTACTTGGATGAGTGTTTAAAAGCACTTGATGAAAATGCAGAGGAGCTGCAGGTAAGGAATTTCACCATTAAAACCAAGAATCTTCAATCATGAAAGTACAGTTTTGTAAAGCAACACAGCGGCTGCCCAAGTGTATACAGTGATCAATATTTTTTCAGCCGAGTTGGCAACAGGGTTTGTTAAGGCATAAGTAAACAGATTGCCAGAATAATTACAAGACTTTCAAATTCGGAGAACACCAGGAGTTAAAGGCTGGCTTCACAGTTTTTATATTTTCTTATTGTTACCTCAGGAACTTAACTGTGTCTTACCATCAAACCATACTTGGTAAACCTATAACCTTTCAGTGACATAAGATTTTAGTTTGAAAAATTTACCTGCACCCTGTGCAGACTGTGTATGTATGTAAACTCAAGTGATCAGGTGTATTTTCTCCCATAGTGGTAACATTAAAGGAGGGAAAGGGCATTATTTTCAAACTTTTGTCTAAGCTTATAGCAAAAATGCATGACCTCGAGTAGAATTTGGGATTAATAAGTACGAGTGATTTTGAAAGTTCTCAAAATTGCACAAGCCTTCAGGCGAGTGCAATTTGAGAACTTTCAAAATCACGAGCATCTATTAATCCTGAATTGTACGAGAAGATTGTGCGCTTTTTATTTATAGTACATTCAACAAAATCACTCAATTGTGTAATAGATACTCCTACGGAGTACTATTTGGGGTCAATTGTACTGCTCTTGACCAATCAGAATTGAGTTATTTTGTTGAGTGTACTATAAGTACAATAATATGTATTATAGGTAGTGCATTATGTGGGTTATAATAATAACAACTTTATTTAAGTTTACTTAGTACCTGGAGTGAGTATTAATTTGCTTTGCTTCTTACTTTCATTGTTAACCTTTTTCTCTTTTTCTTTTTTTAAGGTGGGGGAAGGAGATCTGGAGGAG
>OX419336.1:34783414-34853414 GCA_948470475.1 Galaxea fascicularis
GTGGTTTTGAATTCACTTTTCCAGAGTGATACCAGTACTGGAACTTCGAAGTCGTTGGACGATAGACTGGGAACTAAGATGAATGATAGCCCGCGTAGTGACAGACGCCGGGCCAGCGGTTCACCTGATGGAGAGAGCCCTAAGGGATTTGGGCATGACAGGTAAGCAAAATGACTGGTCTCTCTCATGTCAGCGAAAAAGTAGCTGGTTTACGCTAAAAACCTATTTTAGTTATTGACGTTGCGTTGATTGAGATTTTGTTTTGATAGACGTATTCGGCTAACGTATTTACATCCTTGTTGCCAACCAATTCAGATCATGTGATGATTCATTTGGGAGGTAACCATTGTGCAATTTGTCACACACAACTGATCGCATGGAAGTATGAACAAACAGAACAATTGTAACCTCCCAAATGAATCATCACATGATCTGAATTGGGTGGCAACAACGATATAAACACGTTAGCCGAATCCCTCTATTAATAAAGTATTGAGTTATTCATTTTAAAGAAAAGAGCTACGAAACTATGACAAGTGCAAACTAGCATTACTGCTAAGATGACATAGCGTTGCAAAAATAGTGACGTCAATAGTTTGGTAGGAGAAGTGCTTCTCTAATCCATGGACTAAAACTCTTTGCAAAGGCGATTGGTTTCTCACGTAAAAGAATTGCATGTCGGAACAGCATCGTCGCTAGATTTTCAAGGAATCAAATTTAACTTGGTATTATGAGAACATAAGTACGTCCGTAACCGATAATTCATTTACAGCGCTTCCGGCTTTTCTTGGATCCTATTCCACTTGCCGTCAAATCTGTTTGTTTTGTTATGCTTTTTTGAACTAATGACAAATGTTCCCTACTTATAGACCTGTCTACCAGTATCACGTTAATGGACCAGAACACAATCCAGACCACGGATCGCCGTTCAACAGGTTCGATGGCAGTGGGATGACATTTGTGAATAAGGAGACTGAGGTGAAAAGCGCACGCCAGTTTGAAGCGTTGAAGCAGCAGAGGAGACTGAGCACTACAAGAAGCATCGACTCCGCTGGCTCGGGTGTGTGTTCTCCGATGTCTTTGACGGACGCAGCTACAGATCACTCGGCAATGCAGCTTGTTATGGCGTAAGTATGGCCCCTTTTATGTATCGTGACGTTCTTCCTTAACTACTCTAGTCTCGCATCGTCATTGCTTTGCATCCTCTGTAGAGACTGTCCAAATAGACAAATTAAAACGTGGTACGCAAAGCAGAAGGTAAAGTGGGTGACTTTTTTTTATTAAGTGGTATCTAATTGAGATGTCTGTATTGTGTGTAAAACGTAATGACAACCTGTTCACGCGGGTCAATTTTTTTTTAAATCGTCTCACTGATTACAGAAAACAAATAGCTGCCAACACGCGCAGACTCGTCATGTCCAAGCACTCGCAAAAGGTGGAGGAATCACCGCTGATTGGAATGAGAGAAATACCCACCGTGTATGATGGTGGGTCTGTGAATGAGCCGCGAGGAAAAGGTAACCTGTGACTCTTTCAGTATTCCTTGCGCTATTTATAATTGTGATTGAAGGTACACACTACAGGAAACGATTTCGTTTTCTCTCTTGCGGACTGCCGTTTGAGTTAAGTTATTACAAGAGCCTCCATAATGGCCTGAGGACAAGAGGAAAAGTACCTTTTGAAGTTCCCAGTGGTCTTAACTTTGTAGAAATCAGCGTTTGTCGACAATGTTTCGTTCCTTAGGGAGACATTGTAAAATTATATGGCTTGCAGCGAGTTTATAAGTCGAACTGGATTTATGCCTGACCAGTGCCACTTGTGTTCGACCGGCAGCAGTTAGGTCGAGGAGGCCTAAATCGCCCATAAGGTATCCAGTTTCTTCTCAGGTCTCCTCGCCACTTTTAGGGAGTTTAAGATTCTACGACGCGACGGCAACGAAAACGTCATTTCAAAATACAACTTCTCGTTTGTGTAACTCTTTCGAGATTATTCCAATTTGTTAAACATGAAAAATGCTGGCGAGCTGGCTAGGGCCTAAATTACTATGAACGGTGTTAAAGCAAAGAAAGAGAAAGAAAAAACATTTTGGTACATTTCTTTGCCGTCCTCTGCGAATCAACAACGTGAAATGACCAAATTTGGGGTTTTCTCGAGAACGTGAGTGTATGGTGACAAGTTTTTCTTTCTCTTTCTTTGCTTTAACATCATTCACAGTAATTTAGACCCTAGCCAGCTCGCCAGCATTTTTCATGTTAAACAAATTGGAATAATCTCGAAAGGGTTACACAAACGAGAAGTTGTATTTTGAAAGGACGTTTTCGTTGCCGTCGCGTCGTAGAATCGTAAACTCCCTTTTGATCTTTCGCTACAGATTTTTTTTCTTTTCTTGTTTTGTATTTGTTCTGTATTTCTTTTTTGTGGCAAATAAATAAAGCCAGGAGCCCAAAGCACAAGATTTTCCTTTTCTCCCATTTTGTTCCAGTGGTTCCCAGTCTCCAAGTCCTTCAACCCGACACATATTACTCCCCGACGTCATCCCGCTCCCATTCTCCCACTCGGACAGATTCGACATCAGGGAGTCGTCCAACGTCCGGTACTCCGAGAGAAGACTTCAGAGAAATAAAGAGAACAAACGCAGTTACAACCAAAGCAGAGAAAAGAAATGCCAGCGAAGACAGAACTGGGACGCCATCAAGAATAAGATCGCTGGCAAACAGACGTAAACCCCCATCACTCAGCTCTGATAGCACGCTGAGTTCGGACAGTGAATTAGAGCGCAGTAGTGAGCAGAATAATGGGCCTCGTCATCGCCGGGGATACCCACCTTCAAGCCGGTCGAAAGAACTCAACGGAAACGGAACGGTGTTACGGCAAGGCTTACATAGACGTGCACCTGTTGACAAGAACAGAGCGAAGAAAACTGTTTCATGGAATGAATCTCTAAAAGCGAATCTCTCTACAAATGTAAATAAGCAAATTCCTAATGAAAAACCTCGTATACCACCAAAGCCGCCGGTAAGGACGGTGTCGCGTGACAGTAGGGCTTTAAGGACAAAGTCACGTGACGGAGGTGTTGAAACGACATTTTCGGCTGATAGTGTTGCAGTGAAGAAGTTGCGTGAAAGTGAAAGGACGATATTGCGTGACAGTGGTACTGAAATGTTCAGATCGCATGGCAGTGAATCGGGAAGAATAGTCTTGCGTGACAGTGACATGTTTGGCTACGGGCAAGTTGACAGAAATCCTGCGCGTAATGGAGTGGATAGATTTGTTGTTCCGTCCGTTGTAGTGCAGCAGCCTATCAAACCAGTTGCGGTATGTCGGTCATAAAAATGTTTTAACTTATTTTGCTTAAACTTGTTAGGCTAACGACCATCCTATGTTCAAATACTCAAATTCGTTTCATCAGTTTTCTTCATCTGTTGAATCCATCGCTTTTTAAAACGTAGTTAAAACCAGTTAAACTGCATGTCATTTTTTCAAGCAGGGAAATTCAGGCCCTGAAAGCTTATCGTATTCCTTGGATGGATACCAACAGGATGACAGACCATGGTATGCATGATATTCTTTACTTCTTGCATGCAGTCTACCCTCTCCTCCGTCTGAGCTTAAAATTTTCGGTAGTCATTCCTGTTGTTAAAGATAACGCTGGCCTATTGTCAGCTTAAATCACCTGACGATTTGGTTTCTTTTTCCAGGTATGAAACTGACGAGTTTGATTGACGAGCAGACACTACAGACTGGAGCGCAGTCCCCCTCAGGCTTGATTACCAGCCGCTGTTCGGGAAACGAACCCGCTCGGGGAGGAACGAAGTTCGGACTCGAGAGAGCGGCGGAAATCGAGCCTAAGTCCCCCTCTCCATTTGGATTCTTAACATTCCTGTATCAACCCTTGTTAATTTCGAACCCACAGTTAAACCGTTTAAATTATTTTAAAGAAGGCACCGGGAATCTGAAGAGAAAGCAAAGAACTTTGTGTCGCTCGCTCTATTTTGTTTTGTTTTTTTTTTGTTGGTCGATTTTAGTTTGACGGTGCATAAAATTAGGTACCATGTCCCGGTTATACAGCATGCTTGTAAATACTACAGTACAGTTTATTAACTTATAGGAGAGTTTTATCGTGTTCTTGTAAATAAAATAGAAAGTATTATTGACACCAGGCTTAAATGGTAGCGAAGTTGTCTCTTCTTATTTTGTTTTTTGGCTCAAATTAAGAAGCCGTGTTTAGTAGCTTCTTGTGAAAAGAGGATCGTAGAATGCGGAATTATCTAATCCGGCATAGAGTGCAAACAGTCCTGTGTTTAATTTTGGTCGTGAACATGACCGGCTGAGGCGATAGAACTCTGTAAAGATGCAATTCTCAGTCACCAGCACTCTCACTCTCTCGGGAGGGGAGGGGGTACTCAACAAAATTTTACACGGGGTGACTCAGCCCTACAGGTCAAACTCCTTAGCCTTAGCCCCAACCATTGCCGCAAAAGATGTTAACCGAAAGAAGAAACTGGAATGAGAGGTTCCCTTACCCTTTCATCTAACTGTAACTGAAAAGTTACCCCTTTCGGGCGGAGCCTTCCCGTATAGACCGTTATAGGGCGTGCCTCCTCCTCCCGGCCTCGAGTTAGCATGCCTATCAACAAAAATTGGGCATCATCAGCTGAGGTGATTAGAGATTTCACTGCATGAATGTGGTATATTTGGATTAAAGTTAAGTACAAACTATTGTGATTCAGTGATGACTTGCCTCTAACAGAATAAGGTTAAGACCGCAAACTATTCATAAAGCCTCTACTTATAAATTAGGGGCGTTACTAGGGAGTTGTGTATTACATAATCATATAAGATTCATTCCTTTAACTTTACCTCACGGATTTCACTAAATCCAAATATGCCATCGCGGTTTTGTAGTTCCAAGAATTCTTCTAGCTTTTGGTCGTGATAATAAAGATAAATAACGTGGAAAGGTGGAAATAAGCAATATGGGGCGGTAGAGAGGCTGGATGTGAAGCGAGAGAACTTCATTGTAAAGAGAATTAAGGTGACAGTTTGGTAGTCATCCAAACTAAGTTAGTTTCCATACGAAATTGTGTCGTGCGAACAGAACTAACTGCTGTATTTCTTTCACGCATTCTTCATAAAAATAACCTACAATCCACCTAAATATAGTTCGTCTAAATATCTAAAAAGAATAGGAGATATGGATATCGGTTTCCATAACAAGTCAATGTTTATTTTGCAACAGAGATCATTCAGCACCTGAGCCGATATTACACCAGAGAGGCTTTCAAACCCTCCCTAATCTATCAGTTTGGGTAAAAAAATAGTGACAATTTGCGAATGAAACGGAATCGTTACCTTCCTTTCTCTATCGTGGCTCAGAGAGAAGATGCCAGGATTATAAGATTGGCCTGTCTCACGACAGCATTAGCAACAAATACGTAAATAACAGGTCAGCGGTATTAGGTACTTAAGTCGACGTTAAGTTAATTTGTTGCAAATATTTGTAGGGTGTGTAAACACCATCACGCCCATTTTTTGCTTCAACGCCTATATATAGGGCCATATTCGTATTCCCGGTATTGAACTGGATCTAGCATGAAGTGGAGGCTCTTACGGGGGAATCTTTTCATATGTAAATATATTCCTAGCTATGCTGGCTGAAAGAACACAGGACCGGGACAAAAGGATTTTAAGCTTCTAACTGATGTCCTTGTTGTTAACTGTCAAGCAAAAATTTCAATCCTACAAATTGGTTCTTGACCTTTACACGTTTACCGGGACAGCTGACACGAAAAAACGAATGAAAGGACGTACACTGAGACGAGAAGAATACAGAATTATGGGATTAAGCCCACGGAATTTGTGATTCCAGTTCAAAGAGATAATGACCGACAAATTTTCCTTTTTATTGTTAAAACATTACAAGAGGACATATTGCCCCTAGCGTTCTAAGACGACCCCTGTGCTAATGATAAAGTAAGAAGTAAAACAGGACACGAATTTCTAAGAGCTGTAAGATGTAGAAATGTAATCAACGTCTCCGAGTATCGAGAGCAAAAAGCCCAGTAACATAAATCTTGTTGTGTTTATTCAAACCAGCGCTAGGTTTAGTCAATCCCTGAGGATGTTTACAAAAGCGCTTATTTAGCAAAATTAAATAATTAGCATGGTTGACCAGCTCACTTGCACGATTCATTGTTTTCCCTGGAACCTGATTACAGTCCTGATCGAGGATATTGTCACTTATGTTGCAGTTTTCACGGCACGAAATGAACAAACTTCCTTCCTTGTGATTGATGCTGAAGAACTAAAATTCCCGACTCGTGTAAATCTTCCTCAAAAGACGGCTACGATAATTTGGTGAAACTGACGCCATGAGCTAAGCCTTGAGGCTCCAGTTAGTCCGCGTTTTGTTGATTTTAAGCCGAGTGGATTGAAGCGTTGCTCTTGCAAGCTTCTAATTTTGTTTTAACACTGTTCTTATAAAGCCCACAGGTATTCATTTTTCGTGGGGGAAGAGAGGGGTGCTTCGCGGATAAGAAAAGAGAAAAATAAAGCTGGCAGAAACATGTTGTGGTCAGTAAATCAGACAGACAGGTTCGACCACCAACGTTAACTTAAACAAACTTCAGTGCACAAGCAGTAACTCTTCCAAAGCTCTAACACATACTCAAAATTGTTAATGAGTCGTAGTACCGATAAACTTATAGAGCATGAAATACAACGAGTCAGACGAAAGAATGTCTTCCCGTTTTAGAGTTATTTAAGGTTTGAGACACTGGTATGAATGAATTATTCTTTGACTTTAAAAAAAAGCAAGAGAGTTTTTTTTTTACATTCTGGAGGTCAAACAGATTTCAACACGAAGATGTCAAGGTGAAATTCCTTCTTCATGATATCAATGTCGGACATAAAAGGATCAATTGTACCAAGCGGTTATTTGATGTTCCGTCGTTACAAACGTTGCTCAGATGGATCCATTTGTTTGTGTAACTGAATAAACATAGGCGTACGGACCGGCCGGGCGGGGGGGGTGGGAGCTGCAGCCCCCCCCCCCCAAATTTTGGGCAACCTAGATTTTTTGGGCAGCAAGAGAAATTTGTAGGCCATTGTTAGTGCATCGTATGACCCTCGTTTCCTTTCGACTGTTTCGTAAAATTTGGGCAACTTGTAAGAATTTTTTGGGCAAATGGTTCACCGCCCCCCCTGGCAAAAAAATGCCCGTACGCCTATGTGAATAAACCACCCTTGCTTAAAGCCTTTTAAGCTACTTAAGGACAAGTTACATTTATTCGATCGTTATTTATCTTGGAAGAGAAACGATCAGTTTGGATCTGCAAAATAAATATCACCATTGTTGAAGTTGTTTTAACCAGGTGACGAAAAGAATTAGAAAAAATTGGATAAATATCATAACATAGTAGTCTCGAAAGCAAAACGTGAAAATGTATGTCTTAGATGGTCATGATATTACTTTAAAAGCAATATGGGTAATATACGAGCTCAGGCGAAGCAAAAACCTCACCTAAAGCGCACGTCAAGTCAAAATGAAGTGGAGGCACTTCTCTGCACGTTCTTAGCCAATCAGTAAAGAGCACGTCATCAGATCGCTCACGGCCTGTCAAAGGTCTGACACATTGCAACGATTTTTAAAGGATGTGGTTGGTAGCTTGAAGAAGGATACGCGCTCTGCCAAGAGTTGTCACGGAACTGATTTCATTCTAAAATGTCTTATATCTTAAATGGTTTGGCGGACGACACCAAAACCAGGAGTACAGAGACACTAGGAATTGGTAAAAGTCAGCATGAGAAAAATGTCTTCAGAAAAACGAAGAATTGTCTGGTTATTTCTGGGGTCATCATAGTCCTCTTGATTATGGTTTGTATCGTGCTGAGTGTGTTCCTCGCCATACAAGTAAGGAAGCTGCAACAACAGTCGAGCAAAGAGTCGAGCGTTCCGTCTGACGTGGGTACCACAGACAAAGTCTACTGTTACAGTCCCGAATGCTTGCAACTCGCCGCAGATTTCGCGCGAAACATGAATACATCTTTTGACCCGTGCGAGGACGTTTTTCAGTACACGTGCGGTACTTGGACGAAATACCATCCCATACCTCCTTCAAGAAATATGTACGACACCTTCATGCTACTGGAAGAGAAAAACTATGAGAGAATACGCCAATTGTTGGAAGAAGTAGACCAACTGCCCTATGGCAGTGCTGTGAGAAAAGCAAAGAGTTATTTCAAAACTTGTCTCGAGGAAGGAGAAGTAGAAAAAACCGCCAACCAGACTTTATTACTTTTGATAGCCAAATACGGTTCCTGGGCCTTGGATGACCAAACGTGGAACTCCTCAGCGTGGTCTTGGTCAAAGACTCTGACTGCGTTCAACAGGGACTCAACCACACCTCCCCTGTTTGGGATATACCTCGATATCAACCCACGAAACTCGTCAAAGTATCTGTTAGCGGTAAGTAGCAGATTAGGTCTGCCAATTATCTATAGCTAATTATGGTCCACGGAACTCGAGACATGGTTACAAACACTTTTTTAGTCATGGTTTGAATGAGAATGACCGATACCATGAAAGCTAAAGCATTATATTCTTAGCTTTTCATGCGTATACCAGGTCAACGCGATTCTAACTTTCAATTTGAGGAGTAAAAATTGTATCAGGGTGGAGCTCCTCATTATCAAAACAAGAAAAGGGACAAGAGCACTCATTCTGTTTACTGGGTGGCGAATGAGTCCTTCTAACATTGCGTAACATGTTTAACAACTGGACAAATACATAATGTGGGTCGTTTAGCCGATTAAGAGGTCCCCACCCACAAAGTAGTTACATTTTCCTTGCCAACGATGGATGTATCAGAAAAAGTCGTTTCAAATTGTCTAAGCAAACTAATATTGGTTTCATAAACTGATTTTGCATGATAAGGAAACCTATTTGTGGCCGAGCGACGCAAACCATCAATGCTGTGGCTTAGTTTCACATTTTCTTGTGGGAGGTGGTTTTGATAATGCTCTCAGGGATTTATTGAATTGGGCGAAAAAATACATACTGACCCACCACCTTAGTAACCAGTGATGTCAATGTCGCCGCGCCGGGTGCACTGAACCGTTTTCATGCAAACTCACCGCTTCGATCTCACTGGGCTCAAAAAAACGCTATCAAAGCTACACGCCAAGATGACCAAAGAGGGTTCGGCAAGTTATCCTCACTGGAGAGCGCAACATTTTTGAAAGTTTTTTTGTTAGTATGCGTTGACAGAGTTGGGGCTTGAATAAACAATGCCATGCGGCCCAAAGTAGCGCAAGAAACCGCAAAAATGACAAATATTGCCCGATTTGGAATTGCGTAATAAATTCTGTCACTTCTTCTGTCACTTTTACACTTCTCTTTAAAGGAAACATGTCCTCCAAAATTGTACCCTGAAAAAACTTCAAACGCAATAAACGAGAATCGCGCTTTGTTTGAGAACAGATTCAAAAATCACGCTATGGCATTCAGTATCCAACATTTTCAACCTTTACTGAAGGAGCAAGGAATTTGGCGAGGAGAAAAGAAACGACGAAAAATACATGTATACTTCTCGTTTTTGTAACTCATTCCAATTTGTTTAACTTGGTAAATGCTCGCGAACTCTCCAGTAGGAACTAAGTTACCATGAACAGTGTCAAAGTAAGAAAAAACAACGAAAATCAGATTTTGCCGTCATAAGCTCACGTTCTTAAGAAAACCTAAAATTTGGTCATTCGACGCTGTTGTTTTGCAGATGGGGGCAAAGAAAGGTACAAAACTGTAAAACGCACGAACAGAGTGGTTGATTTTGTTCATTAAACCTATTGTTTTGTCGCGTTCTTGTTGCCATTGCCGTCCTTAAGGGCCGAGTTGTTAGAAGCACGATTAGCGATAATTAAAACCTAAGGTCGTCATGGTATTTGACAGGGGTTAGCTCAAACCACGCTTCGAGCAACTCGGCCCAGCTTGTTGCTAAAGCTTCATCACGTAAACTCGAAACTCGAACTCTACCTCTTTGCGCAGAACAAGAACCTGGCAGAACTATGGGGAGCTACTGCGTTGTAGGCGTGCAAAGGGAAGTGTATGGGGTAGCTTTTGATTGAGTCCATGGCCATCGTTCAGAATTTCCTTCAAAGAATTAAACTAATCTGAAACTCAGTCAATGAAAGCAGATCTAAGATCAAGGGCTGAGGAGGCGTTGAGGGCTGGGAGAATTTAGGGCCCTGTCAAATAATCTAAACATAGTTACTCCTTAGTGTTTAAACTTGTCAGTCGGTCCTGACTCACGGGAACGCCATACCCAAAAAAAACTTAATCAATAACTCAGTTTAATTTTGCCTATATAGGCTGAGCGTAATCTAGAGTTCTTTGCTCAGTTCTACTTGAAAACCGTAAGTCAAATAAAAGCACGGACCCATAAAAGGACAAGGACAGATAGCGGGAATGGCTCACATAAATGGTAATTTTATTCTTAAGTTGACATTTACATTGATAATTTTGCTGTGTTTGTCAACAAACATAAGAGAACGATGTTTTAAAAAGCCAGACTTCATTTCAATCGTGCACGGAAACGTATTTAACGATGCAAAGAAATAAATTTCGAACAATTACACAGTAAATGAACAAGGCGAATTCCATAGCGGCTACTGGTGTGAGAAATGTAACATTGATGGACCTATCCTAGAGGAAGTTATCGTACGCGCTTTAGCAAGAACATACTAAACAATGCCATAGGAATTAAGAGACTGATCTGAAGCCTTAATAATTAATCTCGATCACTTTAACGCCACTTTCTACTTAGGATTACACCTGAAGACTGACAATAATTTCAGTCAAACTCTGTAGATTGTAGACGCAAAACTCTTGACATTGTTGACAATAAAAGATTATGAAATGATTCGGTTGCAACATAACAGAGCTGTCATTGATTTACAAGGGCCACAACCGATGAATTCCCTTGAGGGAATGTTGATAGCATTGAAAGAACGTCGCATTTCTATTTTACTAACTTGTTACAGAAGCGAGATTCGATCAGTGTAACATGGCTGAAACAGTCCCTTAAAAAATTAATGTTGTATATGAACTAGGGGTCGTGCTGGACCGTATCAGCATCTAATACAAACTGTCAGTCAGATAGGTACTTAACAATCCGAGGTAAGGTTTTACTCTTTGGAAAGAAAACAAAGTCCAAACATCGCTGTAGCGAGAAGAATCCTAAGAAACATTCCGTCATCGCTTCATTTACGTGGCAACACTTTCGTGACTAACATTAGAGCAGTAAAGTTGGCAACAGCTATAGAACTAGCTTGCTCATTTAAAAATTGCCTATAAGAGCTCAGAACAGGGATGCATGGATTAAAATATAATATTTGCGGTGTTAAAGGTTTTTTGAATAAGGTTGTTATTTCTAAAAGGATAGGTATCATTCAAGATGCGTATGTCAATATCAGGAGAGCAATATCAGGGAAGCAAACGAGTTTTGGACGCCTCTTTCATCAGAGGTTATATGGAGAGCAAATTTAAACTGAATGCGGAAAGAATGATCCTGTTCCGGCGGGTACTGTATCCCGGGATAAAAAGTATCCAGTCATCTTATCAGTCTTGTAATCTTGGCTTCTAAAACTCGAGTTCTATAAGAGCATGTCCACGGGTCAGCATGCGGTAAGCCACCAAGGTAGGTACCCCTCCACTCCTCCCTGATGGAATGGAGGTCTTTGCATTTTCAGAAACAGGCACGTCATTCAAACTTGTATGCTCTTGAACTAGAGCTTTCTTCCATAATTGCTTAAGACGCCGGTATCTTAGGATTTTTTCAAATCCTCTTCTATAGTGTGTCGCAAAGTAACTAATTGAACTGGAGTCACGTACGGGTGATGTATGTACCTTGGAAACTGCAGGAACGCACTCCATCCTGTCAGAGGCTGATCATGATTTTTTTACTTATTACGTTTTTTTTATCATACCTAAGCGAGATTTCGCGCGTGCAGAGCTATTTTAATCCGCGTGCACCCCGTGCAATTACTGGAAGTCCGGAATTCGTGCGTGCATGGTTGATGGTATATGCCTCTCAGTCTTACAGCTGCTGCGTGCAGTACTTCGACTCTGGCATGCGCAATGAACGTTTAGAAAAAAAGGCTAGTGCGTGCACCTACCGGTGATTATATCTTAGAGACATACAGCCTACAGTTCCCAGTATCGTCAATTAGTAATCTCACTGATGGCAATGATATGAAAAAGAGGAAGACTGTCCGCAAGAACAAGAAGAAAAACAACATAAACAAGAAGTAGAGGAAGAACAACAAGGAGGAGGAGGAGGAGGAGGTAGCCTTAGGGGGAGGGGGAGCGAGAAGAGGGGAGAGGGAGGGAAGGGAGAAAAGGAAGAACACGAAAAGAATAGGACAAGGAGAAGAGAGGGGCACCCAACGACAATTTTCGGAAAATATCTGTTCGGAAGACCATTTGACATCTAGAATTTTCGGAACATTTGTTGTAGAATTTCTTGCTTGCCTGCCTCTCCTAAGATTTTCGAACATCTAAAAACTACTATAATTGCCCATTTTTAACGGATTTTTACCGTTGAAACGTCACCTAGAATTTTCGGGAGCCTTTTTTCTGGCTGAAAAATTTCGAAAAGGTGAGTTTTGATCCCTATAATTTTCGGATTACTAGACTTTCAGCTAGGAAATCCGAACATATGAAAAATTTTTAGGGGATAAAAATATGCCTATATCTACTGTTTAAATACTAAAATAAGTTTAACAATGCTATGTGAAGTGGTTTTGAACTATATTCTCGCTGGGTGCCCCTGAGAAGAACACGATCGCGAAGAAAAACAACAACAACCGACAATCGCAACAAGAATAGGACCGAACACCATTCGAAGAAGAGGACAATCTTAATGTTTAAATATGACAGAGTGATTGTGGACCCAATAAGCAGCCTACAGGGGCATGAATAATGGAAACATTGTCATTTACTTTTGTACAGTACATGGTGTAAAAAGAAAATCACAAAAGAATAATACAGACAGCGAGAAGGAGTTTCGGCGAACAAACTATAAAATGACAACTTGGAGACAATTAAGAATCAAAGTTGATTACAGGCTTCACCTCGATAACCAGTAAGCTAAAAGTATTTAATAATTCTCAGTTTCACGCCGAGAGGCTATTGGACGTCATCAAGCACTTTACCAAGTAGAGCAAGGATCATAGGACATAATAGGTTTAAATGAAGCATCCCTTTTAATTCGTTTCCATTGTTCTCGATCTCCGCCCGGTTCTAAATAAGATTTTCCCCGGCCGCTTTGTTTCGGTCAGACACTTCATCGTTGCCACAGTAGTACGCAATAAACAAACAAAAATGTAACTTCTTCAGCAGACTGCAGTTATGCAAAAGAGGTCGAGGGCATAACGTAATGATGCATACTCGTAGTATCAATTCACCGAAGGGGATATTATCCAAAGACACCGTCTTTTCCTAAAATAGTCAGCAGGTCGGATTTTGCGTGAGAAATTGAAATGAGGCCTTCATTTAGGTCTTGTTCTACCAAGAAACAAAAGAATGCGTTGAGTAAACACCGCCAAAGAACAATGTTATTTTATGTCAAAATCTGATGTCGGTGTGACGGAATTTAGGGTCAAACTAATAATAAATACTTAAGAGGTCTATGATAACGGGTAGTGATCAGAACAGTGACTTCAGCTCATTGCGCAGTAGCTACGACCAGCAGACATGGAGTCGTATCAGACCCAAAATGGAGGTGACATGGAGTGTGGATTTAATGCAAAGAGCACTCAATCGTTGGGTGTTCGTTCCGTAAGCAGTTCCAGCGCCATTTACAAGGAGAACAGGAGAATGCGTATCGTCCTTATAATGTTATGTTTTGTTCTCCTTGTTGCTTGTATCATGCTTGCAGTTTTCCTAGGTTTGGAAACTTCGAAAAAAAAAGAAGACGAGAAAGACCGGACGGAAGGGGCGTTGGAGTGTAGTTCTAAGGGATGCATGCAAGCTGCAGCAGCACTGAAGGAGAATTTGAACCAATCCACAAACCCGTGCGAAGATTTCTTCGAATACTCCTGTGGCGCGTGGATGAGGAACAATCCAATCCCATCTTCGCGGAATTCTATCTCCACTTTTGAAAAGCTGTATAAGAAAAACAACGAGAAGCTGTTATTACTTCTGTTGGAAGATGATGAGCTGCCGAACTCTCACGCGGTTCGGAAAGCAAAGAAATATTTCAAGTCGTGCATGAACGAGGATGGCAACGATAACACGGCAACACACGAGTTACAGCTTCTTATTGAAAATATGGGATCGTGGCTAATACAAAACGCAACTTGGAACGAGTCAACATGGAATTTATTTCAATCTTTAGAGACCCTACAACGAGACTATGCGGATAAGGGGAAGTCGCCTCTATTTGAGGTGGAAGTTGATACAGACCCCCGTAACTCGTCACGATATGTTCTAAAGGTAACAAAAAAAAAAGCTTTAAAGATAATTATTCATCAAATGCTTAATCGGAGTAAATATTGGACCAAAGATATTTAGGGCAACAGTGAGCATGTTGTATCGTTGACGCTTTGTAGTCTTAGTCAAATCCATTGTTTGCCAAATGATCGCGTTCCGAGTTTGAAGAATTTCAAAACATTGTAGACTGATCGTATCGCAAATCACATCTAAGAAATTAATCAGCGAAGTGTATGACATATGTTGTGCACTGTGTGTTATCTTTGAAGGAACATGTTTACGTCCATAGTTATGACTGACATGAGTGAGAACAGGTTACAGGTGTATCTGGGGGTGTTTCCGCATAGGTGCAGGTGCGCGGAGTGGACGTGTGTGAATTCGAAAAATGCATTCTTTGCTAAAATAGTATCTCCTCATAGTTGATGTTTAGCTTGAGATAATCCACCTACTTAAATCAATTATGCTCGGGATTTTTTACCCAAGGCTCTCATCTTTTTCAAGCTCAATTTAATCTACTATTAAAGCGAGACGAGAGCTTCTCCCATAATTATATTAGACAAAAAAGACTACCTGGGAAGTCAGTAACATTAAGAGCTAAAACACCAGGGTAGCATGCTAACATGATCTGTCGATCCAACCCGCTTGACCAATACAGTTTCTTACAGAATAGAAGCCGATTTATCTACCAGGAGAGATAAGATGGATTAGAAACAATATTAGTCTGTATTTCATATAAAATAACTAAAAATGCTAAACTCTATAATTAACGATTTTCTCAAAGCACACGAAAATGCCTTGCCATCATCTTTCTGATGACGTTTTGGTTTTTTTGTCGCCTTCGTACTACATGAATGCTGGGGAGATCATTCTACATCACGACATCTCCTGATTATTGACCTTGGCCTCGAAGCTTCGATCCTCTCCGTGCTCTCCAGGGTATACAACTGTTTCTCTCCCCTGTCATCCCTACTTAAATTGTCTAGAGGAAAAAAGGAAAACAGCTCCTTCCTTTATCTGACAGAACCATATGACAAAACTGAGCTATGAAAGACTACTTGACTTCAGTGCCAATAGGCGTATTTATTCCCCTTTTGAAATTGCGTTATACCTGCTAAAATTGAAGCGCGATACTTAAAAAAAGAGTTAAAGTTACATGGACGTTTGCCAATTTAAAAGAGTGAAAATTGACTTAGAAGATGCAAAGCTGCTTCAGGTTGTATTGTAATTTTTCATGCCTTTGTTTCGAAGTGACATTTGTTCACATAAGCCTTTT
The DNA here is from genome assembly GCA_948470475.1 of Galaxea fascicularis. Lineage (NCBI taxonomy): Eukaryota > Metazoa > Cnidaria > Anthozoa > Scleractinia > Euphylliidae > Galaxea > Galaxea fascicularis. Next base: position 34,799,176 of record OX419336.1, read on the forward strand.
TCAAACATTTTGTCGATCAAATATTGATACGCATCAGAGAACGAACCGCCACGTAACTGTCCAAATATTTTGAATTGAGCGATCGGGGTGATAGTGGCTCTTTCGCAATTTGCTAGTCGATGTTTGTGTAGAGAAAAATAGACCTCCACTAATTTAGCAGATGTTTACAGAAGCGAAACAGAGGCTTTTCACGCCAAATGTTTGTTTTCGGGGGTATAACAAGGAAGTAAATCGAACAAAATCGTTCGCTTGAGTTGTCTCACTGCTCCACTAAAATAAAGGTTCTCACTTCCGCGAGTAGAACTGTTTTATTTCCCGTCCAAATGCAATTTAAATAACCTAGAGCCATGCCTTGTCTATCAAGTTTTACAAAGGGAAGAGAATCTGAATTAGAATTTTAACGAAGGTAACTGGTTTCAGGTTAAACTCTAGCGGTCCAGGTTTGGGCTATGGGCTTGCACCTCTTCCCATGCAGCGCCTCCGTTAAGCACGGAAAAACACGTCATGTAAAATTCCTATGATTTGTTTTGCTTACAGGCCATCGTATTTGTGACTTTTTTTTAGATTTATCCGCCTGGCTTGAGTCTTATTCGTGAGCAGTATCTCAGCAAGGAGAATAAGGTAATAGAGTTTACTGAACTGCGACCTCTCACTTGGTCAAGCATGCGTTTTGGCAAAGAATCCTGTCGAATTTAAGCGAGAAGCCGAGACATTATTTAATTGGATTGATTAAGAAGACTAACATTTCTTTTGTTCTTTTGTTGTTGCTGTTGTTTTTGTTGTTTTCTTTTGTACAGTATACCTTAATTCAGCGAACAGATTTTTATGCTTTGTTTTTTTAAAGGTCATGACTCCAGGTGTTAGATTTATGTTTAGCTGTGCTATCAGAGCTGTTAGTATCCCCAATCAGTACAACCACATTGACTATTGTCTAATCATCTTACCGTCATCATCGCAATTCCGACACTAGCTATGACGGAGACTTCCCAATGACAGCGTTCTTATCTAAATTTCCACTGATCTAAAGCTTGAAGTCGCCTGTTCAGTCAAAGGTCAACTTAGGTACCTGTGCTGAATGAGACCTCACAGATTCCCAATTGATGCAAGTTCAAATCAACATTTGTAAAATAAATACATCCTTGACAGAACTTGGTACTCGGCTTGTTTTGACTTTAGTCACTTCTACGGAAGGCGTTCTAGCAAATTGCAGCAAGTTACTACAGATGCGCGCGCGCAAATCCTGGCCAAACGCCAATAAATCAGACTAAACAGCACCTTTTATTATGTTTTATTTTTTCCGCTTGTCATATTTGCTTCGTTTCTGTTTTTCATTCTCCACCATAATACTAATATGGTGAACCTTAGCTAGCGTTTACTTTGGTATTTTAGACCAGGCTGGCCTATTTGAAATACATGACTAAAGTTGGGGAGCTCCTAGGAGGCGGAAATTCGACCAGAGAGCAAATGGAAAAGGTGATGGAGCTCGAGGGAAAATTGGCTGAGGTAGGTTGTAAGGTGCAGTACGCTATTCATTCGTCACACCAAGGGTGCCTCCCCTAGTGTGACCCTAATGCTGATGAACGAAAATAATTCATCACACAAGAAAAAAAATGGGAGAGCCGTATACACAGACATGTGAACGCACCTCTATCCCAAGAAATTATGGTACGAATTGTTGTCCACTTGGAAAGATAACATCGAAGAAATGACTGCAAAAATTCCATGGCATCGTAGTTTGGGAAAAAAAAAGCCTAATTGGCTTACCACAGTTTTTAAACAACTGCATTGATTGCCACTCTCAAGAGAAAAAAACACAATGTACCCAACCTCGTTCCCAGGGCTTTTCCCTTTGAAATCTTTTCCCGCCCCTCCCGATTTCAAAGGGAAAAGCCATGGGAACGAGATTGACAATGTGCCATGCGCAAAACGTTGCCATTTAGGTGCCATAGCAAATTTCAAAGAGATTAGTATGTTACACAATTTAAATGTGAGCGTGTTACTTTCTTACAGCAGAGTGGAAATTGTGGTCTTTTCAGAAACACTAGTGTGACCGCTGTTATTCTTGCAGATAATACCACCACCAAGTGAATTATACAGAAACGTCTTTCGTACCATGAACATATCGGAACTTGAAAATAAGGCTCCAGGAATTGGGGTAAGGAAACTAATAAAATGGTCGGTTTATGATACAGAAAAGTGCAATTAACATGTGCATGCATTATTGTCAATTGGACTGAATTTCAAAGTCAAGATTGCGTGACAGGTGTCAAGATCAATCGAGATTTTGGGTGCGTTCCTTTGGGATGATCCAGATCAGGATCAGTGATCCAAAATGGTCATGGCTCATCAAAGGAACCGAGAAATCCTTACCCAGAGAGGATTCCTCGGTTCCTTTGATGCGCCATGATCTGAGTGATCTTGGATCACTGATCCTGATCTGGATCATCCCAAAGGAACGCACCCTTTGTGTTTTAAGTCGCAATCGCTTGTTACAATATTAGCTAAATGAATCGGCTCTAATTATGGAAACAAAACTGATTTTAACGATGGCCCTTTTACGGGCGAAGGTTGGCTTCGCCCTTATATACTCGTACGTTTTCAAGGATGACAACAATTTCGTGCATGATATTCCAAAATAATTTTTTTAAGTCTACGTTTCTCGACCTAACTTTCTAAATTGTTTTTTTCAGTTTACATGGTTAGGATACTTAAACAACTTCTTGCAACCTTTCAATCTCTGGTTAAACGACTCCGACACAATTGTCGTCCCTTCGACAGAATATCTTCGAAATTTGTCTTACGTTATCAACGAAACTGATAAAAGGTGAGAAATTAACTGAACACGTGGTCATTTCAATTTAGTAACCATCCAAATAGTTGTTCACTTAGCTGCTTAAGTAAGCCATAATTTATGCATTAATCAGTCAATTAATTAATGAATCGTAAATCAACCTATCAGTCACTCAGATCCTTCACTGAGTCGCTAAGGAGTCACTAAGTCTTACATTCACTCATTGGTCTATTCGTTCATTCGTTCATTCATTCATTCGTCATTTGTTCATTCTTCAACTCAGCCATGTGGTCTGTCAGTCTGTCAGTCAGTCAATAAGCAAGCAAGGGCTGAGGACTGTTTGATCACATGAGGCCTTCTCGGCAGTCACCCGCGATGAACTTGACTGAATTGCGCTCGAAATTCAACAAGTCTACCAATTATTCTATTTCATTCTAAAAAAAATATTTTTTTTTTTACCTCACAAAACTTGAATTTAATACCACTTCTAAGCCACTCGATCAGATTATCGGCCAGCCAACCAGTCTTCAAGTCATATCGATGTATATTTCGTTCACAGCACCCTATCGACTTACATGATGTGGACGTTTGTGCGCTCAGTTGTCCCCTACTTATCACGTGACTTCAGGCAAGCTCTTCTGGAATATCAAAAGGAAACCCAAGGGACTAAAGCGGCTAAGGCTCGCTGGCTCTCATGCATCGAGGATTTGAATAGTTATTTTCATGGACTTTCGTTCGCACTGGGCTACATGTGGGTCCAAAATGTTTTCGACGTTGAAATTATACCATTCGTAAGTAAAACATTTGGTGCTATTATGCTACATTCTGCCATGACTATCCACCTTAAAAAGGGTTGTTTGTTAAATATATAAGCTTTAGGCTCTTTAGGATGCGTGCATAGTAAACTATCCTCACTGTGCAAACAACCACTCACTGCCTGAGCAGAATTAAGACTCGCTGGGAAGCAAAATTTACGAACCTGGGCAAGAGGTCGCAAAACAGCGAGGAAACATAAGCAGAACGTCGCCAAAGGGGAGGAGGGAGGGTAAAAACCAGCCGACGCAGACCCAGAATAATCTACATAAACAGGCAAAATAAATCCCCTACAGAGAGCCATAGACTAATGAATTATTCACTGGGGGTGTTTTAAACCAGCTACAAAATTCCGCAAGGCTGATTCTTACCTAAATAAGTATTGGTAATAGGACTGAGAGGAGTCCAATTCGGTCTGTAATCATACGAGTAATAACAAAATCGGGCGACCGCGCAGCGGGAGTCCGATTTGCTTATCACGAGTATCATTTCCAACCGAATTGGACGACACGAAGTCTTATTACCAATTAATCATAAAAAAATTAAATTTCTGAGAAAAGAAGAAGAGCCAAGTTATAAAACGAAGGCAAATTTTGCATCAATGGGCTGACAAAGGAAGTGTAAATTGTTTAATGTCCCTCTGAAATTGACTGCATTCAAAATGTAATAGATTAAAATTTGTTCAAGGAAAAAAACTTCTCCATTTTGAAGAAAGCCCCAATTCAGGAGTCTGTACACTGTTACTATGGTGATTGAAACCCAAAGTTGTGATTGGTTGATTTAAAGTGCAACTTTGAATGTGATTGGTTGATTTAAAATACTACTTTGAATGTGATTGGCTTAAGTTAACCCCGAAATGTCTGTTTTATCAAAAAACATTCTCGAGCCTAAAGCCCTTCCCCTGTCGACCTTGCGAAGGCCTTCGTACAGAGACCTCAGGGAACCAGAATGATCCAAAGCGTTTTCAGTAACCTCGTGCTCAGATCCTCTTCAGAACCCAATCAAGTGATTGTGAGCCCGCAATGGCATTATCTTCCTCAGCTACGGTCAATTATTTATCCAGAACCTGCCCGTTCATTTTGAGAATGTTTCATTCCGTCCCACTCAGTCCATAAGCCTCCCTGATTGATATAGTGATGTCGATTTCTTTTTAATGCATTTTATCCCAGCCAACTTTTGGCTCTCCAAATGAAATTTCTTTTACCGTCCTGTTGTTTCCTTGTCTGACCTCTGATTGGTAAACACAACCTCGTCTCCAGGGTGCTTTTCCCTTCATTTAAAGGGACAAAAGTCCTGGGCACGAGGTCGTGCTCATTGGTTTTATGACCTTGTTTCTTCAAAGAGTTGTGTATCAGTTTTCGAAAACAGGAACGATATCCTTAAAACTTTCAGAGGCTAAGTTTCTACTTTATATTAATGGCTTATATGTGTTTTTTTGTTTTTGTTTGGCAGATTCAAGAGATGATGACAAGCATTAAGTCATCATTTAGAGAAGAAACAGCCCGTTATAAATGGGTTGATGACCAGACAAGAAAAAAAATTAACGAAAAGGTTTGACAAGAAATGACCCGAATATTATTATATGGCTGATGTTTGTAGCCGATATAAGGCGCGCTCGGATCATGGCTAAGTGCTTGGGCATTATTCTTTCGTTATGCCCACGGGTCGTTTATAAATTTGCAAAAACGAAACAAAACAACTTTTAGCTGTTTTTTAAGCCATATGACAAACAACTTATTAACCTCGAACGTTCGGTTTTTACGGGAAAATCTCAAACCTCGGCCTTTCTCCTCGCTATCGCTCGGTCAATATCGATGGCAAAGCTTCAGTTTGAAATGTTCCGAAACGACTCCTCTCTCGGTCAATAAGTATTTATTATCATTCCTTACAACTTATACTCTAGCGCATATGATTGACCTGAGCAAGACACCTCGGAGGTTTTTTTTTAATAACCACTCTCCCTTTTCTTAGGAGGAAGCAATGAAAATGAAAGTTGGTTTCCCAAAACTGTGTGCCAATGAAACACTACTGAACAAGTTTTACGAGGATGTAAGTTCATTTTAGTAACTTATTTCGAAATGAATTATGCCATATCATCTAACATTCCAGATACCGCCGGTTGTAGCTAACGTGGCTCTATTGATTTCAGCTCAATGTAAGTAGTAATTACTTCATGAATGCTGTGGGAGTGGAAAGTTGGCGCAAGAGGATTCTCTTTTCAAGACTTAAGATTCCGGTCGACAAGGAGGAGTAAGTTCATTGCCTTGGTTCTTTAGGAAAAACCAGAAAATTAAGGGACATTTCATTTAGATTCTCCTCCAGGGTTACGAGACCAATTTCTCACGCCTGGTTGAAAACATGCGCGTTGTTACAGCTTAACTGACACACTTTCCATAACTATGTAAACTCTAACCAATGCGAGACACGGAAAGGCCATGTAAAACGAGTAAATGACGATACTTTTCCCAAAATCTCTGATTTTTGAAGCAAATACGCTGGGGACGACGCGTTTAGCGATACACATACTAGGTTCTGAATTATTCGGATCGTGTTCCGAAATTTTCGGGCGTCTTCGCAAGTCTTCGTACTTCTTCGGAAACCATCTCCTAGTTCTGTGTCCCGTTGTTAAAAGCCTTCCCTCCATTAAGCGCAACAGTAGCTTTGCAAAACTGATATCCGCTACAAACGCCCCCCGCCAACTCCCCCCCCCCAACTCACCTCTCCCTCCCTCCCCACCACCTTGTATAAAGTCGCCAGCCAGCCAGCTAGCTTGAAGACGTTCAAAGAGGAAGGATCGAAATTTAGGGAGCTAAGGGCAGTTACGAGTGCTAGTTTATGAGTGGACAAAAGGTAGCATCGAACAATACACGAATCGAGAGAAGTTGTATCTGCCCTACCAGATTATCACATTTTGACTCAATTTTTTCTATACATGTCGCATTAACATCTTTTTATTCCATTTTAGGTGGTACACTGGACCTCAACTTGTTAATGCTTTCTACTTACCAACCAGAAATGAAATAAGTAAGAAATAAATGTTAACTTCATTCCTCGAGAACCAGACTGCGCTTGTCCCTTTCTCTTCCGAATCCCTCCTCGCTCTCTTCTGAAATTTGCATAATGTCATGAGCGTCTGCGCGAGTGGTTTCAGGTGAACCTTCGCCCCCTCGCACTGTAATTGTACACGCGTTCAGTGATGTCTGCCATGACCCTTTTCTCACAAGGACTTAAGCTTTTTCTTGATCACGATTGTTTTGGCTTGCTGAAAACTTATTTCCCTACCGAGCGTTTTAAATCACATGCCCAACGGCCATATTCGTTTAATGAAACAAAAGAAAGTATTTGCATAAAAATAGAGTTCAATTCCCAGAGGGTTAGCCTGGTACACCAATATGGCCGCCGTTTCGTTGTTTCGGTACACCAACATGGCCGCCATGACGTCATTGGAAAACGCTGTATAGTGATTGGAATAATATATTTCACGGTTATAGCGTATCCAGTGTTATACTAGTGTTTCTATGGGTGAATGTAACTTCTAGAAATTCATTTTTACCAGACATTCTGGCAGGGATCCTGCAGCCTCCATTTTATTACGGACGAAAAGCACCAAGGTACGGAAATGAATTATAAAAAGGACTACGTCATACAAAGGTTTCATGTTTGTATTTGTTATTCTTAACAAACCATAAATGATTCCTCCAGACACTAATAATAGATTAGTGTTCTTTGAGGGGTTTCAGCCGAAAGTAATTAGCATTTGCACTAATTTAGCTGCACTGCACTCTACGAGAAAACGACCGCATAATGAAAATACTAGAACTTGCAGCCCTCAAGGAGTATGAATTGATGTAAGACTTGATTGGACGTTGTCAATGTTAACTGCATTCAAATGAATAAAGGAGGTTAATGGTTTCTAAAGAATTGGGGTGTCGCGTCGGCGGGGGGAGGGGGGGGGTAGTACACGAAAATTTGGTTTAAACGACCGAGTTGACAATTAATATTGGCCATTGTAAAGAGATTCAAAAGCTGTCGTTTGGAAGGATAGCCCTTCATCAAAGCGGATGGAGGAATTATGGGTTGTGTGCGGATGTAAGCTACGACTAGTTTGAGGGATTCTTGACATCCCCTTCCAGTTTTATATGTGGATGTGAAGCATATAGCGGCTTAATGCGATGATCTGAATTAAGGTACGGATGCTGAATGAGCACACATCCAGTATGATCTCCCCAGATATTTTAAGACTCTTTTTTGTAGGCCGAAGTTTGAAACCACAATCTATATATACTTAGCAGTGCAACGGAGTTCATGTACCAACTGAGGTAGCCAAGCAGGGGCATAATTGTTAATTACGTATGAGTAATTTTTCTGCGAAGCGTTGTAATATCACTTATTTCCCTCCTAAATTTTTTAGAGCTGTGAACTATGGGGCAATCGGAATGATCTTAGCGCACGAGCTGTCTCATGGCTTTGACGCGTCTGGTAAGTTGAAAAAAACTTGCATTATGCGGTAACCAAGGCAACCTCCTCATCTTTTATTTTTCTTTACTTACAAGGAAAAAAGTTCAACAAAGACGGGGAACTTATTGATGATTGGTGGAGCAATTACACGTCACAAGGGTTTGAAAAGCGCACGCGCTGCTTGGTGGACCAATATAACACGTATTCAGTTGACGGTGGGGACCAGGGAGAGACGCATGTAAGTCACGTGACAAACGGAAGCGGATTTCATATTCATATGGAAGCTAACCTTGCTATCTTTAACAGGTGGATGGAAGACTCACACTGAGTGAAAATATTGCTGATAATGGAGGCATCAGACTGGCTTACCGGGTAGGTGTAACTTTCATAGCTGAAGTACTATTGTGCGGTCAGCTCGTTCAAAATATTCGTAGTACTATTTTCCAGTCTCTGAGGTCGTCAGTAAGAGAAAAGAAAGCAAATTTCAACACAGTACTCATCCTATTCGAGCGCATATACAATAAAATCTACCGTAAATATATGCCTAAGTGTACGTTCAGTAGAGGTTATGAACGCATGGTGTAGAAATCGCCAGGACTGAAGTTTGTTGGTGTCCGTTCACGAGACTCGCTCGCTTACGGGACTTTTCTAAAAGGGTAAGTTCACGGCACTGTCCTAAAATCAAACGATACCAGAACATGTATACTCACGCAGTAACTGCACTTACTCCATCGGTTCAGCTTCTATCTTCAGGCATAAATACCTTTTATGAGTTTCTGTCAGCTACCTAGATACCTCAGTTTTACGGCTGGAGATCTTATAGCAAGCTCTTCTCAACTTTTTGAAGAAGATCCACAAGTTAAAAGTTACTAGCTTTTAATCACAGTAAATACTTGCACTGAAAGTTCAAAAAGGGCAGTTCTTGGAACTAACAAAAACTCTAGAAATTACATCCAGATAAAGATTCCAGATTGTGTACAGTAACAGGTTTTACTTGCTATTTAATTTTAAAAGGTTTTCCTGGCTAAAACGAAGACCTTTTGATAATTTACGGCGTCATCCTTTCGAACTACCTATTCCGGCGGACAACATAGCTTCCGGGCTTTCCTCTCCTGTTGGCATTATGAATGATGAATTATGAATTACGAATCTAGACTGTGTCGCAGACAGTGAACACATCGCTGGTATACACTCTATATCGCTGTTTTTCACCTAGATTTCCAGTGACAAGTTCGGGTGCACCGCACCTATTGAACAAAGTGCGCAGGAAAAAAAGGTCCCTGGGTTTTTGGCTAAAGTTTGTATTATGAAACTGAAAAATAACATATAGGCATACCACTTATCTGAGGCTTTTGAAAACAGGGTTACAAGGACTGGGTCAAGAAAAATGGCGAAGAAAGACTGTTGCCTGGCCTGAACATGACTAATGATCAACTACTGTTTGTCAGTTTTGCGCAGGTACCACATTGCATATACTCAGCATATAAGATATATTGTCCTGTAATTGTGAACGTTTCTTCTAGGAAACAGACAGGACGGTATGTGTTGATTTTACTGGGGATCTGTATACACTGCTTTCAAAGCGTGATCCCATACGTGAAGTCTCCTTGTGAAACAGCGGGAAATGACGGATCTCTTGAGAGGCTTGGCGACAGACAGTTTCAATAAACAAAGAAAGAGAGAGAGAGAGAAATGGCTCTAATGGTGTTTACTTTTGAAAAGTAATGACCATCTTGAATTTTTAGGCAATAACATAGGAACCGCGTCAAAACTGTGCACGGCGATGCATATATCGTTCATCGCCATAAGACATCGAAGCACTGCAATAAGAAAACCGCAACTGGATTTCAGCAGTGCTGGCAACTTACAAAAGCCTTTAAAACTCAGCAAGCCATTTTTGAACGCAATTATTTTCTTTTTGGAGACTGTGTAGAGAGGTAAAGTCTGATGCTTTGTATTACGACTATTACATACATTGGTATTATTCAAGGCCGTTAGCTCTGCAAAGACGTTCTCTTTATACACAAACAACTGATTTCATTCTATGTTTTTTGGTTTTCCTCACGCAGATGTGGTGCAGTTCATACACTCCCTCTGCAGCATACGAGCTAACAAAGACGGACAGTCATACGCTTCCAATGTACAGGTAATTTACAAGACAGTTCACGTCCTGACCACTCATACCAAACTCAAACTCAAACTGTGGCTGAAAGGAATTACTTTTGTTTTCAAACTGTGATGTTAGAAATGAAATCCTGGCAACTACACATTTGAAGAAATACTGGGAAGGTAGCGTTGAAAACTGGCGCATCAGTGCGTGTATCTTGATTTTATCACCTTAATTGAACGGATTGATCAAATCTCTCCCCACTGAGGTCACACCATCCCCTTACCACGGATCTAATTTTCCCTTCTATATGGTTACTAGCCCTCTGGAATTGTTTAGGGACTCTTCAGTATACAATTGACTTCATCTTATTCCGCAGAGTCATCGGTTCGCTCTCTAATATGAAGGAGTTCTCGGAAGTCTTCAAGTGTCCCGCGGATAAAAGGATGAATCCCAAGAAAAAATGTCAAGTATGGTGAGGCCGATCGTCGCCATGTGACCTCGCACTCTCCCGTTAAACACGAAATTCGGTTTTGGAGTTAGTCAGTAATATCCTTACTTTAACTCAGTGATTACTTTTCAATCAAACATTAAAGCATAAAATAACAAAGGCCTGGTAAGGAACATGCCTTTTTTCATAAGCGTTGTTAGGGAAATTTGTGTACTTTGGAACAAGATTCAATTGAAACAATATGAACTTATACCTTAAAATTCTGCCGATATGATTTTCCAGTTTCTTGAGATTGTGTAACATATCTGCTTTACAAAAACAGTGTGCAATAACTAACTACCATAAAGTTCCGAAACAGGCGATATGGACCGCAACTTTCCGCTAGTTAGCAATTTACGGTAGCCGTTATTTCGCTTACGGGTAGCTCAAAGACTAAGTGGTTGATTGAGGAAACAAAATTACGGTATGTCACTTTAACTCTCTCTTTATTTCCATTGAATTTTCGGCATTCTTCTCCTGTATGACACCAGAGCCTTTTCCGTCTGTGTTATGCCTTGGGGAACACAGTTTCTCTTTCAATTACTTGCTTAGGTTTATCAATTCTTTCTTCAAGAAGACGCCGCGTGTCACTGTTATATGTGACTAAACCGTTCCTTTCGGAGAAGGAGCGCTGCTTTCGGAACTTTTTCTAACGGCGGTTTTGTATGTTAGTTGCAACTGAAAAATTTGATTAACGCACTTAATTCACTACCCTAACAATAATTGTAAATGGTTGAAGAATCATATTCTTCAAATGCTTCAGATTTTCAAGAAACTGGTGGCTTTAAATTCTTTGACAATTTCCTTATGCATCTATAAAAATTAGGCTGATGTACATATAAACAGACTTTGCCTGTTTGATCGCGCTTGTATACACTTTATTCCTATCGTTCAGTCCACAATTTATAAACTTTTTACAAACAAAAAAACAATTTACATTTACATTTAGGCATACCGGCAGGTAGCAAAGGCTGGTCTAGGCCAGTATGCTTGGAGATGAAAGTTACAGTTTGAATTAATGATTTCAAATAAGGAGTAAGACCCGATTCATAGAATCGAGTACATTAAAAGTTCGGCGTCTGAGTCAAGAGGAACCGCTATTTTAATTTGAAGCTGGCTGAATCGTATATAAAATTGAACATATATCAGTATGAATTACACACACCAGTCTTCATTATGGTTTTCTTTAGGATTCCGTGAGCTGGGCTGTACGGGTCATACAATAAAATGGGATAATGAAAGCCTGAAGGCCCGTGCGAACGCTGACAGCATTATTGGGCTATTCTCACTGCATACCTAATAAGCCCGTCGAGTGGGAAAGGCTTAAGTTCTTTAAATTCCGTCATGTTGTGCCTGTGCGCTGGTAGCATAATGCATTCAAATATCGCAGTTTCATTCACCTCGTGGCCAGTTGAACAGAGATCGGTGGAAGTGACGTTTGAAAGTTTCGCCACTCCCACCTCCCCTGGTGGCGGTCGACGCCGTCCCCTAGATTTGGCGCCCCTCTTGCCCTGGCAGTGGTGAGTCCCCCCCCCCCCCCATTACTTAGCTTCTCGTGTTAGGACAATTGTGTGCAGTGTACAATTGTGTACTTACTAGTGCAACTGTGTACTAACAAATGTCGGGTTAAGATTGAACGTCGTGTTGGATGTTGAACCAACTCAGTGCTAACAACTCACAACACCGAAGCGAGTGTTGGGCGGTGTTTTTGCCCACCAATTCTGTGAGCATTGCGAGGGCCTTATAACCGCATTTAGTCATAATTTACGAAGCCTTGAGGTCGTCAAAAATTTTACCGCCTCGTCTTGAAGTCAAATGAAACAATCACTCGTGACCAGCTCACATGAGTTTGATAGGGGAATTTGTTTCGACTTCTGATATATTCATTACACTATTAGTGATTTATAATAATCATTTAATATTGATAATGATTATTGATTCTGGAACTAGCCGCCAAAAAGCCTGGAATTGGTATCGAAGCAAATGGAACACGAGTTTTCCGAAAACCCAAGCCTGGAAACGGCACCACGTTTTACAGCTGTTCCGTTTATATCGGACATTTTCTACCGGAACGACCCAAAACGTCGAGTCCATCGCTCAAATCATATAGCCAACCAGATTCCAGAGTTTTGTCAAAGTTCCGATTAATCCGCAGGAAACTAAAATGTTAGGCTTTGTTTTTTACTACTCTCAGTTGAAAACGGCTCGATAATTATTAATTTGTAATATTCACATTGTATGTTATGTCCCAGCATGTGTAGCCAGTAATAGACATTGAATACCATTAGGCCGGTTACACACTAAGCCTGTTTTCCTTGACAAGTGCACCTGTTCAAAAGCTAGTAGCCTAGCTTTTGAACAAGTGCACTTGTCAAGTTGTCAAGGAGAACTTGACACATTGCAGAACTTGCTCGTCTGTACGGGTTGACAAGGAAAACTTGTCAAGAATATTGTTGTTATACTTGTCCAAGAAAACTTGTTCATTCGTTCACACCAGCAAATAAAATTTGTCAAGAAAAAACTTGTCGTTCATAAGCATGAGCAAATGAAAATTGTCAAGGAAAAATTGCTCGTGTGTAACCGGCTTTACAGTGGAGGGGGAAATGAATACTTTTTTTCTTTTCTATATTTGATGCGAATTTAATTTGAACTTAATTGGTATTCGGTTTGTTTTGCCTCACAACTGTACAATATAAGACATAAATCATACAATAAAGAAAACAAAAGTGTTGAATCTAGTCTTTTATTTCTAAAGAGCATATTGCAGCGCTACAAGTCAGCGAATGTACCTCTCGCCAGTTTGCTCTTACCAAATGGCAACTAATGCCTGGTTTCCATATGATCGCTGCGATCGCCGAACACGTTTTTCGGCGGTCTCAGTGATCGTAGCGATCATGTGGAAAACAGGCAAAATGGCCTCTATTTCAGCGGACGGCAGCGATCACTGGTCTCTCTTTCTCTCGCGATAGCAGCGACTGCAAAGATCGTGGCGATCGTAGCGATCATATGGAAACCAGGCATAAAGGGGTGTTTACATGAGAAAACTTGTGCCGCCGCCAGTTGCACACCGGGTGACTTGATTTCGTATCACCTTTACATGATTCGTGCTGCTAGAAGTAATGGGTCTCATTTTTCCTCGTCATCGACTGCCGAGAGACCGATTTCATACCGAAACGAGTGGTTGTTCTTCGTTTACATGATATCGTTACGAGATTTCGTACCGGAATGAAATTCTCGCCCCGGTACAGCAACCGGGGTAAACTCGCCCCTTTATGACTCGTTCCGGTATGACATTTCTGATGGTATCATGTAAACCAATACAGAGCCACAAGAGGGAACCGTAGTGAACTCGCTCCGGGACGAAAGTCGCCCCGGTATCATGTAAACACCCCCTAAGTTGCAACTGACCACACCTTGTTGTAGTCAGGTTTTTCATTATAATGCTCAAAAGATGTTATCTAAATGTTTACATGTTTAGATTTCATCCATAAACTCAAACCTCCCCTACTGTATAAACAGCAGCGCAAGTAACACTCCTCAGCAAATTCAGGATTTCATTTGTAAGGTTTAATAATTAGCAGCGAAATTTTCTGATAACGAAATTAATACTTCATGGAACATGCTCTGTATCAGATCTTGCAGCGTTCTTTGGTTTATATCATAAAGTATTCGGTTTACAAGGCTTATCTTTCGATTTCCGACACATCTAGAGTTTTTAGTGATTAAAAGATATTATGCAGCGCTAGTTCCCAGTGTAAATGTAAGCATGCGGATAACGCAACCACTTTACTAAATCTCCATAACCAGTAAGAGTTGAGTTGAGTTAAAAACATTCACATATTAAAAGCCACACTGAAAGGATAAGCGTAAGAGGCAACGTTTCAAATGCTTTCAGAACGGAAACGTTGCGGATGCGTACCGGAAGAACGTTCATTTCAACGGCTGCCGCGGTTGATTGGAATGGACGATCACCAATCGTGGCGGTGAATGGTACTAATACCACAAACTCGAAAGCAAATAAATTAGCCGGTCACCTTCCATGAAGTATTGTGCATACCACTGTGTATACCATGTGTGGCGAATCGTCCTTTTGCGTCTCGCAAAAGTTCGTCGTTTAGCATTCGCCAACCCTTACATTTATGTACCACAGACGATTCCCGCACAATAGCTTCTGTTATCACCTTTACGACTCAAGTTTGACCCTCAGAGTAAAATCAAGAGGCAGGTAATTCTTCAGTCAAACGCCACTGACCAAAGAAACAATGTCAACCACAGAAATAGTGACGAAGGAGTAAATTTGACTCCAGACCCCGACGGGTGTTTCGGATCGGGCGATACCGTGGATCCGAAGCCTGGGTCACGGGTGGGTACCCGAATGAACACGGAATCCGTATCAGGCTTTTTGCAGGCGCTTTTGGTTGTCTCCAGACTGCGGCGCATAGAAGGACACGCTACAGCGGCGTTAGGGCTCTAAAAGGCAAGAAAATAGGACTAATCATTGTATTATTTTCGCAGTTGGAAAATAGAATCAGTACTGTAGCAGCTCTCGTAAGGCTCTAAAATTCATTGGCAGGCATAGTGTAGCACCTCTATTGTTTTAGGGATAGGGTCCATTGTTTGTGTTGTTTGTTCTTTTGTTCACCAGAAGGGTAGCAAGCCTTACGAGAGCTGCTACATGACCCGATAGAATGGCCGGCGTATGCTTCATTCCCCCTTACAAAAGCACTACCTGCGAAAAATCTGCTTCTTCCGCTGTCAGGAAACGTTTGCCGTATTCAGTTTCCGTATTTATTGTATGATACCTAATTTGTCATTATCTAATATATTTCTTATTTTTGTAAATGAATGCGTAATTCAACCTTTGGTTGCAATGTTTTTCAAATAAACTATCTCTCTATCTATCCTTTCATTACCCTTCGAAGGGTCGCTTTTTGTAGCACGAGCTGGCTTGCGTCAGTCGTTTTGCAGAAACACTCGATGAAACCTAGATGCCAATTTGAGGTTAAGAAAAAGTGCTGAACACATTCGCCTCCAAGCTTTTTTTTCTTGATCTCAGGTGCGCCTTACAGAATCTATCTACTGTTATCTCGGGTACCTTGTAATAGTGTAGAGCACAAGGGCTGTATGGTACACTACATAGACAAGGCACGCAGATGGGTGCTGATAAAGAGCCTTCCTTGGTTATACCGTCCGCACAAGACTTTTTAGAACACTGAAAAGGAAAAAAATCATCACGACGACTTGAGAAGCAAATCTTATCACAAGGAGGAACCCTCAAAACAATATTCGTTCGGGTTTGATTAATTTCAAGAACAAGAACACTGTCAAAGCACTGTCAAAGCCCCAAATGAATGCGCAAGTCCTCAATTCTGTTCTCTTCTCTCCCTTAGCAATAACTTCTTACTGAGAAATTCAAAACTTAGGACAATTTTTTTGTGGTGAACATTTCTATAACTCTCGATAGAAGTTCACATCACTTTTGGTACCTCAGATTTACACAAATTTTCGACTTGTAACAAAGCCTTTGGTAAGCTTTTAAAGCGCGAACTTTGACCACAAACTAAAACTGAACTTCATCAATCCAGCCGGCCTTTTTATTGCTGTCAAAGTGGTTTTCGAGGATTCTCATGCAATGCTGGGTTGGCTCCAGGTCGATCGCCTTCTTGTAGAACGTTTTTGAAACATTACATACCGAGGTACATTTTAAGGTGGAGTCCGCACAGTCTCCTCCATCAAGGACCACAAGGTACACATTAGTGTTCGGGACAGCTACCATTGTATAGGCACCACATTTTAACGTGTCATGAACTTTACCACTGGTATGCAAAGGAAGATAGAATATTAAAAGGTAGGAATTTTATGATAGTGACTGTTTCATGAATACCATATGTTAAATTTGTTACGCAGGAAAGAAGTTCTCCAACTATGTTTGTAACTACTACGTTTATTTTCTTCATTTCGAAATCTTCGTTAACATTTACAAACAAAAGTAAATATACCGAAGACGCGCAACGATTAATGCGGACCACTATAATAAAAACCATAAGAAACAAATGTCCAGTTATTAGTGGCAAATAAGAAACAGACGTTAACTGTAGCTTGATACAGCGCTACAGCAATAGAGGCAGTTTAGATATTTTGTTTGCAGGTGTCACGTATCACAGTCAAGATTGCGGTCCAAAAATGTAAAATTACACAGTAGCTTGTGCTATGAATCCCGTGTTTTGATCGCTCATTTCTGAGCTTTACTGTCAGTGAAACAACAAGCATGGAGGGACAAGGTAGGATAATTCTTCGCAAACTAAATAGCGTCACACACTTACTTGGGTATGGAATCGGTAATTTTGTAGTTGGTGTATGTTTGGCCAAGCTGAAAAGAAAAAAAAAACAGGGCTCATCTGTCAATATGTAGACACTTATGTTGAGTACTACAAACAGGGAACACTGAGGTTGCAGAATGCACATTTTAAGACTGATACAAAAGGTACCTCTAAGTCGTTACAAGCCAAGCTAGTGGATATGATTCCTTTTTTCATCAAGTCCAGCAACAATTCAGGATGTTTGCTCGCAAGATGGACGCGTTCTTTCGCAGTTCTAAAGCAAAAAGTATGCGTAAAGTGATGAAATATATAGAGGATTTTACACGGTGGCGAGAAGAAATGAATTTTATGTTCGAGTGGCTAGAACAATATCTCACGAGTGAGCGAAGCGAACGAGTGAGATATTGTTCTTGCCACGAGAACATAAAATTCATATCTTCGAGCCAACGTGTAATGTTCTTTTTATTATATGGAGACAACAAATTCAACAAAAGCAAAAGGCGGGAATCGTGACGTCATTGAACGATACGACACTCACAAAGGTGACATACGGAAAATACGCCACTCGGGTCCCGGATGAAGTGGCGTATGAAATCTACGAGTGGTTTAGTTCCCAGTAAAACACTCTCCTTCATATAATAAAACACATTATTTAACATTTATGAACGGCCAAATTAAAAAAACTCTCTGCGTGCTTTACAATGTTACAAATTCTGGAGGATAATTAAAACTAAATACGCATACAAAGGATCAGAAGCACAATTTTTAAGATTACTTTTTAAAATTCACTTTAACAATGGTCAAAAGAACTGTTCCTAATTCAGTTGACTTGGCAGGGGGTTCCATTGCCAAGAAGAAACAACAATAAACGCTACGTTTCTTTTGAAGATGGTGCAGAAAATTAACTGCAAAATACAAACAATTTAAGAAAATACTGATTGCGTAAATATCTCAGCTTGCAAACATTTTTCGGTTTTTTGTTGCTGTAATCATGGAGCCGTTTTCTGAATGCCATGACACGAAAACCAAAGCAATTACTTCACCCAATCACAACAGCCCGAAACAGTGCAATGAACCAATCAGAAGCAATTACATGCAGCCGGCGTAAAACGCGGGAAAAAGCGCGCGCACAAGTCGCGATACGTACGTATATCAGTTTTGGTTTTCTTTGGTTGAAAAAACTGGCGCGAATTTTGCTGGCCAATCACAGAGCAAAGCAATGCAAAACCAAACCAAACGCAACCCACCACTTTGCTGGTGATCAGTTCCAAGCGAATTGTGGGTAGATCCAGTCCTTTGTGGGAGTAAACGGTCAAAATTACGTCTTTTAATGGTCGTTTGCCCCCACAAAGGACTGGATCTACCCACAATTCACTTGGAGCTGATCATTAGCAAAATGAAGTATTTACTTTCAATGCTCAATAGAAAACCGCTCTATCGATAACTGAACACCAAAGAGTCATCAGTTACACTTACTTTGGCCTGGACATGAACTGCTTACTGTAAACCACATAACCATTCGGGTCAATCAGCATACACGACACTGAAAGAAAAGCGCAACACCATGACATAAGAATATTTTTTCGGTCACAATACCATCCACGTATAACTCAAAGGAATTTCTGAAGGCCCACCTGAGTTCTTCTTACAAATTTCTCCACTGTCTGAGACGATTTCGTGAATTTTGATCATTTTAAAATCTATACCCATCACGGCTCGAACCTTGAAAATAACAGAAATATCCCTTTAAATAGAGCACATCATACGACGTTGCTCATAACGTAAAACAAAGTTATACGGAGTACTAACCCGCACAAAAATGAGTGTAAATGAGACTGTATAACACTCTACCGGAAACCACCTGACGACTACCGAAAATATTACATTAAATTTAGCGAAATTTCACTTTTTTACTTTCCCCTTCGAAAGCAGGTCAACTGATTTCGTCGATCTAAAACGATATAATAACCTTTCGCCTAATCACAGCTTATCTACTCAGCCGTCTTACCGTGGAATCACTGCTTATTGTTTGACTGGTTGTAACCACAACTCCAGCTCCGCCATTGTCCTACACAACAAGGAAAACACTCGAATTTAGTTTCCTGTTAGTGACATTTCCATTAATAGGTCCGCAATGCGTACATGTGTGGCTCATAAATCCGATCGTACCATAATATGGCTGCACACTTCGTGTAAGCCGCACAAAAATTGTTCAAAAGCTGTTCGGTTGAGATGGTTACAATAGACTACTGGAAGTCCCTTTCTGGATAATCGAGAGCACGCGCGCGGAAAATCCGAAACGTAAAGCGAGCGAGGTGAAGTGAGCTCTCTAAAGGCACAAAATACTTACCAAATAGGGTACCGAGAATGTGACCTTTCCTGGGTACGATTTGGCCGCGTAGTACCAAGGCCGAGTAGTTGGGTCATACCTGCAGGAAAAATACAACGTTAATCGTTAAGCTGAAGGGCTCAGTACAGCTTCTGATGACAAATATCCTAAAGAGAGAAACTTTTATACATGGGTCATACGAAATTTGACTCAAGATGTAAGGAAAAACCGGAATGTAGCAATACGGTTCCAGCTTATGATGTTCCCAGCCCAGTCATGCCTGGATGTGTTCTTACACTCGTTCGAGGCTATTGTCATGTGATAATTATCATTGTCAGAGTCTCTTTTTTTGCTAACCTGTTGTTATATGTCTGTCGGCCTGGGTACTGCCTCATAGCTCCAGAATTGGTGGCGATGTACCGCCAAGCTGCACTGCTACCCAGAACATGCATGGGGTTCCTGTTCCAACTAAAAGTAAACAAAGACAAACCCTCTTAAAAAGTAAGCTGTTTTTCTAGCTTCGAGACCTGCTTATCAGTCAACAGGCTTAACCGCGACTTTTATGAGGCCCAAATTGCTCAGTCTGGCCATCTTTGGCTTGATAAAAGCATCATATTACCAAGACAATGGCGGAAAATGGCGAAACAAGGAGAATGTTTTAAGCAAGTTTTAATGAACTGAGCTAGTTTAGTGATAAGGTTTGCGCATTTATCATAATCATAATAATTAGATAGGAAGCCCCTTCCTCTACATTTTTTGATTAATTAATATCCAGACGTTTATTATTTGCCCATTTAAACGTTTAAGATTGTATACTTTAGATCTGGAAGTATTTCGCGTACATATTAGAGCACGGACAAAGGAGCATGTGTGTGTTATAACAACGTAAAGGCAATAAGAAGACATTACAATCCTTGTGATGCGTCCGTACCATTTCTCTATCTCCCTTGTGAGTCGTATGTCAACCAAAACACCTTTTTTGAGTGATGGTGTAGGAGGAAGGTCGGTTTGTCCATCCACGTAATCAGACAGATGCTTCACAAACTGAAGGGATTCCTACAGTGTAAGGAAAGACAAAATCTAGAGGTCACGCAGAGACAACATGCTGGAAGGAGATCCACTAGAGTGTGGTTCTTCGTTAAGGCACATTAAGTTTTGCTGACGTGTGGTACCTCGGAGCATTAATGCTTCCCCTTCACCCTCGATGGCCTGGGTAGGGTACCGCACGCTGAGCTACATTCGTGAACAAAACTCTTGAGAAAGCAGGCCTCTTGGAATGAAATTTCTCCAATGCACATAACGCTAACAGATAAGGTTATTTTTATTTTCTCCAGTTACATTTATATACTTAA
Source organism: Galaxea fascicularis (assembly GCA_948470475.1). Classification (NCBI taxonomy): domain Eukaryota; kingdom Metazoa; phylum Cnidaria; class Anthozoa; order Scleractinia; family Euphylliidae; genus Galaxea; species Galaxea fascicularis. The sequence continues at coordinate 34,819,836 of OX419336.1, forward strand.
AAGGAAGAGCAAACAACTTTTTTTAGCAAAGTTTTTGCGTAAAGGTTGTCTTGAGTGGCTGTTCCTAAACTAAACTCTTAGCCAAAGTATCAAGTTTTTCTGGGATGCGGAAGGCCGGGCGGGGATGGGGGAGGGGGAAGAAGGAGAAAGGGAGTATTCCCCTATACCCTTCCCCCTCAGGACGGGCTGATACTCGGGTTACTTCCAGAAGGCCGCATAAAGCTAACAAACTAACTGAATGGATTTAAAACTAACATTAACACTACTTTTTAGAGATGCTTTTGACTTAAGATCAGTATAAGTATATTTAAGAAACTCAGTTTTAGTTCGACTATAAAAGTTGTTTATTCTGCAATGATTCTTGATCATCATCTTCATCCTCATCGTCCTGTCATTGTCATTGTCATTGTCATTGTCATTACCATTACCATTATTAGCACTTACCGGTGTATTCTCAAACATGTACGCATCATTGAAACAACTGGAGCTCAGGAAGTAGCTAAGGAACACGGAGGATAGTTAATACAAACAAACAAAATTCCCAATACGTGTAATCTCTCTGTCTTTCTTTTACGTTTATAAAGTGGATATCAAACGGTTTTTAAAAAATGCAAAGTACAGCTAAGTACCATTACTAAAAACAACTTGAATGGGCAAAGCTTTCCTCTGCGTTAGTTCAAAATGGCGACGCATAGCTTGAACTCACTTTGAACGAGACAGCGTAGCAGGAAATGAAGTATTGCTAAGGAAAGCAATCGGCTTGTCCTCGATTATGGAACCAACTTTAAGGTATTTCACAAAATCGTAGCGGTGGTACAAGTCTGGCTGAGGGTATGGCTTGTGAGTGACTATTTCCTGCAAAAAAGTATAGATGGGAACACCCACTTGTAAGAAGAGCACGAGGTAACTTAAACAAGGTCTCAAAACCAACAAAATGCGGTACCAAAGACAGGTCCTTTGTTCTGATTTCTGAGGGTATGTCAGTGCGGATGATCTAAGTTCATCCCCAGTTTAAGGAACATTTTTTGACCAACGTCAGTTGATTCCACTTTTCTGCTGCTATGTCGATTTTCAAGCGCAGTTGTTACATAGAATAAACGCGACTATGATATCTACAGTATTTCACTCGCACTTCAATGTATGATTTTCATATGTTCACATTTATAACCATGACTTGTTCAGGTTTTTCAATTCATCCAACACTAAGTGTCTAAAGAGGCGTTTTTCATGACTTTTCACCAGTAACGGTGAATCAAAACGTGACGCTGACAGAGTCATACCATTCAGTCCACTCAACATACTCTGCAAAGTTGAAATTACGCTGCTGTTGACGCAGCTGGGAAAATTTTGTTACTTGACAAACGTACCTTGGTATCGAGTTCATCGGAAGCTACAACAATGCACACAGCAAAGTTTGTGTTGTTTACAGGCTTCCAAGAGTAAGTAAAGTTAGTGGTCACACCTCGATATCCTGAGCAACAGAGACAAAGAAAAGACAAAAGGTAAAGGTAGTATTCGGTAGCAAGCTTTATACCAACCTATAGAAATACAGCCTATCAGAATGCAGGGAAGCCCGGTCGTATATTTGTCGGTATTCCATCAAACCTTACCATCATGCGCCGTATCGATGGTATAGGGCTGTGTATTTTCTATGACATGGTACAAAATAGTTATGTTAAGTTTTCTCGTGATAAACTATTGAATATCTCTCTTGTCACTTGTATTTTCTTTGCATACACACTGACCTAAAGGCTCGTGTGTATACGTTGAAAGTAAAAGTGACTCGTAGGATATTTGATTTGATTTGATTTGATTTGATATTCCATGGTAAATCACTCGAAAGCATTGCATAACTAGGGTATATCACTTGACTGCGCAATTTGCAATTGACCGGTAGAAACAAAAAGAAACATAAAACTGCGATATTTATTCTATTTAATCGTTATTTCCTGAACACTAAATTCTGAGCAGACCCCGACTGAGGTACTAAATCCGTAATTGTGTCAATAAAAAAAGCTAAAGATTGTTTACGTGCTAGTCGTCACTGTGGTTCCTCGTACTACTGGTTTTATGTTTACGTGCCAAGTCAAGTCAAGTCAATTGGCAGTTACGTGTTAGCAGTGACATTATTCTCCTACCGTTAAAGTTCGGGTCTCCTCGGGATAATACCCGCTCTGATCTCAAGGTCTGGCTCCCCGTTTCTCTCTTCATCATGGAAGCAAGGATGTCTGAAAATCCTAAGAAGATTAAAAGTAAAAAAAAATGTATTCCGAGGAGTTTAGTGCCGAGTTTTTTTATACCGAAGCACTGGAGAACTACTACAATGAACAACATATTTGGTGTATAATACTTCAACCACTGCGTCCATCATCTATTACGAACACAGAAAAATCATTTCCTGTTGTTTCACTAAAAAACCTAAAGAGGTTACGCCGTAGTTTTCACCTTCCAGGGCCACCGGAGCAACTTACAACATGTCAGTGTGTTAAAATGTGAATTTTGCTTCACCAAATACACTAGTGTGAAACTGCTTCAGAGGGCCAAATTTCCTGGGTTCCCTTCAATCGATTGACGATTTTCGATTTACTATTTACTCAGTTTTAGGAAATACATTCAAAGTCGGAGACAACAGGATACAAAGTCCCTTACAAAAGTCGGCCACCTCTCAAAATGGGAGAGGGAGAATTCACATGACGTCACGACGGCCATGTTGGTGCACAAGGCTAACCCTCTGGGAATTGAACTCCATTTTCACGCAGATACTTTCTTTTATTTTATTGAACCAATATGGCCGCTGGTTATTACTATTATTATAATGAGTCGAAAGCGTTTCATAACCAAAGCATTATTACCAAATGTCTGTGTACACAGGCTTACCAGGACTAGTTTCCAGATCACTGATCCTGATCACCACAGGATTCTCCTGAATTGCCTCAGGCTCAGGGAGCTGGGGATGAACCAGTGCTCGACCGTTGTCGGTTTCGATCACGAAGGTGTACGACAGTTCACCAGGACCGAATGACTGCAACGAAAGCTTCGTGTTCAATCAAAGCCTGATGCGTATACTACAAATGCTTGATCAATTTTTCAAAGAAATGGCTACTCACCACCGTGTTCTGAAGGAGTTCACTCAACACTATGTCGATGCCAACAACACCAATCAGGGACTATGGTAAAAGAAAACGAAATATATTTTGATTGATTGATTGATTGATTTTATACAGACCGTTTTAGCGCGAAAAACCTTAACGAATTTTACGACTGAAGATCTGACAAATGAACCAAAACTGTTCCCAACTTTCTATCCTCAGAGATTCACAGGCATTAAGTCGGGGCGAAACACGATAACCCGGGTAAACGTCTACGAGAAGGAATCGTTACTTCGTCCTATCCCTACTATCTTCCCAATGTTAAGCTTAGGAGCCATCTTTAACATCATGAAAAATTATGAGTCGACGATAACAAAGCTTCACAGGTTCAGTGTTCCATATAATTTTCAGAGTCCGGGTGTAACGGGAGATTTTTAAAGAACCAGTATTGCCCATTATGTCGCAGTGGACATGGATCTTGCCAAATTTTATTCCGCAGCGAGTCAGTTGTCAGATTAGGGAGCCAGCTTTGCTGGGTTTTTGCCTGAGAACCCGCTCTTATCTGGAACACTGAAGTTTTCGAGCTTTTCAGAAGTCTCACCTCATCCTTGCTATAGCAAGGGACACCCAGCGTTACGTACATCCCAAGCCTCTCGGCAAACTGTGGAGACGACAGCTGCAAAAACAAAGGGACATATTTACTAACACAAAGAACTGATTGACTGAATGGCACATCTGGAAAACTCACGAGCAACTAGACTCCTTGGGCACAACGCCATGATGTTTCTGTGTTCTATATTTTTGGTCAACTCAACAAATAACATAAACCTTCATTAGATAGAAAGATTGATCGGCTTGCATGTGTATGTATAGACCGGTTTTCAATTGTGTCGAAAGTAATTTGCGTTTGCTTTATTCAGTTTGCAGTCTGATTGTTGACAAAACTCGCTCCACTTTCTCAGCCAATGAGAAGCAAAACCAAAACCAATCACTGGTTGCATACACGCATTTTCCCGCGCTTGGCACCGATTGCATGTAATTACTTCAAATTCTGATTGGTTTACTGAGCTGTCTGCGTCTCTTGTGATTGGTCAGCGTAAATGCTTTAGTTTTAATCTTACGACACTCAGTTGAAAACCGATTTAACAGACATAACTTCTTGAGGTCGTGTGTACTCAGTAAAATATTTTTCGTTTACAAGCTCATTCTAGTGCACAGATTTCTCATTAAAGAAATGGTAGCATCTAGTCAAACTTGCGCTTTTTTGGTGGCGAAAATTCAAAATATGTCAGGGACAGACTGTGGGTACTGCCAATATATGTCTTCCTTGACTGTTGTAGTTAGGATGGAAGGAATCTGAAATAAAGTAATTTGAAGGAAACATCTCTGATAAGCTTACTAAAAGCACATAGCTGCCGCATGCTGTTACTGTAAGCATTCTTAGAATGACCCTGAGTATATACTTACTCGAGGCCCACTATCCCTTGTATTGCCGCCTCGAATGTTCTTGTAGAAGCGTCCCATCCTAAAGGCAAGCTCGCGATAATCACTGATACTCTGAAGAGAATACAACAAAAGCGATACTTAGCGACAATCATTTTCACAGAATTTTGAATAAAAGGCAAAACAGCAGAAACTAGGCAGCTCAAGTAAGCGTTTCTTTCACGCTATCTCTTTCTGCACTTATTCAGGTAAGCGAGAGAAGTGTTGTTTTTTCTTTCCCAAGGTGTCTCTTTCTGTTACTTGTTTATTGTTCTCGTAATTATTTCTAATTCAAAACGTTACGATAAAAGAAAAAAGGTAAATAAAGAATGAAGGTATTTAAACCTTTTTTGAACCTTTTGTAAGGCGTTTTGTTTTATGTTACGCCCGGTAGCTCACTCCACAAATTTGGTGCAGTCACAGAAAATAATCTATCTCCATAGGTTTCTAACTGTTTAATTCCAAAGAAAAGACATAACAAGGCGGTAGAAAAACTAATATAAGTCAGTCAGTCAGTCTTTCAAGGAAATACCTTAAATCGCATTAGATTACATTTCACGGCAAGTTTTCCAATAAACCCAACCATAGCTGATTTCAAATCCCACAATCAGTAACTAAATTCCATTTCTCTCATTACTGTACCTCGAACTTTCCGTTACTAGTGCGCGCCATTTCTCTGAGCCTCTTAACAGACCGTTCCTTGTCAGCATCATAGGAGCTGTCAGTTGATTCTCCCAGTAAACTGTACGTGTACACACTAACAGTACTGTTGCTATGAGAAAGTAGAGCACTGATGTCCTCGGCAGAGACGTCCGTACTTCCGGCCAGAAAGATTAACTGTGCACAAACAGGACAAACGAGAATCCAATTCAAGTTATACAGAATTGGAACTGTTACCTGCGATTGTGATAGAGCAGTTTTGATTGACAAACGTAATTCGCATTTGCCTTGGTTTTGCTTAACTACGCCCTGTGATGATTCTCAAAGTCCGCTTCCCTTTTCTTTGACCAACTGGAACCCAAACCGACTGTCTGACTTGCTTGCGCGTATTTTCCCGCGCTCGCGCCCGCTGACATATATTTATTTCAAAGTCTGTTTGGATAGTTTCGCTGTTTAAATATATTGTGATTGCGGCCAGAGTAATTAATTTGGTTTTGGTTCAGTACGGCATCCAATTCAAAACTGAGCAGTCCAACACATAACTTAACACACGTTCCACGTGTATCAAACGAACTGGTGAAGTCATTCCGGCCGAGTAAGCTTTTAACTACAACGATGTTTGCGTTAGACACAGATTTCAATGGTTTGAAAGGAGTTTACGTCCTCCTTATTAGTTAATCTGAACTTGAGGCTGTCAGGATGATGTTAAAGGCGTACCACAAACAAGCATCACTATCTTAACAGGTGTCGGTACTTACGTGTGTATCACGGTTGTTCTTCATGTCAGTGAGAAGCTTTAAAGCCATAGAAATCGCGTTGTAGTAGTTGGACGTTTTTGTAGAAGCAAGTGGTACATCCATAACAAATCTAGGAGGCAAAGTGTTTATAAGACACGGATGAAGAAAGGATAGTAAAAGCCCTGGGCGGTACTCCCTGTAATGGTCTGCACAGGGAGGCGTCGTCCAAAAGAGGTAGCTATTTCAGGCTTCAGGTATATAAAAGGTGTGTTGATTTCCCAGAATTCGTTCCAGACTGTCAGTGTTCTAAATTGACGATAATCGTAAAATCAAGGACGTGAATGGGTTGGCAAAATGGGCTTACAGCACATGAAAAAGGTCAGCAGTTTTAAATCAACGGTGAAGTACTGATCAATTTACCTCTTCAAGTCGAGTAAATTCTGTCCGTTGGCCTGCACAAGCTGAGTGTTGAAGCAGCTGTTATAGGTGTTATCTGATTCTCCACTATGGGTCATACCCGGCAGAAGAGTTGACTGAGCGAAAGCAATCACCTGTTGACAAATGTAGCTTGGTGGTCAAATGAACGAAAGGGATAAACCGTAGGTCTCGTCTCACAACACTTGTTATGTGTTGCATATATAGCGTATAGGCATGCTAACACTAGACAGCAATTTACTACACCAATGTTATTAATATGATCGTTTGCATCTCGTTTGCATTTGTTTCTAGTCGTTGTCAAAAACCAAAATTTCCAAATTCCAATTATTTCGATCTGGAATGCACGGACAGTTTGAACGAGTTCTCTAAAGCTCTTTGGTGTTCCGTCGGTAAACAAATTACATTAACATTTTTGAAATAACTTATTTTCATTTATTTTCATGATATACATTGTTTTTAATCCTTTTTTTATCCCCTTCATCTGGTTGATAAGGCATCGATCGACGAAAAATAAACACTTGATCTAACTAAAGGCTAAGAGAGGATCAATGAATACTACTAATTTACTTATTCTAAGATAAGTAGATATGCGCCCTGCGTTTGGGTTGTTTTCGATCTAAGTAATAGGTGTACCCGGATTCATATGTTTGCATGTACAGCATCACTAATTATCATCAAAGTTTCACCTCTCGCATTATCCAAAAAAACTTTGCAATGGGCTCTAAGAGGATTGTTGTCCCTAGAAATTACAAAATCTCACGTTGACGAAATCTGTAGGCAGCAATCCCTTTAGCACTGGAGTGATGGCGGTCCTGGCGAATATGATCTTGTTATTTTCTTTCATGGAGTAGCTGATGTCAAATAATATCACGACGTTCTTTGGTCGCAATATAGCTGCTATGTACCACGGCTGCAGGCGCTCATCTTTAGTTGCTGTTTGGAAAAATATAGCCATGTGTATTAAAATAAAGTCTTGGCCCAGCGAAGAAGAGACCCAGTGAAAGTTGAAACTTTTCAGGGACCAGGAACATTCGTTTGGCCGCTTTACTGACGTGCAGTTGGTTTCTCTGAATTTGATTAAGTCCAAACTCGCGCAAAACTCGCTTTTATCGTTTACTCACCCAATTCAATTTGATTCAAGGAAAATTGATCTAACGTTCGTATAGCGGCCCGAAGGCAAGTCTGCAGGGGACCTGAAATTTCTAAGACTTGCATTAACTTTAACTTGTTCGTTTGGACAAACAATTTTACTTGCTTTAGGGCAGTACTACATGGAAACGTGAACTTCAGTAATTATGCGTGCTGTATCCTACCCCAGTATTTGCAGAGCCATTAGAGGCTTTAAGTACCGACAACGGCAACGGCGACGGATAGGCTACTGGGAAAACCCAATTTCTCTAATGCGCATGTCTACCTCAACGTTGCCGCACGTCGCAACGTGAGAAGTAGGATTTTGACGTCTTGTGAAAACGTGAGTTTGAAAATCCCATTTTCCTAGGCCTTTTTTTCAAAAATCTTTGTATTTGATAACGTAGTAACCTTAATTGGACTCTAAAGGTAGCTTACAGGTATTCTTGTTTGCAGACATTTAGGGATTAAGCTCTATTTTGCCCGCTGTAGAGCAAAATATATAAATCAAGGCTGAAGCGAAATGATCGGGCTGCTTTGTATGAAATACCCTGTCGCCTTCATTCGTTCCTAAAGGTAATGGACGTCTGACTATATTTTCACAACCAAAGTTTTATTAAGTACGTAGATAAAGTACGCAGTTATCACTTCAATGGAATAATTTGACAAGAAAATTCAGTACCTCAGTTATAGAGTATGTTCGCTGTTTGGGCCGAGTCAGCGTCAAATTGGGCCTTTATTTCATTTTATTCTGATCTTTCTCTTCATGTATTCTGACTTAAAAATTAATAATTTTAATGTAGCTCAGAAAGAAATGGCATTTCTTGATTATGAAAGCGAAATTCCGACAGACACTCGTCTTCTTTTTCATTGAAACCGAAACACTGATAAAAATTGTTGTCAGGATTTGATCACTTATTTATGTCATAACAGTAAAAATTCTTCGTTATCTATCACCCGCCTTCGTAATGACCAATGAAAAGGTGGTTTCTGGCAGCCTTTAAAGAAGACAACGATGAAGTGGAAGCCAATCGGCAACCTAGAAGAGTTGTTGTCGCCGCTGTGGTTTTGGCAAGTGCTAAATGTTTATAATTTCGCCTTTCAACCGCGTTGTCTCCCCAGTCTTTCCCTCGCTATCCACGTTGCCGTTGCCGTTGCCGGTGCTTAAAGTCTCTAATGTTTGCTATCTTACATACCACACTCGGAAGAACTGATCAAGGCGGCGGGAAGTTTACGAAAGAATCCTGTTGCATCATCCGCAAAATACTGCCACTTGAGCTGCCCCTGAAAAGTACGAAGGGACATAAAATAGTTAAGTAGCTTAGCCTTCGCTGCTGCAAGGCAGTCGGTACGAAGAAAAATCAACACAAGAATAAAACCACGAAGAAAGGTTTCAGCAAACAAATTGTGAGAGAAAGCAAAAGGCTTTACTTTGCTCATGTGATAGCCAAACAGAAACACTGAGGTACTTGGCACATTGACATGGCAGTGGCTCTATCTGTCATAATGAGGTCAATTAAAAGCAATTTTTGACCATTCCCCATTTCAAACACTGGACCAAAATTAACAAAAAACGATGGGAAAAATCCGTGAGCGCCAATCAAGCTCAACCTTGACTGGATGGCCACACATTTGAATCGCCAAACAAATAGCAAAGAAAATAAGGCCAGTGTCAAAGAACGTTCGCTTCTTTTAAAAACTTTTGGGTTGGTTAATACCTTTTGTGAGCCTGAATGAAGGTTTTCCACCATTTGCTTCTCCAGCGAGCTGGTCCAGTCATAAGCAGAGACAAATTCATTAGGCATCTGAAAGCGGATAATCTGGTTAATGCAGGGTCCGAAATTAACTTTTTTATGTAGGCGCCAACGGGCAATCAAATACAAATTTTTAGTCGCCACAGGGGAAATTGTAGTCGCAAAAATCTCCCCTCCCTTTTTTTAAAAAAAGTTTAAACTAAAAAAAATGCATGGTATGGACATTTTTATGGTGAAAAATTGCACTATTTCTCGTTTCCGATACAAGAAAACATAAAAACCTCGTACTGATCGTAGTGGATCGTACTGTTGTGGAGGTAGATTAACCGGAAAGTTTGTTCCACTTGTAATTCAAAAACACCAACAGGACAAAAAGTAAGACATCTTGTTGGCAAATAGCTTCGAGGTTTATTCTTATAAATCACTTTCTCTGAACGTTGAAAGTCAACAATAACAACCAGCTCATTTATAAGTCGCCAGCTGGCGACCAGCTATGAAATTCCGGTCGCTAGCACTCAATTTTTAGTCGCATTGGCGACCAGGAAGGCGCAATTTTGAACCCTGTTAATGTGTTTGTCCCCTCGAAGAAGTATACAGCTACGAAATAAATGCTTGATTAACGAAATACCATAGATTACCTCTTTAATTTCCGTTGGCCACGACCAGCAGCTCTAAAAGAGCAAGAGAAGAGACAGATCAAACCATTTGCTAACTGTAATGGAGCAGAATAAGTCGAGTAGCAAAAAATTGTGTGCAGTTTACGAGACTAGTGGAACTGGATTTTGTTTGAAAGGAAAATGGACAAAGTTTAAAGAAACTGGACTTCTCGATTGCTCAACACTGTCGCCGAAATTATTTAACTCGTCACGACTGGTTGTGCTCACACGCCGTTACCATGGAAACTTAATAGGTACTCCAATTTCGGGTTAATTGAACTGCTCTCGACCAATAGGCCATTTTCGTATTCTCGGTATTGAACTGGATCTAGCATGAAGTTGAGGCCATTGTGGGGGAATACATCATATACATATGAAAAGATTCCCCCGCAAGAGCCTGCACTTCATGCTAGATCCAGTTCAATACCAAGAATACGAATATGGCCTATTAGAATTGAGTAATTTTTTTGAGTGTACTATATTGTAGAAAACAAACACTTTTCAAGTTTAATAGAAGTAGTCACAAATTACCGATTTAGTGTCGACCCATCGTTGAAACACTGTGGAGTATTGGGTTTCACCATCGTACCGACAGCACTGTTTGGACGCAATTTCTTTGAGGTTCGTTATTCTTGGTTGTCTTACATTCTTGTACTCTTCGTATTCTTTTTCAATCACGCTTTTGAGCTTCATTCCTAGCTGCCTTTTTTCTTCGATTCTTCCGCTGATAAATTTTGCTAGCCTGTCCACCAGATCAGAAGGGTTTAGCCTGATGTTCTTCTTGGCTAAATGACAGAAAAAAAAGTTTGATGAGGTTAGCCATTTACTATACACAGCACTGAAACACATCCCGCAGTTACTGGGAGCAACTGTACGGCGAGAGAGTTGAGTCTTGCTATTGCTAACTCGACGCGACGCTCGGTTTGGGACTCAATACACACAGCTAATACTGGTCACCGATATATACACTAACGGTCACTGAAAAGGTATTCATGCTGGATGAGGAGCTTTTTAGTACTGTTAACCCTATAGTACACCGCATATCAACATGTGTTTTCTCCTTATAATTCTTGGTTATTTTATGTTACATGTAGGGAGAATTTGTGTAAACACAAACTCAAATAACCCAACAGTAGCAAGATCTGTAACCCTCTTACTGCAATTCTGACACACGGCTTTCTTTCGTCCCAGTGGATGTGGTAGAAACGTTTGCAAGAGGTATTTTCTTGTTTTATCTTTTTGGCTGATCATGGTGGCTTTCAACTAAGGAGTCCAGATGAAATTCTTAAAACTGGCACTTCAAGGAAAGTTAATACCAAGGGAATGGTTCTTATCCTAAGACGTAGAGGAGCGCAAACCACGCACAGCTCGATTTCCTCCTGGAGTTTTGCTGTGTCGTGTTACCTCATGCAGAACTGTTCACAAGCAGCGATGGAGGGATGCAGTGATGGCAGGGGTGGCACAGTGGTGAGAGTACTCGCCTCCCACCAGTGTGGTCCGGGTTCGATTCCTGGCCTTGGCGCCATATGTGGGTTGAGTTTGTTGTTGGTTCTCTTCTCTGCTCCGAGAGGTTTTTCTCGCTGTACTCCGGTTTTCCCCTCTCCCCAAAAACCAACATTTCCAAATTCCAATTCGATCTGGATGCACGGATATCTTTGAATGAGTTCTCTTGAGTTCTTTGGTAAACAAATTACATTTACATTTACAAGCAGATCATGCGATGGCTCTGTTCTGTTGAATTTAACTTTTTACATCCATTAGTGACCATCATCTAAATTCTCCTTAACATATCCCTAGTTTGTCAAGCATACAGGATATGAGAATACAAGAAATAATCACCAGGGATCAGCTGAGTTAACATTTATACAAATTCTCCCTACATGTAACATATGACATATTTGAGCCCCTAGACACCTTCAAACTGTAACAGATTAGCCTTTTTTTTCCCCATTTTATGGCCCTTAAATTAATTTAAAATGTAACACTAATAGTAGAGAAAGGTGTAAATAAAGGTTGTTGTTGTTGTTGTTGAGAACTGTAAGCAGAATATACATGTTGATACTAGGAATTAAGACAAATTAATTATCTCACAAAAAAAGGAAATCATGCACGTACTTGCGTTGTCATAAATGTTTTTCATTTCATTCACACAGAGCTTGTCCACCATCAGGTTCTTTGCCGTGATAGAGATTCTCTCAGCCGAGCTCATCACATTCTCGCTGGAGATCTCGCGCTTGATCATACAGCTGCAGTTTGGATTGACGATACTTTTCTTTGGTAAGACGGGCGCCGTGTTCATAAGCTTGTTCTGGTAGATTTTGAACTTGGCTGTGGACGCGTCAAAGTCGAACACGTGCCAGTAACGCGAGCAGTTCATACCATCATAGCCAAATCCATCTAAAAAAGAAAAAAAAGGCCGGCCTAATAAGGATAGGCTAAGGTTTGAAATTGGCCACATCGGGTTCGTGATTGAGGCAATTTGGATTGTAATTACGCAAACAAAACTAATAGTAGGAAGCACACTGCTCGAATTTCCTGTGAGAGATTACGCCGAGAATGTTTATCAGTTCCTCACCATGTAACGCGCCCCATCAGCTTTAGAAGAGTAGAAAAACTGGAAGCGAGAAACTACACTGAGCAGCAGCAAATAAATTGTATAAAAATCACGTATCAGAATGGATGCGAAAAATTTTCAACAGAGGAGGAACTTCCACTTATAGGAAAAAAGCTAACATGGATAAGTATAATGGAACTCTGAAACCTTATTCATTAAATTGGGTGCAGTTGATTTGTCGAAATTGGTCAGTTTCTGAAGTCATCCTCAGTAATGTGAAAACAAAAGAAATTGATTTATTTAACTTTGCCTCTTCCGTCACATAACATAATTTGGAGCCCCCTATTCTAACGCTTAAAACTGACGAACTACTGTTACCACTTTTATGACTTCTAGGATCTCTTACCCTCGCTACAACCCGGTTGATTGATATTGTGAAGCAGACCACCCGTGGAGGCTTGATAAATTTTGACATTGGCGGATATCTTATCCCAGCAGACTCCATTGGTGTAAATATGCACATAATAGCCGAATGTCTCGGACTGCAATCCTCTCATCGTAATTGTCTCGGGTCCGTACATGTCTGTAGCATCCACATCAAGATCGATTGTTTGAGGTCCGTGCTGACACCGCTTGCCATCAAAGTAAACCTACATCAACCAGAGCAGTAAGAATCCATCATGGAAACCACAAGCTTAGACTTTTGTTGTTGGGGTAAATGAAGTAGTTGAACGAGTTATGTCAGTCGAGTAAGGGCAAAATGTGCGGGCGAGGTGTCAGGTATTACAAGCCACGGGATCTCTCACCCTTCACCTATGTGTCTGTATTTTGTGCACGCCATCTTTTGGAATGGCAACAATAAGGAATTTATTCTTAAACTCAAATTAGAAACTACCAAATTCTGCATAAAACAACTTCTCCGCAAGAACACTGTCACACTGACAGATTAGCTATTAGGCGTGAAGCATGTGTTCCTCTCGCACACAACGTAAAACACCACCAAGTTTTTTTTTTTAAGTTGATAGTGCTTCCAGTGACTGGAATCTAATTTTCACTCAAAATCACCCTTAGACCAAACAAAGGTCATGAGAATATAGGAAACGATCACCAAAGATGAACGCCTTGGCGTTCAACCAAATTCTCTTAAGTAGTGACACCACAGTTATGGGTGGAATAGTTAAGAGAATATGAATGTTGAAATAGTAGAGTGAACTTGGGCTTGACTTACCATTCCAGCCTCACAGTCTGGCTCACGCGGCCAAGGTGTGATGAGATAGGAATCCAAGTCCTTGGGTTGTCGTCCCCAGGTGAGGATAATGCGGTACATGTCATCATTCCCTCGGAGGGATAACCGCGGCGAGATCACCATGTCCATCTGTATCATGGTGTGTTTTTGTGTGCTGGAGGGGATTTGCAAGTCATCGTTCAAAGTGTAATAACCTATCCGGGAGGTTCGAACCTGAAAGAAAGCAATGTTTTGCATGGCTTAAAATCAGGTGCTAGAAAATCAAACGTCCACCCTGGGCATTGCCACCTTGTCGTGGTGGTGGAGCTTGAGTGTCTGTCTCAATGATCCTAAGAGCTATGCCGGCTGGGACGCCAGTCCCTGGTATGTTCAACTCTGCCAGATTGGTTGCGGGGAAGAGACCCGACAAAGGACAGCCCCTGACACTCCAGGTTGGGGGTTGGGCGTGGGGCTAATCACCCCGACTCCTAACAAAGGATTACACAAACCCCTACATCATGGCGCAACGAGGCGTAGGTAAGTAATTAAGATAACCGAATAGCCCAAATGAATTCTCCAAATATCATTGGTTGCAAATCGTACACGACAATTAGCCTGTCAGGAAGAGCTTTGAGTTCTGCCTGCAACGAAATGAAAGAAGATCTCCAATAAACATCACATTCGTGGACAAAGGTCGCGTTGACCACTTGCAAAAAGATCCCGGAAGGTAGCAGGCATCTCTCGCTCAGCCACAGAGCTAATTCCCCATAAAAGCCCCTGTTACACACGCATTCTAGTATATTTACCTGATAGTACCCAGGCCGAACATCTTCTATGATAGCTACACCATACGAGTTTGTCAGGCTTTTGGCTGTTTGAAGAAAGATACCAGCATTTGATAGCAACATGCATTCGGCACCTGGCACAGCTGCCCATTGCACTCCCTGGGTCGCATCTTTTACCTGATGTGATAGAAAACAGCATTAGCGAAAATTTGAGAACTCAGGATCAGCAACAATTCTTATTTATTTTATTCCACATTCAATACAGATGCAACTCCTTCTAATTTATTATAGCTTATTACAAACCAGAAACATAGGCGGACTTCAAGATAGCAACCGGTGGTGTAGTCAATGAAGTGTTGCATACGTGTGTTCTGCCTCTTTATTGAAGACGTAAACGTGGCCAGAATTGTTTCCAACTACTCTCTATTCAGACTATGAATTTGAGGGAAAGCCTCTGGATTTTCTGCATTTAATTCCCGTACAAGATTAAGGCCTTCCTCTTGTTGCCTATGTTTTTCAAGTGAGTAAGCCATGCAATTTTATTGGATGCATGATCGACTAGCCTGGCTCAGCCAGATTCTCATGATTGCCGCACACAGTGAGGAATTTGCCTCGCGAGGTAAAAAATATTAAACAAGTTTGATACTTTCCTAACGGCCTCGCGACGCGATTTTCTCACCGAAAATTCGCCGCACACTAACGGATACGGCTGAGCTAACCGCCTCGCGAGCAAATTTGCTCAGCTCTTTTCGCGTGTGCGGCGGGCTTTAAGACTTTTTTCTGCCGAGGTGAAAAATAGAGGATTGGGAGATATCTGTTTTATAACTGACCCGGGGTGAAAGTGAACCGCCAGTTTTTAAAATCACTCACTACTGAGAATCTAGATTTCCAGAGACACGTTGCCTTCAGTTTAATATTGTCTCGGTATGGGTTTTCTTTAAATCTTGACAATGATAAAAAGCGGGATAAACAGCTTTTGAAGCATCTGCCCCAAACCTCCCTATCACTTGAGTTTTCAGTTCAGGAACGCCAATGTAGAAAATACTATGGTTGTAATATTTCCAGTTGTTAATATGTTCGCCTATGAGTAAACGGGTCATACAGCCTGTATCGAAACTAAACACAAGCCAAATTGTCCGCCATGTTATAAAACTAAAGAGAAAACTTAACTTTTGTGCTTGTTAATTGAATACATTTGAAATACATCGAATGTGACGGAGAGATTGAAAACAGAACCTTTGTTCGACTCTGGTATTCTTTGGTAAACCATGAATTTTTATCGCGTTCGATGTGAACTAAAGACCACTAAACCCGAGTGGGTGTTAGAGTTACCATCGAGCCGGATTGCATTGCTGGCGATGTATGCGAATGGCCGAACAAACCTTGTGTCAAATGTGTTAATCATGTTTCAAACCACCGTTAACCAAGTATGCCTTTACAGCTGAAAGTGATAACATGCGAGATAAATCACTAAACTCTCGGTAACACTGGCCGCTTACCTGGCATTTGATGGAAATGGTTAGCGCTTCGTAAATGCCTGATGCGATTAACAGGAAAACAAAAATGTCGTGGATGTGTTCAACACTCATTTCTTCGCTGCTCCGACGGATCACGTTTGTACAAAATCAAACACACTGAGAATTTCGCTAAGGCGTCTTTTCGGCTCGGTGTAAGCATAACCCCAACTTGCGAAATCGGAACTATTTTACATTTTCATCGCACTAACAATAACAACAGTCGTCTTCCGACCTACGGGGCGTTTCAAATTGTAGTTGTCCTGAACAATAAAAGTTCAAATTTGCATGAAAGCTGGGATTACCGACATTGTGCAGGACACTTCATTTATGGGCTTCAAACACAAGACCTTGATTTCCATCGAAAAATGAGAAAACTGGGTCATTTTAATTAACCCTTTGTTCAAGAGTTCTTGCAGTGAGATATAAGTGGACATCACTGTTATGAACACTACTTGAGCAGAAAAGCCTGAAAAAAATTCAGCCTTGAGCAGGAGTCGACCCCATGACCTCTACGATTGTACCGTTGCACTTATGTCCTCTGTGGTGAGCATGCTCTATGACGTAATGGAATATGCTTGGCCAATAGGCCATTTCCGAGTTCATGTTTGCTTCCTCTTCAAAGCGAGTCTAAGTGCGAAGTTTTTGTGATGGTAATTAGTTCTACTTTACATATGAATGAAAACTAATTTTCATAACAAAAACTTTGCACTTAGACTTGCTTTGAAGAGGAGGCAGACATGAACTCGGAAATGGCCTATCGCATTGTGCGATATATCATGGTACACTCGCAACAGGACTAGAAAAGGATCTCTGTTGCAGTTCTGTCTTCGAGCAAAACCACCTTATGAGCAGGTCGGGGACAGGAGTCAAATTAAAATAACTACAACGGAGGACAAACCGGAACACTGTATGCGATACCGGTGCAGTGCTCGACTAACTGAGCAAACAGCCAACTGAGAGCAAGGCGCGCGTTTCTCGAAACTCCCGAAACTTTTCGGGCGCATTTCGGGTGCTATAATTGCCTTCGCATTTTGAAAACGAACACGTTTCCAGGCATGAAATGTTGCAACAAATTTGCCCTTTCGTATCTTGAAATGATAGTAAAAGACCAGCTTTTTAGAATAAGCCGATCATAATTTTTGAAATGGTTTTTCGGGCCCGAAAAGTTTACTGGACTTTCGAGAAACGGGCCACTGGTCATTTTGCTCAGGTGGAAGTGAACGAACATAACCCGGCCCATCCTTTGCTACCACAGCGGCATATCTTTGCAAGCACGAGAAAATCAAATGGTAATGGTAATGGTAATGGATTTATATACCGCATTTTCTATGTATATATATTCAAATGCGGTTTACATCATCCAACCCACCCAACCCATGAAATCATGAAATAGCAGAAAGACCAGACCAGCACACCGGGAACTCCATCCCTACTCTTTCCGATTAGTGTGTGGGTTCTTTAACGTCCCACAAGGTTATGAACATTGAAGTGTTGTGAGACGGGACCTCCGGTTTATCGTCCTTATCCGAGAAGACTAGAAAGTCTAACAATTTGCAGATGTCATTACAAAGGCAGCACTTTCTCCTCAGTTATTTAAAGACCCTGAGTGTTGGTCCGTCCGGGGATTGAATCCACGACCTCCCACACGGTAGTCCGGCACTCTACCAACTGAGCCAACCGGTCAAATCAAGCTGCGTAAGATATCAACCTTGGGAAAACTGAAAAAAAATAACGAGGACCTCGACATGTTAAGCATTTCAACATTCAAGTCTTAGACAGGAAGTGAATCATAAATATAGTGCAAGGTTTTTACAGGACTACATGGAAGGCTTGATGCTGTTCACTCGTTGCGTAATTAAGTTCTACTTCCGATTTATAACAGGTTGTTACCATACTTACCCGAAATCGAATAAACCCGAGTTACAGTGTTCCAAAATCAATGCAGAATTTTGTACAGTCAATAGGTTCTGGGGGCCGTTTCTCGAAGCTCCCGGTAATTACCGGGCCCGTTAAGCAGTTTTGTTTTCCATTCCAGATGGGAGTTTCAAAAGTTTTGAAAACTATACAGCAAAGTCATCAGCTAAAGAAACAAAATGGACTTCATTAGAGGTCACAAAACACCCTACGTTTACATGTATTGAGATTTGGACTTCAAGGTATGGTTTGTGGGCCCGTTACGTTACCGGGACTTTCGAGAAACGGACCCCAGATCTGCAAATCTTCTTCAGTTTCCCATTTATGAAAAATTCAGCTACTATACCCATTCTTTACATGCTATTTAAAAAAAGAAAAAAATCAACAATAATAATAAAGTAAGATTAATAGATAGCTGCTACATTAGAATTTAAGCGGCAGTCGTCTATGAAATGCCACTTTCAAACCACGGTTACCTTGTAATGAACATTGCATATTAAGAGGCTGTGTAAGCCTTTTCAGACAAGGAAATCAATTAGCTCACTTTTCCCAACTTCCACCCACCCAATGATGAAGATGTTCTACAAACCCTGGCTCAATTTAAGTCTTCAAATACCTAACCCTTTAAACCCTAAGAGACTGAGATCAAACTTTGAATTATCATTTGTTGCCCCTATACATTTCCTATAGAAGAAGTGGGAAGAAGTTGTTAAAATATCAAGAAAATTAACCCTGTGTGATCCTGTCGTTACTTCTCGTGACCACTCTGTTTAATAAAGTGTTGATGTTGCAAGGAGAAATTTGATGCTGATCACTCTTAGGGTTAAAAAGTTTAATTAACCTGCAATTAGTGCCAACCACTCCTTGAACAACTGAAAAATTCAAAGTTCACATTGGGTCAAGGGTGAAGATTGAATCCACTTTTAAACCGCGCAGTCCTAAAGACCCCTACAATAAATCTCCATTTGAAGGCTTTCAACCAAAAAATTACTAAAATATGTCCCTGTTTTCAGACCAAACTGGAGCAACTGGAATACACTTTTTTAGGGGAAATGTCCTACATAGCTTACATCAGGGAATCTGGACCCTCTGGGAAACTGTGCAAACAGTGAACTGGTAGATGATTCAATGATACTCATCTGAAACTTGGACTGCAGCATATCCAATAAATCACAAGTTTTACAAACTGATCATCTTTATTGTAAGAGAAAGTGTTTAAATTTATTGATTCAGGAGAAACTCATTTACAAGAGGAAACACAATCTTCCTTGTTGCTGTAATGTTCTCTTGATCATAAAGAAAACAGTCTTGATAACATTCACTACTGAGTTTCAATTTAAGTTCTCCTGAAGCACTCAAGTGCTCAGCAATTTTTCTCCTTATATCTGTGTGTGGACCGCATACAGCGAGCTGCCTTCTGGGGGGTTCATCAAATCCATCCAAGAAATAAACAAACATTATTACCAGCACATCTAGAGATGTTGCTTGACAGTACTCCATTATGTGATGTTGAACCTGTGTTCTTGAGAAGAACTCTCTTAGTGATAATCCACTTACAGAGCTGATACCAACATTTGGTGTTTCATCATTGCTTTTGGGTAAGGCTTTGTAGTCTTTCCGCAGAAGGTCCAAGGTGGAGAGGCTGGACACATCAAATTTTGCTATTAAAAAATATCAATGCGAAAATGGGATGCTTCTAAGAAAGAAAATGCTGTACTCGATGTTTATGCTTCCACAAACAAATTCAATATGTGAAATTTGTGTGTTATAATATTCACATTAATTATTAATATTAAAGGTTTGGTCTGGCTAGAGGAGTGGGCTGTTACAAGGTCTTAATTCCTCCTAAAACCCATTGTTTTATTATAATATTACAATAAAACAATGGTTTAAATTATCTATAAATTATGCACAATTCTTGGCCAACTTTGTGAAGGGTTGGTGTAGGTAACAGCTCGAGAGGAAGTACTGAAAAGGTTTAATATATACCTAGAGATGCCAGACTCTGGAGACCTGAAATCTTCCGACTTCTTTCTTTTTTTGCCAACCCTCCATAATCAACCCCTCCACTATTTACCACTTCACAAGAAATTGATGCACCCACCCCTCCTTAAAATTAAATCCAGTTCCTACAAAATCATCCCAGCCCAGGGGTCAAAATAATGGCCAGTCAACAGACAATGTCCAGCCAAAATAACAGTTTGTCCAAACATACCTTCGGTTGGCCGGTCATTTTGACTGGTCATGTTCAAGAAACACAAGCTAAAATATTTTAGCAAATGTGGAACAAACGGTTAAATACGACACATATCACATGCATAAGAAGAAAATAATTTTTCACTTTAAGAGCATAAAAAATATGTAACATTGGAAGTTCCACGGCTTTAATACCAGCCTGCCAGTCAACCGTCACCAACATAACATCAATGCGTTATGCGGTCTTGCAATTTTAACTGGAGGGTGATGTTGCATTTCTATGATCATTTCGATTCCAATATTTTACTATAAGGGTTTTAAGTATTTCTCTCGTTTCCAGCTCCAAAAGCTTCCTGGTTAGAGACCATCAGCTGGCCACCACAATGATTATTATGTCAATTATCATTTCAATGTTTTGACCAGTCAGAAACAAGACGTGACTGAGCTAAAATTTGTTTGGCTGGTCAACATGACCAGCAACTATTGGAAAATTATTTTGAGCCCTGCGGCCTCTCCTTGCCAACAGCAATGATGATAACTAAGGCAAAAACATATTTTCTTTGGTTTCCACAATAGTATGTGGCAGATTGGATGAGTGAAACATACAGAAAAATACAGCCATAAAGATATATTTCTTGAATGTTTGACTTGTTATATTAGGTTCTTTTGGAAATAAGACCCTAAGTTGCTTTTATCCAGCAGATCTAAGGAGGAGGCATGGCAGATTAGACTATGAAAATGTTTCAAAATAATCAGTTGTTTGCTTAGAAAAAACAGAGGTTTTAAGCAAAAAAATGCTGACCTAAAATGATTGTTCCTTGTAACAAGATTATTTTCTCTTTCATTGATACCATCTGATACCATTTCTTTAAAAGCCATTCATTAATAAGATGGAACTAACCTTCACTAAGAACTCTGTACAGTTCATCAGTTGCCACAGGATACCTATCTTGCAACCTCTTGACAATTTCTTTGTCTTTGTCTGTAGTACGTCCAGCTCTAGGATCCAGGTTGATGGTATCTAGAAGTATAGTTCCTATCAGGAGACTGGATATTTGGCTGTCCAGTACATCCAAAGACAACAGCTTCTCAGCAACAAGTGTGGAGCAAGATCCCACTGGTTCGATTGCTTTGATAACTTTTAAATTGGCTGGCCACATATCTTTATGATGGTCTTGAAAAAGAAACATTAACCAAAAAAAATGAATAAATAATAATAATAATTATTATTATTGTTAACAAATAAAAAGTTTTAACTGTGCTTTGATCTCCTCAATTAGGCACACAAGAAACTGATGAGAGAAAAAAAGAAGTGGGAAGAAAAACAAGCCATAGGCAAGTGTTTCATACAACTGAATGAATGTTGTCATTAACCATGTGTCATTGATCTGTCTAATTCTCCTATGAATCTCTGTCTTTCCCACATGTTATACTGGTCAACATTCATTTATTATTATTATTATTTTATTTTCTCCCTTTTTTATATCAGTAAACTTTGTTTTGTTGGTTTCATTATCTGATTCCTACTTTATACTTAGTTCTGTAAGTTTATTTTAATGTATTGTATGAGAAGTCATGTATTGTATGTGATTTCACTGTCACTTTATCTAGGATTTTTGTACAGAACACATTTTTCTAATAATTTTTGCTCGCAGGATTTTCCTCCATTGGCTCATGTGAATTAAGCTTGTGTGTGATATTTATGTGACTTCAAGCTCATTAAAGCTGTGATTTATCAAGCATAGCAGAAATAAACCGTAGTAAGCCACAATAATAATGTTACAGAAGTTATTGATTTATTTTGTTTTCAGACTCAGCCACAAAATCTGGGAAGAAGATAAATAAAATTAAACTGGTTGAACATTTTTGAAACCAAAAATTTTAATAATTTACCATAATTCAGGGGTTTCAATAGAAGCCAGCAACTGGCAAATTTCACCAGCTACTTCCCAAATCGTCACCGCCTACTTTCCTATGGAACAAAATGTATCCCTCACTCGGTACAGCCGACACAGCCACTTACTCTAGTCGGCATTGCTACCTACTTAAAAACTTAGTGAAACCCCTGATAATTTTATTTTATTTATGATTTTATGCCTAGCCAGGTGCACTCACCCATAATTTCAGTGACTGCAATATCCAAGTGTTTCTGTGATTGAGGTAAAATGTTGTGATCTACTAGTATAAGTTTCAGTCTCTTTTCATCCAGTAATGATTGCAAGTGAATGTCCTCTACAAATGTGAAGAAACCAGGATCAATATGAAAGCGCTTGAACAGGAAAACTGCCTCAGTTCGCAGACAGAAATCTTCCTTGGATATGTTGAACACTGGAATAACAGCTGCTGGTCTTCCATGGTCATTTAACTGAGTCTTAGAGAATGAGAAATATATTTAGTTACTATAAAAAAGCTATTCATCTTTTTAAGTCTGATAAAGCTTACTTTTAACAGGAGCAAAAAAAGCAACTGCTGTGTTGCAAAATAATAAAAATTATTTTGCAAAATTGGAATTTCCAGAATAAGTCTAGATCAGAAATCCTTCTTGTAGCTAGTGGACTTACAATTTCTGGGACAAGGTATTGATGGAGACATCTAATGCAGCTGTGTGTTCTTCTTTGAAACAAATGGGTTTGTGGTTTGACTCAGCCAACGTTACCTGAATTGTTTCATTGGTCATTCAAAATTCTTGTGGGGTAGCGGGGAAGGCAAAGAACAGTCTGAAAATTTGAAAGAACCTGTTGGGGGTTGAAAGGGGCTCAGGGGGGACTCACTTCAAACACCAACAGCTGTACAGTGGAAGGGACACAGAATTTTGGGGAACAACACAATTATGGTCAATTACCTTAAAAACAGAAAATGCGTAAACAACAGAAGAGACCATTGAGTCAAGATCACAAGCTTCGTTACCCAGAACAACATGAACCTCTTGGAATTGAGCTAGATTCTTCAAGCACTCCTACAGACAGAGGAACAAAATGATTCCAGTCACTTTTCATCAACCAACTAAATTATAGAGTTTTCAACTAAAGAGCTATGGTTGGTAACATGCATAATTATTTTTTCACTAAGCTTATGTATTTCACACAACTATTTACCTGAGTTTGCAGGCTGCCTTTGAAGCCGACAAAAATTTATTGATAAGCTTAATTCAATTTGAATCCCATTTATTGAGCTTAAGCTTAAATGTAACAGGGTTGCCACTCATTGGGATAGAAAAAATTCCCTGACAATTCCCTGACTTTTCACTGACCAAAGACCAGTTTCCACTGAAAATTGGAGGCAAATCCTCAGGCAATAAAGCCAGCAATGAACCAAAGAATTCAATTCCTGTGCAGGATTTTTTGAAATGAAAACACCTTTACTACCAAAGAATCTCTTTCCAAAACCAAATGGCTAGCCAAATGTAAAATTCCCTGACTTTTCACTGACTTTCAGGTAGAATTTAGAAATTTCCTGACTTCATACATAATTGCCTGACTTTTCCCTGACCTTGAAAAAAAGCTGATTTTCCCTGACTTTTCCCTGACTGTGGCAACCCTGTGTAAGCCTAATAATGGATTCAAAAACGACAGCTCTTCACTTCCAAGTCGCAAGGCTTCTCACATTTTAATAAGCTTACCATATTTCACAATGCTTAATAAATCTTTCGTGCTAAACCCAAACCTACAACCACTTGGGTTTTTAGTTAGCTAAAAGAACCGCTACCTTTCTCGAACTGCATGCTATTTTGTAAACAGCTGTTTTGCAATCAATACATGGCGGCTGAAGAGACGAAATTACATTCCAGTTACCTCTCAATTTTAATTACCATAAACCACTGATGAAAGTATAAGGCACAGCAATTGTGTAATTAGAAAGGGAACGGCACAACGGCTTGGGCATGTGTACCTTTGAATATCTCAGAAATTCCTCCATTTTGCTAGCCTGAGTATCCCCAGTATCAGGCGTTTTACTCAGGCTGCCATTTGCTGCCATTTTGCTGTTGTTGAAGACTGGCGGGAATTCTTCTAGTGTCCAGACCTCCTCTGTTTTTTCGCCGACTGAGAAAACAATCGGAGACTGAACGGCACAGACAGCACAGGCAACTGAAGCAAAACCAATTTCGTGTACCATACACCAGGTCAGCGAAATGTTAATTCTGTTATTTTGTACCTTCCTCTGGGATGTGCAAACTTTCCGAACAGTCTCATATCTAACTTATCGAGGCCAAATTATGCGCTTTATTTGACTTAGACACACACCTTTTGGACGAAGGTTTTCAAAATAATCTCTCTCCTTTTAGCATTAAGCCCCATTTACACGAGCAATTTTTCCTTGACAAGTTTACATTTTCCATTGACAAGATTTCCTTGTTCATGTAGACGATCAGCAAGTTTTCCTTGACAAGATAGTGGGCACTAAAAATCATTAATATCCTTGCCACATTTTCCTTGCTGTCCGTCTACACGAGCAAATTTCTGACTTGACAATTTTTCCTTGTCAAGGAAAAGCTAGCATGCCAGATTTTCCTTGACAAGGAAAATTTGTCCACTATTCCCCATCTACACGAGCAATTTTTCCTTGTCAAGGCAAACTTGTCAAGGAAAAATTGCTCGTGTAAATGGGGCTTTAAGCTTAACCATTAACGTATTTAAGTTTTCATTATAAGCTTACTTAAGCTTACAACTTACACTTACCTTAAGCTTAACTTAACCTCGTATGAAAGAAATACGGCCCATACAATTAAACGAAATAGGCTAAATATAATTTAAACAATAGGCTCTCAAGTCTCTCCAACAAAAGTCAAAACTAGTTATAGGTGTGCGTAAGTGTGGGTGTGCCGGTGAGCCTGGGGGGAAAGTCTAGAATCCTTTATACTTGGCCTCTCAAACGAAAGATCAGCTGAGCTCGAACAGTTCATATTTGATGTCTTCAAGTGAAACCGAGGAGGAATGTCATGAGTGTGTGAAGCTAACTGTCTTTCAGCTTCTAAGCAATAAGTAGCAAATGTTGTTCAGACTACGGAGACTCTGAACCATGAACGTCAAGCTTCTTTTAAGTATCATGCATCTTTTAATTTTCGTTGCAAATGTCAAGAAGTTAGTCAAGTTAACCGCTTATCTCACGATTTAGTTGTGCTCATGTGCGACAAACGATTAACTTTAATAGTTATCAAGAGCTTTAAATGTGATAATATCATGTCGGAGCTTAAGTTGATGCTTACATTTTGCATGAGCGCTTAAGTTCTTATGCTCAGCTTTTCAATCTCGGATATAGATCCGGCACCGATTAGTATTGCAGAATTTTCTAGCCTGCGTGGCAGGCGCAAAAAGGGGAAGGGAAGAGGAGAAAAACGCACGAGAGGAAAAACCAGTCCTCAGTTCTGCGTTTTTCTCCCGTTTTAACGCCTGCCAAGCAGGCAAGAATTCTCCATTTCGTTTACCAGGCGTCATTTGATCGAAAAACGTGAGACATGCCCAACAAAAAATGCTATGTGAAGGCAGCTGTAGAATTAAGTGTCCCGGTCGGGTTGTCTTGGATTCTTAATAGATAGGTCAACAGATCAGCACATGGTCGATCCAATCCAAACCTGAATCGCGTTACGGACTCTGCATGGGACTGCGTCAGTCATCGGCGACAAAGTCGTGCCAGAAGTCACCATAGGACGAAAAAATACGAGATAGTTGGGATGTCAATTACGGGAGCGGTCTTCGGATGTTGCCGCAAGCATATCACTTTAATATTGGGGCACTCACTGCACGGGATACATCTCGATCAAAAACCCAATTGCAGATAAATGAGTCTAACTCAACAAGGATATGATAAGCGATCGAACGGCACAAGATCAACATAAAGAGTTTTATTTACTGCAACTTAACGTAAATTCTGCTGAAGTATTTTAGGTTTTAGCCTCTGTATAACAGAAGATAACTTTAATAGACCTCTTTCATAATGGCGGCCAAATAAAATATTCTTTTGTTTTAATGCTAATAAGCCTTTCTAACCTCGCTGCTATGTGCAAAATACAAAAGAATGTTTGCGCTAAAATGAGGCCAGTAAGTCTAATTAACATAGATATAAAAGAACAGAATACAGGGCCACTTTGGTCCACCTCATTTACATGTGTCGGAGGCTTTTGTAGAACGAAGCATATAACAATGGGCACCATAGTTATTCAATAGTATGTAAATAAGTGGCCCTGTATTCTGTAGTTTAGCTCGTTAAACAATTTCTATTTGTGATAGTCAAATACACATAAAAGAATATAAAGGAAATGCTAGTAGTTACAGCGGTATTGACACTAACTTCTATTTCACGAATTTAAGTAAAATCACTCTAGTTGCTTCCAATCTACTCCTTCAAATTTTACACCAAAAACACCAGGACACTGGCTACAAAACCTTAGTGTAATATCAAGTCCCTTAACATCTCATGATCACTTGCACTTCTACAAGCTTTCAAATGACAGAACTTTGTTTAGGTCATACATGTACACGAAACAAAATGGAGCATTTAATCGACTTTCAATTTGATGCAACCATATTATCTATCCAACATCACTCCTTTCAGTAATTTTAGCAGTATATGTATTTTCAATTACATAATCACTCAAGTTTCACTTTTAATGATCAGAGTAGCCTTCACCGTTTATACAAAACCTCTTTATACACATTCTTACTCCCACTATTACATATCATGGGATTTATTAAACACAACCTTAGATATTTTTATACTATAGTTATCCTTCTGACACTTTTTTTTCTCTCACCTAATTAGAAGTTCTAAGTTTACGTGATCATCCAAAAACGTAGACAATTCATGATTAAATTTAAAACAGCTCACAGTCTCATTTTATGTCAACTTTTACATGTAGTTACCGGTACGACTACAGCTACAAATTAGACTGGTACCAGGCTATTTCTATTCCTAACAGCCTTTATTTTTGACTGAGCATATTACTTTAAGGTGAAATATTGAGAAATGGTCACTCTTAAGGGTTGAAGGGTTAAATTCATTCTGGGATTGCCTAAAAAAAATCACAACATTTTCTTGACCAGTTAGATGCAAAGCCAAAGCAATTTTTGAACCCTGCTACAACCAGTTGCAAAACTGTCAAGACATTTGCAATAAAAAACATCCTTTCTTTCTCTAAAACGCTTCTGCTAAGAAATTTGTGAGACGACACACACAGCCTCACCCTCTCCCCCTTTCAAAGTTGTCCCTCAAAGTTTCGAGCATGGTGTTGCACTGTTAGAAACTTTGATAAGAGGGGGAGGGGGAGGGAAAGTGGAAGATCATGGAAACAAAATTAAAGGCCAAATGATCTACAGCATCTCAAGTATTTTTGCAACCCGTTGTAGCTTTCATTTTTCTACACTTTGTAGCATTTACTCATGTATTTCAAGTTTTGATTGGTTCAATAATGTTATAATTTGCAGCTGCTGTCACTGGCCAGAAAGATAACTATATGGTTTTTGTATCAGGGACACTCATTTTAAAGTGCACTACCAAATCAATACGACACTTGACTCTGGTCACCTGAAGTCATCAGCCTGCTGACATAGCTGGCAACTACACTGAGGAAATATGATGAACAACCCATCTGAAAACAAAACAACAGCCGTCTGAATCTCCTTTTACATTATGGCTGGCTAATTTTCTTCTCGAGCCAGTTTCTCCAAATCTCAATGACAGCCATGTGTAAATTTTATTCAGCATAATTATTATCCATAGGCCAGACTGTCATCAGGAAGAAGCGATGATACAATGCAGCATGAAACTGCTGATGTATTGATGAAGCGGCTTTCCCCCAGGCAGGCTTCAAATGCTCCCCTGCTGGTAGAGCATATTCTATATTAGACAGATCACTGTCTTTCCATCTGAAATCTCATCTTGAACCAAATCACTTGACGTGGACTTCTCAGCTTGTGCAGACAACAAAGAGCATAGAAATGATGACAAAGTTCCACCCATCACAGCATAGAAAGCCCATCCTAGCGAGCAATCATTGATCTTAAATGCCCCAGCTGTCTGTAAAGGTTTCCTTGTGCAAAGTTCATCAACAACATCATTACCCCAACCAGCTGGATACAGAACAAGGCCAATGACAAGGAACAGAGCTGGACAAACAAAATTAAAGGGAAATACATTAGCTTCTGGTCCACCTAATTATTGATGCCTTAAAACCAAGAAGAAGACAGTCCAATTCCGATCTGCTTCACACCACTCCTTCTCTTGAGCATTAAGTATTTTCCAGAACTTTCCACATTATTCCCATTCAACTGATAACACTAACTGATAACAGGAACCTTTCATTTATCTATCCCTTAATTTTGAGTACGGTATGTCATGATATCTACTGGGCACCTACTATATCATTTTGTGAAAAACTCAAGACTCCAACAGACCACAGCCACTGAATTTGTATATGAACTCACAGATAACATTCTTAGAGGGTTTAATTACCAAATAAATAAATGTTTATACCTGCCAAAGACTGAATCACTCCTCCAACTGAGAAAATTGACTTCTTTCCAAGACTTTGCACACAGAATCCAACCATTGACATGAATACAGCAATTGCTAAAAGGAACGTTCCAAAGCACAAGAAAAATAGACATGCCCTCCATGCAGCTGAGGGAATCTCCATGAAGTCTCTGGCAAATTTGTAACAGTTCAACTCAGGAACACCCCCAATTGAACGGCGAATTTTTATACAGCGGTTATAGATCCCAATTGATGGTCTGTAAAGAATATCGGGAGTGTAATCTGATGAATTGGAGCTGTCAGTAAATGGTCTTGAGCTTCCACAAAGCCATTTGGGTGTCATAAGGCCAGCAATCACTGCAAGGGTGGCAACCACAGAAAGCACCATCCATAAAATGTTTCTGGTAGTAACTATAACGTAGCGGTCTCCCATCTTCTTGGATGCTAAATTAACATCAAGTTGTAAAGCCCCTTAATAAAGATGATCAGCAGTAACCTGTTACGTGAAATGAAAGGTTCAAAATTAGCAAATATTCCTGTTATACCAACAACAAAACAATCCAAAGTTACGACTTTTTCAATTTTGCTGAACACTAAGGTAAAACAATGCCTTATGGGAAATTTCCCAGTCATACACCTTGTAGTTTCCACTGACACAAATGAAAGAAAGATAATTTACTGTCAGTAATCCACAGTTACTATTATATAAATACAGCCTGTTTTGCCCAAGGGTAATCAGATCTTTCTGGAAAGATATTTATCTGAAGGTAAACAGAAAGTGTGTCAGTTTTTGTCAATTCACAGGCCACACCTGAAAAACAATGCATTTTACCAGTAGTCTCCAACATTGCTCATAAACTCATGAACATTATGGGGCTTCAGTGAGTTTCTCCACAGCTCCTTCACAAAAATAGTACAACTGTTCCCTTCCAAAGCTGCACTTTGCTTTCACTTTTCCACCACACTTCATCTCTGATTTATTAATTTTTACAAACCAGCCTTTTTCACAAGGCCCTTAACAACACATATTCTAAACCCTGGCAGATTAAATTTCAGACTGGTCTGAGCCTGCCCTAACAGCCTTCATTAATTTGCAAAATGACCTCTCTTTGTCAACTGCTTCATGTGTGGCCAAGTAAACACCTAAACATTTTTGTTTGAACCTAAAATTTGCTTAGTGTCAACCAATTCACAACTCAAATGATTCCTAACAATTTCAAGGCTGGATGATAGAAACTGAATGTAGTTTACTACACCAATTCACAAAATAAGCTACCACCCCATTTTAGGAGGAGTGCTGTTTGGGCCTACAACGTAAGTTTGATCTGTTAAAAAATTGCGGAGACAGTATGCAGACAGCTCCATTCCGCAGACACACACGGACACATGGATAGTTGCACATTTCTAATAAAAAGTACTGTATACTTTTTAATATTAAATTCCAATATATTATTTCTGGCCAAGAAGAGCTGCCACTAAATGCCCACAAGTAAAAAATTGAAAGCACGTCCTTTATCTGCAGTTTCAAGTTGACTGAATATCATGCATAACCAACCATGGAAATATTCAACTTGATGCACATCTTAGAGATAAACAATTCAAGCAGGATTTGCTCCGCGAAATATTGGACAAGAAGCACTTTATCTGTTCACACGTCAGCCCTTGAGATGAAAGCCGGATAAAAGTGAGAAAGATTTCACGGACAACCCGTTTTAAAAATAGAAAATCACATTATTCTCTCGAACATCCATTTACACCGGAAATTGAAAACAAAACAGTGAATATTCTGTCAAGACAAATGGCAATAGACACAACTTTCAAAGAAACCAATGAAAGAACAAAATTCAATACCCGAGACAAGGATTATTGCCAAAATTCAAATGTTTTATTTCCGATGTCATGTTTGTACACGGTGAAATTACCGTCAGAAAGCGAGGTGTCAAGTTTCATCATGTGTGGAATAGTTGCACAGATAAAAGTGAAAAAGAAAGCCGAATCGATTCCAATTTCTCGCTATTGCTTCTGTGGCCATTCCGCAAATAATGACTGTATTGATTCATTTGCTTCGCAACATTACACGTGTCATTGATCACACAATCAGTGACACAGCGAGTGGCACAAATTGGAAGCAAAATGACTCGACGACATGACAAAAAAGTTTATGTCATCACATATCGTAGAAATCATTTCCAGAACTCAACAGATTTCATTTGCCGATCGACAAGCAAGTCTTTACCTTTCAACTCGACAAGCGCAAAAACTTTTTCCTTCTCAAAGTGTAAATGGTCAATTTTTGCGGCTCGCGAAAACATCAATAACGCTATTAAATTTAGCCGTGCGTGGGCTCCGGTTACTTCACCTCTCACTTCGTGAGGTCACAAATCTTCGCACAACAATTGTTTTGTCTTCAGGAATTTTCGTGCAGTACAACAGACGCACATAGCGATACAAATCTTGCGCAACGTGTCTCGACAACCCCTTTGACAGGCCCAAAAACCTGCCTACAGTAGAAGCTCTCGCGCGGAAATAGAGACATTTCATTCTGGTCATTTCTCTTACTCCAAACGACGCAGATAAAAGAAACAGATTTTTAATGCCTGTGGGCTGTTTACGAACCACAAACCAGAAAAATGCGTACGTGACTGGCAACAGACGATAACAAAATGGCTTTATGATACTTCCTACGCTTTTCCTACTTTCTTACAAATGAAATATTTTTGTAACATCATGAACGAAAAAGGTGATAAATGCCAAGCAACGAAGAAGAACAAAGAGGAAGGAAATCCAACACAGAAACATCAACACTAATATCAGACAATAAACCAGCGTATCATTTAATATTAAGTTTCGACAAAATTGCGGCCATTTAAAAAGTCACGGGACCCAAAAGCTACGAATAGGAGTAAATCTGTCCAATCCTTTTTATGCGTTTTGGACAAAACCGGAAATAAAAAATCGGGTTCTGCTCTTGGAAGCTGAAGTTAATGTCAATAACAAGGACAAACAGTGAAAATTTGTCTTCGGCCTTTATGTGTGACTTCAACAACTGCGCTAGAAAAAGGCAGAAAATATAATTTGCTTTCACAGTGTTGAAAAACATAACCGGGAAAGTACTACAAAATCCTGTAAACACAGTTGGAGAATCTTTGATCAAGCCGACATGCGGACCTTGTTTATCAAATATCAATAAGTTCTCCAGAAGATCGCGGTCTGCTAATTAAAAACTCATCGTCAAACAAAATAAACTCAAGCAATCAAAGATTTCTTTTCCTTTCGTTACCTCAAAATAGATCGTTGGCTGATCGTTAACGGCACTAACACAAACTATACTGGACACGACATGCATGGGGAGGCAAAAAGTGTTACGACATTTTTGTGTTTGTTTCAAAACAAAGACACATCATCACAGACCACAACGATCACTGGAGCCTTGTTCATTACATAGCAATATTTTGCCGTTTATAGAGATCGCAAGATATTCGCTTTTCGCTTTATCTACTAGCCGAATGACGAGATCAGCGGTAAAATTTCGGACCAAGTTTGTAAAACAGATGTATCTGCAATCAGTTACTCGCTTCAGAGACTGGCGTCTGTTTACAAGCTTAACCAGATTGCGAATTCCCACGACTGAGTATCAGCTAATGGCAGCGAAATCGCTAAATTAAACAAACAGGCCAGAACAGATTATTCTTGGCTTTAAAAGCTGGCTGAACAGCAACATTTGGTTCACCAATGCGTCCAGAAATTGTCCGTATAAACAAATAACCGAATTAACAACAACAAAGTTCTACAATGCATGAAGTGTGCTTTTGAATAAAACGCACATGTGCGTAGAAGTGTATTTGATTAGTACACCATTCACCAACGTTTTAAAACCGAAAAGTGAGCTAAAAAGGTTCAGTCGTAAATTGAAAAATTATTTTTCCCGAAACAGACATATGAAAAATCGTAATTCATATGGGCTTACCTCAGTGGAAGTCTGTCGTAAATGTTAGCGCCACGTTAATTTCTTTCCTCTGTATACGATTCACCAGAAATCAGCTTGTCAAACCTCGTTTAAGCTCGAAAAAACTGGATGAGAATTACTTCCAAAGCGAAATAAAATACTTCAGTACGTGGTGGAATCACTAAAAGTCGAGACACCGACTGTACGCAACACACGCTCGGTACCAAGAACTCTGATCCGGAAACCTCGCGGTTGTTCGAGAAAATTTTTACTCATATTACACCTGAACAGAGGCGTGACACTCTTTCATAACACTTGTCTGTCACCAGAGCGCCGCCCATTCGCCCGCGGGATTTTACAAAATCCCTGGGGAAATTAACACTAAACAGATTAATTCAATTAAGTGTTCACTCACCGAGCTCTCTGAAACGTTTATTCTCAAAAGCATTTAAATAAAAAGCACCACCTAAGTAAGTTTTCTTCCGTGCGGAATTAACTATTCATATTGGATTGACCTTTCATCAACTGGTCGAAGGTTTTCCCGTAATGAGACGAGAGAATTGCGGAAATCGAGCATACAACACTATCTGCCGGCTGATAGATCAAAAGTACTATCTAGACCTTTTGACAAACCAGTAAGAGAACCGAGAAATCACAAGTTGTCTGGGCGAAACTGCCACTACAATCTTTGAACCTTCCTTAATAATATCGTATTAGCAACCAATAATTGCCTGGCCGATATATCGGAATGGCAAAAATTAAAAGTCAGCGCTATTGTCTTGTTGAGATTAGTTCGAGTGCCAACTTTTTTTTGGGGGATTTCCATCATCTGCGTCTACATCTAATCCTTATTGAGTCGGTAAATTTTTCATTAGATATCGCATCAACTATTAAAATTATACTGCAATCTATTACAATCTATCCTTTTGACAGTTACAAATTCTTCGGGGTGTGAGTGCAATTCATTAAATTGTTCTACGAAAGAATGATATTTAAAAACGTTACCGAAAGACGTCATCACAAATTCCTAAG
>OX419336.1:34858414-34903414 GCA_948470475.1 Galaxea fascicularis
CAATCACATCAACGACCAGAGTACTTATACCATCTTCTGACGTTACACAAATCACTTGACTCTGATGATGACTTCCGCTCAGGTTGTCGAAACGTCAGTCAATGTCATCACAAACAGTCCTTCTCAGGACTACACTCACCCGGACGATCGTACTTCACTTAATTACTCCTATCCTAAGGTAAAAATTGGTGCTGTGTTTCAAAGGACAAATAGAACAGAGGTTCTAGAGGAGTAGAACTACACGAAGAACAGGTAAAAGGACGACAAACAGGTGCAGCCGATAGCCGTTGCTGCTACAGGTTTGCCACTCACTGCGATAGAAAAAATTCCCTGACTTTTTACTGACCAAAGACCAGTTTCCACTGACCATCAGACGCAAATCCTCAGGCAATAAAGCCAGCAATGAAACCAAAGAAATCAATTCCTGTGAAGGATTTTTTGAAACGAAAACACCTTCACTACCAAAGAATCTATTTCCAAAACCAAATGGCTAGCCAAATGTAAAATTCCCTGACTTTTCACTGACTTTCAGGTAGAATTTAGAAATTCCCTGACTTCAAACATAATTCCCTGACTTTGAAAAAAATCTGTTTTTCCCTGACTTTTGTTTTATTCATGTGGGTACTTGAGCCTAGGTATTAGCTACGCTATCCTGACAAGGCCTAACAAGGCATAAACAGCTGTCCATGGCTGCTAATGCTCAGGCTCAAACTTTATTTGGTAGAATCAAGGGGTAATGCCCGCTACCACGGGGCCTTAGTGCCCAATGAAAGGCGTTCAGCTTACCTAGACACATTAAATTGTGAGGTATTCTTGTCAATATATAAACGGTCTCACAACGATAGATCCAGCAAAATATATTCAGATACTGCCATGAGGCAAGTCAGAGTGTACGTTAATAAAATTATATTAATAAAATTTGTATCAATAATTAACTGTTATTTAATGCATATGAGGTGAAAAACCGTTCCTTGCCATTTAGAGACGTCGTGACAACCTCTACGCGGCCGGAACGCCAAGCGACTGGGCTGTGGTGTTGTTAGTATGTGTGTATTCCTAGAGTATTCCGGAATAATGTATACCAAGAGCTTTTCGTGCAATTTCTTTTCAGCATCATCTAAGCTTAGCTTGGTTAGCTAGGAAACTTAATCTATTTTCCATTTTTAGAGCCAATGGTAACAAAGAAACGGTGCATGGCACATCGTTAAAACAATAACGAAAGTTACATCATACTAAGCATATGATGAGACATTCACACATTGTCACTCAGTTTTCTAGCTGTCTGTTTTGTGTTTAACGAAGTGCAGATAAATAAGACAAATAAGTCCCGTGGGAGTTCAGGTCTATTAAAACGTAGAAGTCAATTTCCCCGTAAAACCACATTGAAGCTGAAGTCGCGCACATTTAGGAAGAGCAGGCAGTGTAAAACACTGATTTATAGAAATCTAGGTCGTATATTCTACATAAAGTTTCGTCACTTTAGCCGCATCTTGTAAGAATACAGTTCCATCGGGTCCACGTGCAGAGGAGAGCTGGGATCTAGTTCCTGGTACTCGTGCAGCATCGTGAGAGAGGTGGACTGGAGCCGATCGATCGATAAATCTTTAAACAAATGGTTTAACTTAACCTGTGGAGTAATCAAGAAAGTTTATTGTTAGACAGATGTACCAGGAAACGAAAGAAAAAAAGGTTCAATATTTAACACTTAATGACTGGTCCCGAGGGGAACAGTGAATTTTGTTGAGCAAGGTTCAACTTTTACGCTTACGCGCGAGCTTTCATATATCGTCTCTATGTTATTTACGCACATAAATCCATTTAAAGTTTACGTCCGTACGCACGCAAAAATTACGCGACAGTGGAAATCCACCTTCAGGCCAGTTTCAAACGTCGCACTACTGCCGTGTCGACTGCTAAATTAAGGAATTAAATTCGACGTTAGTGCGGCAGTAGCTCGACGTTTGAAACCATTCGGTGCGGCAACTAGAATTAAGTTCGACACGGCGATTAACAGGGTCTGTCGTGCTACACGACAGTAGCACGGCATGGCTTCAAACGTCGTGCTACTGCCGTGCCGAACTGAATTCGTAAAGAATAAATACATTTTAAAAGTCAGCAAAACCAGTTTGTTATGGTTTGACGCATGTTTACAGCAACAGCTTTTAACTCGACTGAATTAAAGTCGACGTTTGAAACCACTGCCGTGCTATAGTGGTGCCACTGTCGAGTCAAATTCAATTTAGCTCGACACGGCAGTAGCACGACGTTTGAAACAGGCCTAAGTGATTTGATATATAGCAAACCAAATGGATCAAACTGTTGGAAAACAAAAACAGAAGAAAATTTTGAAACACGAGCTGAGATTCCAGTGACAACACCATGCCACCTTCAACTGCACGCTCTGATCACGTGCAACAGCGGTCAACATTTCGCGGGTAACAGTGAACCGTTTCCTGTTTGGTGGTAAACAGTTTCACTGTTAGATGTCATGTGACCATGAACTAGCCAATAAATGGGCGCCATGTAGCGGGAAAAACGCCAGCTATGTAACAATGGCAGTTAGTACGCGCGCTGTGATTGGTCAAGTTTCCTTTCCCGTGCGCCCGATTAACCTCAGAGATAAAATGAATATCTTACTAACCTCGTTTCCTCGGTCCGTACTGTAAGTTATGGATCCACGTTTTTCCCGTTAATTCATGGTTCGCGCTTGGGCCATAAGTGGACGGAAAAAACCTCCCTCCGTAACTTACAGTACGGACCTCGAACTCGGATGGTAACGGGTATTTATTTCAGTTTGATCTTTCAATAGTGTACGTGTCGATGCTAAGAGATTCGCAAGTGCGAATTGAAATACGAACAACCAAGAGCCATAATGGGACTAACTGAGTATTCCTGGATCGCGTTCACAGGTTTACCAAGAAATACAATGTTTCACTTGATAAAGTAACTTTGATTAGTACCTAATACCAAATAACAGTACCTACCTCACTGCTCAGTGAGACCGTATTACTATATTGCTACTCACTGACCTGTCCTTTACTTGTACTTGCAAGACACTTGCACTCAAAATTACAATCGTATCCCTCGCGATGAAGCACCAACAGGGCCTCGCCACTGGGTCGAGGCCGCTCTTTATCTGCCACTGAACGTAACGTGACCATGAAGATATCGTTGGGTAGATCATCTCGCAGACTGTTGAAATCAGACAGCAAATTCCCGGCCTCTGTGGACTCGGCCGGTGTCAATAACGTGAAAAGTGGGTGATTAAGATGATGTAACAATCGATGAGCAAGAAGGGTCGGGTACGCCACAGGGACGTCACGCTGTTCAAGAGATAATAACACAGTACATGTAGAATGGCATTTTCCATATTGGAACTACTTTGCCCCCTACTTTCAATAAGATTTGTAGCAGGTGTATGCAACTGCAGGCGGCTGTGGCAATCAAAGCGGTCATTTTAAGGGCTTTGCTTGTGGAATGGAAAGGGCCGTGCTTACAGAATATTGAGGTATCTTACCAAGATTATTCTCTTAAATATTTCACGATTGCTCCGTAAGCGAACACCTCTCCAAGGCGGCTTATGATAGCCATGTCCTTCTCAGCCACTTACGCAAACTATGCACAAATTAACTGAATTGTGTGCTCAAAAACAAAACGAAACAAAATAAACAAACAAACAACAACAACAACAAAAAACAGGCACTTCTCGTGGGCAGAAACTTCACCATGCCAAAGTTTTTTCCAGTGGAATACACTTTCCTGGCAGCTGGGAACAATGCACTTACAGGTTCATTAGCAGTCTTGAATTTTTCCACAACAAGCCTAAAGTTAGCGGGAGTGATCTTGTTATCAGTCACGCCCTGACCCAGGCCTCTGTTGTCATCCTGGTACAGACGACGGTCAAGAATCACTTGAAGTTCACCTGTTAATGCAAAAATGTGACTCAATATTATATGGCTGGTGCTAAAAAAGAAGAAACAAAACGAAAACGAAGAGTATGTAGGGAACGTTTAACATGCAGAAACAAAACTGAAATTTTGTTCTATGTGCATACCCGAACTTATAAAATTTAAGCGTCTTTACAGTTTCTCGTTTCATTTACTTTGGTTTTTTCTTTACTTCGCTCTATGATTTTTTTTCTCAACCAAAGGAAGCACCAGCCAAATCATTCATGACTTGCATGTGCGCATTTACCAGCAGTTTGCCCGACTTCATGTAATTTGCTTCGAATTCTGATTGGCTCATTGTGCGGTTTGTACCCGTTGTGATTGGCTGGCATAACTCCTTTGATTGGGTTTTACGTCACTCATGGAAATCGCTGGAATCTGAAGTATGAAGTATATTAACTGAGCATCGATCATGCGGATGCTGTGGGGGTAGATTGACCTCATGACCGCGCAAAAACGCACTTTTTGGCAAAATGTTAGCTTAGCTGCAGTTTAACCGAAGGGTAACGAACGATTTACGATTGGTTAGCATTTTCATACTTCAAGTACTGACAGAAATGTTTACTCTGATAGCGCACGGAATGGGATACCTTAACCCTTGAACCCTTAATTGTGACCAGTGCTTAATATCTCATCATATTAATACAGCTCAATCAAACATTTAGGTTGTGAGAAAAAAGGAAGTGATCAACAAGCAACAAAGGTCAATCATCAATTTTCAAACCAGAGTAGCATCAAACCATGTCTAAAGGTCTTGATTGTTTAACAAATTCTCCTCATCATTACCATAGAAAATATATGGAGTACAGTGTGGAGAATATACATTCTGATATTAGGGTTTAAAGGTTAAGAAAATACCACTGTCCAAATCACAGCGCTACCTTCATGTAAGCCAGCCACTCCATTAGACTGTGCGGAAACGAGAGTTAGACGTGTGGATTTATCTTGAAGGAACGCCAAGGAGGGAAGAGGGTAAAAGTTGGCCTGGATGGGAATTTTGTCCATTGTTTTGCGCTTTTGCATCTGCGAGAAGAAAAACAAAGGCCGGTTAGAATGATTGTAATTTCCCGCAGACGAACGGTAACCGAGTTATCTGTCTTACCACTACATGGCAACACTATCACAGGTTGCGTGGCACATATACATATGCAGTTGTCGTATTTGACGGCCCAGAAACTTAAGAAACAACCGCTTAGGAGGCCGGGCAAATGCGAATAAACAAATGGTTCAAACAACTGCAGCCTTTGAATAAAGTAACATCACTTTCCAGTAGAATTCCACAAAAGAGAAACAAAAACTCTTTCAAGCAAACTGAAGGTCAAAAGGCACCCTAAGAAAAGGCGTGCCTGTTGGAGGCTCTGGTACTCAAGGACAACACAAGTGTACTGTTCCATCGTCTTTCACACACAAATTCTCCATCCTTCTCTGTGCAGATGCTTCTTCATCTCATTACTTGATCCTTCACTACTTATACAGGTGAAAAACAAAATTATTTTAAAATTCTGTTTTTTAAATCCGATATCATTTGTAGATGCCTACCTGAAAGCCGTTCAAGTCGGTGTAAAACTCTCGGTCGCTGTTCTTTATATCGCTCTTGATTCTCATTACCAGTTCCTGCAATATAAACGTCCAAGGATTCAGTGATCGACAGTGAAGTTTCCAGCTCATACAAGCTTTGAAACTAATAAAACAGTGAATCATGAATACAATTAACGCTAACCGAATAACTGAAAGAAGGCCTGTTATTAAGCAGACTGGGAAGACGATCCATTGGAAGTCTATGCACATCACCTCATTGACGGTCATCGGACAATGTCCTATTAAATAAGCCAATGTCCGACGAAATTGTTTTACCAAATACTGAGTAAATAACGATAAGCGCCCGACCTCATTTCTGTTTTGTTGGACCAAAATAGACTTTCAAGAAAGAAATCATATGCAGCCCTGCATTCAGTTCTCGACAAAGCATCAAAGGGAAAGGATCGATTGCGACCCTTAAATTGTGCTCTGTTCCACCTGAAACATGATGTTTTCACTAAGAGCTTTCCATGTCCCCGCAAAAATACCTTGTTGACTAGATTTCTGATGTCCACCTTGTTTTGGATGTCCAAAGTTCGTCCTTCGGGCCCTGTTATAAACAAACCATACAACCTCAATCCTGGTAGCACCCCAACGTTTGAAATCACTTAAGGTGTTTGAAGGGTGTTTGACTGACAGGTCAATGATCATTGGCCTCCCTCCAAGTAGTTCATAGCAAATTTTCTCGGACAATTCTGTCCAAGCGGGGAAAGGCGCAATGGGATTAACTCTTTATGAAGCACCAACCAGGTCAGACAAAACCACCAGGAACTCCTTGCCCAAGTGTTTTCGATAGGTGTGCGGGTTTTTAACGTCCTCTGCTAGCCATATAACACTGAATATGCAGAAGACGGGCCGACGGTTTATCGTCCTTATCCGAGAAGACTAGAATGTCTAACCATTTACAGATGTCACTGCAAATGCAGCACATTCTTCTCAGTTGTTTTTAGACCTCGAGTGCTGGTCCGGTCTGGGCTGGACCTCCCGTATGTGCAGTCCGGTGCTCTCGCAATCGAGCTAGGCCAGGCGGCGGTAAATGGGGTTAGCTTTCCAAGGATCTGTGGTGCTGTGTTGGTTGGGGGGTAGGGATGGGAGCAAACGACTATTTGGCATGATGAACGTAGCTGTAACGTAAAAAGACCTTTCCACGGTTTTGGACGCCATGTTGACTGGAAGGAGGGGGGAGGGGGGGGCAAATACCGATGGGATTTTGGCCGACTTTGAACATTTGCCACTATTTTAAATAGCGTTACAGCGGTTCAAAGTCGGCCAACACTCCATACATTTACTGTAATTTAAGCCGTCCCCCCCCCCCCCTCCCACGTCAAGATGGCGTCAAAAAGCTGACGTTTTGACTGTCAGCCGTTCGTCGGTACCTGATACGGAATAAATCCTGACCACATGAAGCACATTAGGAAGGGCGACCCGAACTTCTTGCATCTGAAAACAGAGAAGTAGAAAAGGATTTAAGTGGCTTGGTTCGAGAATCTATGAGATCCCACGTCCTGCATAACTAGCAGACAAGTTTTCAATTGAGTGTCGAAAGCAAGTCACGTTTGCTTTGGGTTTGCTTTTTACTTCGCTCTATGATTGCTCGACAAAACTCGCGCCAGTTTAACGCGCGTATTTTCCCGCGCTTAGCGCCAGTTCTCAATGGTTCAGTGAGCTATCTTCGTCTGTTGTGATTGCCTGGAGTAACAGCTTTTGGTTTTTGTTTTAGGACACTCAATCGAAAACCACTCTGGAACCTCGATAAAAGCA
The DNA here is from genome assembly GCA_948470475.1 of Galaxea fascicularis. NCBI lineage: Eukaryota > Metazoa > Cnidaria > Anthozoa > Scleractinia > Euphylliidae > Galaxea > Galaxea fascicularis. The sequence continues at coordinate 34,865,701 of OX419336.1, forward strand.
GGTAAAACAAGTTAACAATGGAAAGCACTGACTATCCTCCCTACACTCCCTAACTAGTTGCTCACCAGTTTCCCTGAGGTCACATAGACCGTAGGTTGTTCTCCTAAGCCATGGGCCTGAGAATGAACAAACGTTAACATTGTAATATTTAAACTCATCAAGTGAATCAGCAGTATGTAATCACTCGTCAAAACAATGCAATACATTTATCAAGTTTTCATCAACATAAGGCAACACAAAGTTATTACCGAGTACGCCACAAAACAATAGGCTTAATGAGCCAAAACAATACTCTGCACGTGCGTTTTAAATTTCTTTGCCGTCGTCTGCAAAACAACAACGTGAAATGACCAAATTTTAGGTTTTCTCAAGAACGTGAGCGCATGACGGCAAGTTTTTCTTTCGTTTTATTTACTTTAACACCGTTCACGGTAATTTAGACCCTGGACAGCTCGCCAGCAGTTTTCACGTTAAACAAATTGGAATAATCGCGAAAGAGTTACAAAAACGAGAAGTTGTATTTTGAAAATAATGACGTTTTCGTTGCCGTGGTCATCGTCGTTGCTTAAGCTCCCTATTATCTGCCGTACCTCTGCTGGCCCATCGGGGAGAAACAGGTACGCTCCACTCTTGTCCCCAGACGATTTTGTGCCGTACGTGGCAAAATCAATCGCTGCTTGTGTGACAGTTCCGTCCTTCTTTTGTGCGATGCTCTGGAGGCGAAATACAAATATTACCTGAGCACTGAGTAAAAATTCAGAAGAACAACAATTCTCAGGCCATTTAAATATGATTGCCAAGGGCAAAATAGGTTCAGCTGTGGAGAGTGAAATAGCAGACTTCTTAAAAGACAAAACAAACAAATTTGAATGGAAACAAACAGAAAACAACTACTATAGCGACTAAGGTACATGAAAATAGTGATTTAAACTCGGAGGAAAACGTGTATAATATTTTCAGAACATGTGCAGAATAGACCATTTTACAGTTGTGGCTGAGTTACCTGGCCTGTGAATGGAAGCGAGGCTGAGGGTGACCTTGTTTTAATACAAACCTTTCTGTTTTTCTTATGTAAATGAAGACTAGTCAGCATTACAATAACATGATTTACATGATAAAAGCAGTGAGGTTTCTATCAAAACAAAGCCACCGGCAACCTCGCTGCCATTCATAGGCCAGGTCACTGAGCGAACAACTGTAAAACGGCCTATTGAGCTAGGCTTCACCGCAACAAAATCGTTAACCCCACCTTTAACAAGCCTCTGAGGCTGTCAAATTCAAGTTTGATGGCATCATTTTCCAATAGAATGTCTTCTCGACCAGCTTTCTTGGCTTCAAATTTAAAATTCTTCCTAAAAAATATTCCAAAAAAATGAAATATATAATTCATGAATGAATAAACAGACCGGACGTTTTAAACGTTAAGGATCACTGACGTAAGAATACTCCCAGTCACAATAAAATTGTAGACAGGATATCAGAAAGCTTTCATTTCCAAGAGAAGGGCATCAATAATGTGACTCATTTTTCTTACCCCAAGGTTTGGGAAGTGTCAACGGAGTTATATGCTGTGATAGTTGATGGCTCACTCAGTTTTGAACCAAGGCCGGATGACACGAAATACGTAGTCAGACCCAGAGGAGCAACTTTGGCAACAAAAACAACCTGAAAATGGAAAACGAAACGAGTACGATGAGTGTAATGTGTTTCACTGAAGATCAGAAATATGTTTCTGACAGTAAATGTTGTAGGCAGGATAACCGAGCAGGAAGCAGGATAGGTTTAGGGCACTGAATTCCAATGCGGTGACCCGGGTTCAAATCCCGCTCAGTCTGGCCTCTAGCTGGTGTTGTTCTGGGTAAGCGCATGGTTCAACTCCTCGGTCATCCTCGTAAATAGCCACCTTGTCTGCCTCCCGCCAGTTGGGATTCTTAATTAACTCTGTCCCTGAAAAGCCCCTCATGGGTAGTGGCCAATTAATTAATTATTATTTATTTATTTAGATCTGAAGGAATGCTATGGCAGGATGATATGGAACCTAGAGGGAGGCCCAACGTGGCTTATGAATGATCACACATTTTGATGGCTTAGGTCAGGAGATTGAGAATCAGGTTGGTAGGCAAGGTCTATGCCGTTCTAACGGATTGAACGAGTTAAGAAATTCGTCGGGTTTGTGTTTCCCTGATGATTCCACTTGCTGGAATTCAGTTATGGTGCTGGCTATCCTGCGAGCCAGTTCTCTACTGGGGTCTTGTGCAAGATTTATTTCAGGCGCGAACGGTGGACTTTCGAGGGGCGAGTGAAGCGAGCCATGAGAGGGATTAGGGGCCGGGAAAGAAACGCACTCGCCCCCAATCGTCTCACGGCTCGTAGGCTATGGTGCTGACATACACGCCAGCTGGCCAGAATATGAATGAGTGAAATTATGTTAATTATATGCAATAGCACATAATCTACTCATTGGTCAATCTTCAGTTGGCCAATAAGTAGAGCTTACTGGGATGTTCAGCCCTTACTTCATATTTGGCTGTTGATATTCTGTTCCTGTGATCCCACCACACATTCACTTGACTTGGAACTTCTTTTCCGTCACTGTCACTAACCTGGGAAAAATAATACAAAAACAAGATTAAAAGACAATTCGAAGAACTACGAAGTTGTAGCTAGATAGCTTAGGTTTATGTACGGCGAAGTGGGAACTAGATTGTTTCACAATTTATTAAATTACGAGCCGGTAAAGGTAAAGGAATCAAACCTCACCTAGCGACATTTTTTGATAAATTAAGTAGAGAGTGGAAATGTATTATCGCCACAAGAGCCTTAAACCATCATGGAATAATGCAACGGTCGGTCGATGCATATCAAGATCAATATGTTAAAAATTTCAGAAACATGTGTTTCTGTTACAGCTATCAACATTTTGCACGGTGATTGCAAACTCGGGATCTTTTGCTGTACATTGAGGGTTTTTTTTTTAAACAACTGGTGTTCAAAAAGAGAAAAAAACATACCATAACTTCTGGATCTGATATGTGAAGGCTGACCACCTGTTCCCTTGTAGTTGTCAAGGAATTGTACAACACTACCGCCCTGTTGAGAGGTGATACACTGTATATTTGCTTTGCTTGACTTCACATAACTGAATTTTACTGCCGTTACATAAAGATACTTATTTTATACATACATAGTAGCGATTCACATTCAATGCGGTCAAGGGGAAGTTTTCAATTTCCAAGTAATTGATTGAAGTCTCAAAAAATAAACCAAACAAACAAACAAAACAATGTATGACAAGCGGTCAATGGATTAAGGAACTCTACCAGACAGCTATTCATAATTATAGTATGGCCTTGGAGAAGGTCTCAGAATTGTGATGCTAAAAATGTTTCACAGTAGTACATCAATGTTGGTTCAGTTAAAGTCACTCCAGCCATGCCAGCTGCTTACAGTTTTGAACTGAATCACGGCACACAATTTCACCAAAACACAACATTTCTGTAACACATAACCCTTTACGTACCTCTTACTAACCTCGTTTTCTCGGTCCGTACTGTAAGTTACGGAGCGAGTTTTTTCCCGTTTGCTTATGGCCCAAGCGCGAAGCGCGCGGGCCATAAATCAACGGGAAAAAACGAGGATCCGTAACTTACAGTACGGACCGAGAAAACGAGGTTAGTAAGATATTTATTATATCTTTGAGGTTCATCAGGCGCGAGGAAAAGGACATGTAACATACAAAACAAGCAAGAAGTGTAAGGAGAGTAGACATGTTGATCTTGGAAGTTGAACAATTGAGAGTACCTTGGGGTGTTGGATAACGTTATGACTTCCTTGGTTGGGAGAGAATCTTGAGCGAGCCTGACTTCTTCCTAAAGAGTAAAGTGAATAATATACAAACAATAGCCTCCATTTGGCAAGAAAATATGCTTGGGTATTTGTCTGCGGACATTATCCGCAAAGCTCAAGGAAAGCCATTTGCTTCTCGGCACTGATAATGTCCAAGGACAAATATCCGAGCATATTTTAAAAGCCAGATGGAGGCTATTATTTCTATCCATGTTTTACAAGTGTGTTTATTATCCTTCAAATATTTTTCGCAACGCACATTTGGTGAATATAGGTATATTCAGTCACGTGATGCCTTTAAACCAATCGCGTGCAAGCGAAAATACTTATCAGATGGATATAAAAGAGGATAACTCAAGGTTTGGAATCATATTTCAAGGTCCAATACGTAATTGTGTATGGAGGGCTAACACCATAAAAATTAAGTCCGATAATTACTGCTCTGACTGTGCAGCTTCGCACATGTAACCCCCTCAACTTTTTTTTTGGATCGTAGAGATACATTCTGTAACATTTTTTAAGTAATAAGTTTTTTTCAACTGACTTGACCCTAAATTACCATACAAATAATCCCTATCAAATAGAGAAAGCAGGAAACTTACAAATTTGAGAGGTGGAAGGACTGGGTCTGGCAGCTGGTGGTGCGACTTGTCAGACGTCAACAGAAAATTAGCAGAGTCCTGTATGACACGCTGTACATCATTCAGGGATTGGAGCATTCTGTTGATGACAACGTTGTAAATGTGACACAAGTTATAATGATGAGTCCGCCAGGGAACTTATCCAGACAAATTCATACTTTGTTCAACGAATTCATATTCTTATTTAATTGATTGACTGGCTGACTGGCTGGCTGGCTGCCTGACTGACTGACAGGTTGGCCAGTAGGTTGTTTGGTTGTTTTGTTGGTGCATTGATTTGTCAGCTAGTTGATTACTCACAGTTGGTAACTTGCATAGCAGTATATGACCTTGCATGTTTCATTATAAGGCAGTATTTTAGACAAACATTTTACCTTTATATAATGTTTCAAATATTAACTAGAAAACTCCTATCTCTTGAGATTACAAACGAATTAACAGAATTATACACTTATGCCTAGAAATGCAGGAAACTGTGATCTCAACTTGTAATAATTATTATGATCTGGGTTGGCTGAGTTAACCTTTTATTATAACTGCCACACTCACTCAAAATAAAAGAATAATGTAACAACAAAACATCTAAAGTTTTTACTGGATATATACCTTGTGGCATAATCTGCCACCACAAAATCTTTAGCTGTTCCAGTGATGCCGTCATGGTGTTGAAACACACCCAGGTTTTGACGTGCATTGGTCAGCAGACCATACAACTGCTCAACAACAAAACTTGAACTTCCATGGTGACGGGCATGTGATTCGGCCAAGGAAAAGATTATTTCAGCAGCCCTTGAAAGACAACATAATTTGATAATTCATTTGGTTCTTTAAGTTGTTATGAATTCAAATCACAATGCACAGTAAGCTACATGTACAAACTGGGTACAAAGAATTCAGTAGCTATAGGTAAGCATGCACACAATGTAATTGCAAATTTTATTTCTACAGTACGATACGATACGACACGATACGACACAATACGATACATTAATTAGCCTTCCCCAAGGGGCTTTTCAAGACTAATTTACAATACTGTTTGGGGACTTTTAACCAGACTGCATGGTGCAGTTTACAGTCATCTGGAGTAAATCATAGATGCCCCAAGGTCAGCACTAGGGGTGGTCACAGCCAAGGTTCATTACGTCCCTAGTGGTTCTTTAATGTCCCACGGAATTAATTGTGAAGATTGTGAGACAAGACCTCCGGTTTATCGTCCTTATCCTTATCGTCCTTATCTGAGAAGACTACAAAGTCTAACCATTTGCAGATGTCATTGCAAAGGAAGCACTTTCTCCTCAGTTACTTAAAGACCCTTAGTGTTGGTCTGGCCGGGGCTTGAACCCATGACCTCCTGAACTGTAGTCGGGCACTCTACCAACTGAGCCAACCGGTGGGCTGCCTAATAAAGCCCTTATCAAACCAAGTACGTCAACTAGGACTCTGCCTATCCTTATAAACATCAAACCCAAGGGCATTTAGTCAAGGTGGCTAAGAATGGAGCCTATCCCAAGAGCATTCTTACTATTGATTAGCCATGTTGACAAGTCCACTGTATTAAACTTGTGTTAGAAGTTATTTTCTTCATGTAAAGTCGACTCTGATCACCTTGCCAACAAAGCCAGATATCTTGTAACCCATTGTGCTAGTATGCTTAGTGCCTGGCACCCCACAGAACTCCAGTGGGTATTCTGTTGAAAGTCAGAGGGTATTTTACCCCCTTAAAGTTGAAAATTCAGTTGAAATTCTTCTGGGCTTCTCATATTACTCCAGTGGGTGCTGTTCTGAGGTAGCCACCTACTTCAAATCGTATTGAAAGCACTGTATGCTTACAAATACAATGATATAATTATTTGTTGGCGCCCCATGTCAGTACTGAGATATTCTATTATTGGACCCAGTCCAGTCAAAGATAACCCAAACGAAACAAGGTACTGTAAGAAGGGTCTTCATCAAGCATCCCCCACAATGCTAGCTTCAGTTCACTATAATGTTTTTTAATCCTTCAGATAGATAGATAGATAGATAGATAGATAGATAGATAGATAGATAGATAGGGCCTAGTTACCAAGTCACTGTACCATGAGCTTTGAACATGGTTGCCTGCATATGCAGCTCATTGAGCTCAGCTTTTGTGGCTGCAATGTGATTTTTAAATAAACTATGTAACACCCAACAAAACGTTTAAGGTAATACCTGTGATGTGACTCCAGTGCTCTGTCCATGTTCTTGTAAAATGGTCTTGATGTGTAGTACCCACTCCAGTAGTGATCATCCCTAGAATGCATGCAACAGATTGTCTTATTTCCTTAATTAACCCTGTACACCTGGAAGGGGAGGAGGGGGGGGGGGGGGAGGGGGAGGGGTGCACCCCTTATATAAGCTACAAAAGTATGAGGCACCCCAAAGGGCATGGTTTTTTACAATGTAGCTGTTTTGGTCTGAAAACAGGGATATATTTTTTACCATTATAGTCTACAATTGGCTATGGTTTTTAAGGGAACAACAGGAGCATATAAACATCCTCAGTCCGTATTTTGTTTTTTCAACTACATATTAAAAATAGAGAAAGAGGAATAACCAATTGAAAATATATTATCATTTCACCCAAATTTTACCAATTCTTGACTTTGGCACTGATGCAGAGCTTAATATGTAATTCCACGATGTCAGGTATGAAAATGGGTTTACAAACACCATTCTTCTGTTTTTCATACATTTTCTATGGTCATGACGAGGAGAATTTGTTAAACAATCAAGACCTTCATCACTTGTTGATCACTACCTTTTTTCTCACAACATTTATGTTTGATTGAGCAGTGTTACTTTAAGGAGAAATTAAACATTCATCACCCTTAGTGGTTAACGCTTTTGTTTTGCAGGGTTCAACATGGAAAAAAGAATGCCTGAACCTTTTGAGTGAGCTGCCAATTAACTGCCCCAAGTTTACCATAAGTTCTTCGCATGAACTGACTGATCACGGCTATAAGTATTATTGTTCTTTTGAGGACAAATTAAAGGGACTACAATTTACATGATAATTTGTTCCTGGTGCTCGAAGAGGTGGAGAACAATACCCTGGAAATTAAGTATTTGGTGTATTTTTGACCAAAATACATCAAATCCTTTGTGAAAATGTACTTTTTAACTACATATGCCAAACGGCAAAGTTTTCATTTACCTGTCAGCATATGTGAAGAAGTCCCCAGACAGAGCTGGAAAACCTTTAGGCTGACTTCCAGGCTCAGTTCCTACAAAAATGTCCCAGTAATAATATAACTTATCTGGAAAGCGACTCTGAGGTTATGACAAGAAGCAAAGTCCCCCAGGCTACACCTGACTCAACTTATTAAATAAGCTTTACTGTCGAACTCGTAAAAGAAGAAGTCTTGTGGTTACAGTACTGTGTGTTGAACACTAAGTGGAGTTGTTCCTGTCAAGAAGTTAAACTCACAACAAACAAAATATTTGGACAAATCCGAGCAAAATCGAAAAATGACCTAAAATTTGACATAGGTTGGTTATGCTCTCAGCTCTTCAATTTTGTTTGTTGTGAGTTTAACTTCTTGACAGGAACAATTATTGTGTCGTGAATCGTTGTCATTACTTTAAAAAGCAACTAAAACTGATAGTCATAATGTACCTGTGGTTTTAAACAGTGCATTGAAATAATCGCTAAGTGTCCCAAACTGCACCTGTAAGATGAAACACAATCAATGGTACATTAAACCTAAGCATTCTAGTGCAGCACATTGTATTATGACAAGAGTCCATCACTAGGAGCATACAACTCCCATACTGAGCCTAATTGTCACAACATTTTTACAGACTGATTTATTTTTAGACTATCTTTTCCTGCAAAAAAGGGAGTTTCAGTATACGTGATATCGCATCATCGTCACCTTTCTTTTGTTCTAAAGTTTCTCAGCTTAGCATATAAACTTAAGAACAAAAGAAAGTTTGAGGAAAAGTTTCACAAAAGGGAATGAGGATAATGGAGCATTGTGATTGGTCACTGGGGCAAATTAAATCTAAAAATAAATTGGTGTGTAAAAATGCTGTGACAGGAATATAGGGTAGTTGCACACTCCTAGTAATGGGCTCCTGATTATGTACAATAATTATATGAACGGTAATAATAATTGTGTGGCTCCAGAACATACCCACTCCCCATCCCATCCCACCCCACAGAAGGTGTTTTGGTTTACAACCTCCCACCCCTTCAGAGATTCAAATTTAGCTCCATACTTTTCTTTTAATGCTTTAACTTGCTTTTACCACTCCTCTCCCCCTTGGAATTTCCATTGACCCTCCATGGGGGTGGTATGGGTATTTTCTGGAAGTGCATTATCTAAATTAAATTTATTACCTTTGCTTTAAGTTCTGGGTGTGAATTTATATAGTCCATAAGTCTCTGTGAAATAAGATATGAAGAGTACAGTTATTGACTTAATTTGAGTGATTAAAAATACAAACTGGGAAATAAAGCAGGGAAAACCAATAATATTATGACTGGATGGTTTCAATATGTTGAATGCCTTCTTGAATAGAAGTCATTAATGACTTCTCTTTAAGTTAGATATTTTCCATTACCTGGTAATTTGTGAACTGTTCATGAGTATCAAATGTAGTTTCATATCGAAAGTCATCCCCCAAAGGGACAAACAAAACATTGGTCCTGTAAAGTTGGGCTTTCTTCTTGTACTGATCCAAAAGCAATCGAGACCTACAGTATCAGAGGACAATATTAATTATGAAAGTAACTCATTGTTAGAGATGTGCCATCGATAAACATAGAAGCTGATAGCTGAACATAGAAGATGCCAAATCAGGGCTGTCATTTAAGCTTTGAAGGAGGTGTAACATCCATGACATTTAAAAACATGGCGAAGGCCCATCAACTCAACTTGCAACAACCATTACCTGCAACATTGACCATGGTCAACCGTAACAGGTGTTATGGGTTACAGTGCTTAGTGACAGCCCTGCAAATATTTAACAATCATCCTGCAAAATAATTCAGAATGTACCCACACTTAGCTGACAAGGCTGTAGGCCAACAAAACAAAGTTTCATAAATTACTGGAAATTAAGCATGAGCTATTATTTTTTCTCCCCAAATGCATGATTCAACTTAAAATTACACAGTCATATTGTGAGAAAATTATAAATAATTATGTTGTGTATGCACCACAAATTAATGCTGAATGTACAATGACCATACTTGGGAATTGCTGTTGTTGAATTAGTTACAAGGCAGAGAAGACAATTCATATCTTTACTACACTGTAGCAACAAAATGGGAAGTTGAAATCTTACAGTATGATTCTGGACAAAATTAGCATTAGGTATATCTGAAACACCAGACGAGTGTACCTCTGTGCAACATTGTTATTGTCAATTCTTTCAGGAGGGACTCTCCACGGACATGTAATACCACCACCTGATAAGCGACGGAAGTCAAACTGGCAGCAAATCTAACAAAAATATTGACACTTGGACTTATTATTTTAAAAAGGCTGAAATTTAAAATAAAACATTAAATAGCTAGATTAAAGGAGGATATAATGAACTGAGAATTCAAACTTTGATCATGACTTTTTTTACAGGTTAAGTGTGTTACCATCGGTTCAGGGCCACATGTGTGGGGAACATCATAGCTGTAAAATGGCATCATATGGCAAAACATATCTGTTGATGATCCATGATCTGAAATTAAAAATGTTAACAACATGTCAGTAATAATACGCAATTTTGCAAAAGAACATTTATTTAATTTTAATAGTCAGCAGGGGTTTCAAAAGAAAAAAAGTAGCAGGAGGATATTCAGAAGTACCTGGAGGACTATTGTGACTTGCGTACGGCGCCGGCTTAAATTGAAAACCCTGAGTCAGACTACTATAAGTGTATCTGAACCGTTTAAGCCCTGATATCAACATAAACGTCTCTTCATGTTTCCCCATTTGCAAGCAAGAACGCCGAGACCTACTTTTTAACTCAGACAATGGATATCATGACATTTTGGAGTGGTACAGTGTAGGTGTGAGGCTGATCTCACTCCTTCCCTCCTTTGCAACCTGTTAAACATTTTAATACATTTGCTGACCATTACATATATGTATTTGAACTAGATGTTTAATGAACTAAAATTCTTAAACCAAATTTCCTCGAGATACTAGTACATAGACTAATAATAAAAGAGAAGAGGAGGAACCTGGCTTTTAATAATTCATTTTCTGAGTTCAGTGGCTCATAGCCATGCACTCTGATTTATCTTTTGTGTTTCCTTCCTCTACTTTGACAGTACACTGACATGACTGTTAGGAGAAATTAGGTCATTGTCAATGTCTAGCACACAAAAGGTTAATTCATCATGCAGAATCATACAACACAAATGGGATATACAGAAGAGATCTCATACAAACCCCAGTTTTGCCTCCACATGAATTCTAGATTTTTCCCCTTCGCAAGATGTTTCTTGACTTGATAATGAGTCCGCTGGATCAACATGGAATGGAAACCCATTCGACGCAGAAGGTAAGCCATGGTGGGCGTGTGTCCAAATGGATCAATGGCCCATCCTGAAATGGGCTTTATTCCTGTTAACAAAAATCAAACTTCTTAGCAGCTGAAATACCCAAGAAACAAGCGTCAATGAGAAACATCTGACTGACTGAGTGTGTAATTTGCAGGATAACACTTTCCATTTGATGGAACAGACATTAAAAATCCTTTACAACTGTTAAAGACCTTTTTTTTTTTGTTATCAGAGTTGGTTTAAAGAAACTAATTCAACAACCAGTCGCCATCTTGCTCATTCCAATCACCCTGAACATAAACCTGAACATAACATTAATAATTGTACTCACATGAACATTCATAAACATGTCTTGAACATTAGAGTTGACTGCATTTTAGATCTTGTTCAATAAAAACTCAAGGAATTTCAGGGACCAAAATCCAATTTCTCTCCAATTGTTCTCGTTCATATAAGAACCAACCAACCAGCTTACCTGAGCCCAGATTTTTAGCAATCCACTGATGCCCTTCAATCATCTGATCCAACATGGCATAGTAATGGGTATTGGCCTCATCATTCATCACCCACCCACCTGTTACAATCTCCAACTGACCACTAGATAGCTGGCTAGAGATTTAGAAAATTAATCATTAAATAATTAATTAATCAATCAAGTGTGAGGTTAATCAGGTACACGGAAAATGAAACTTTCAGATCTAGCAGGCCGTACAGTAAAATATGGCCCGCAAAATTAAACAATCACAGCACATGTACTAACTAAGAGATATAATAAAAAAGGAGATAGTACTTACTCAACTGCAAGTTTCTTCCTTCTATCATCAGCATCTTTCCACCACATTGAGAAATAAGAGATTTCTGCCCAAATAAACTTTCTTTTACTGTCAACAGCTAGTGCATCAACAACATTGTCAAGAATATGTCGAGTCTGTTGAGAGTAGTACTGGTCTAATGTCTTGATCCAACCTTAACCAAACAAAACAAAAATTAATACACAGAATCAGGGGTTTCATTAATTGAAGAAATAGAAGGGTATAGGATTCTAAACAGGCGGGTACCCCTAAGATTTCTTTGGTATGGCCTTTTCAGTACCCTAACAACCAAGGCGGGTACTGTGTTCATAGTATACAGGCACCAGTACCCGGGTCCCGGCTTCTAACAACAACCCTGCAGAATGTCAAGAAAATATACTGATATTTCTGTTGCATTTAAAAATTAAATTCAGGTAAAACTTTTTAACCTAGGTTGATTCTCAAATCCCTTTGTCTCTTAAGCTTAATTATTCAAAATTAGGGTTAAGAGACAAAGGAATTGATTTTCAACCTAGGCTAAAAAAAAGTTTACCTGAATTTTAATTTTTAACTACAACATATCCAATTTTAAATATGACCTCATTTAAATAAACAACTACACAGGGAACAAATATTAATTTGAACTACCTCAGGAATGCTTGCATGCTATTATTTTCTGGGGACACAAATTGGCTGAGACAATCTCAAAAAATAGTAGAGCTCCTGTAAATACCCATGGAATGTGAACACTGGGTCCCATAATCATACAGGGTGTATACTACTACTGAAAATAAAACTCTGTTGTATTTAAACTGACAGGAAGATAAATTCTTGGATTTTGAAGCCACTTTTCAACACGCCTTCTTAAGCATTCACTTTGATATTATTAATACCTGGGTCATTGTGTGAGTGAGGCACCACAAATACATTCAGAGGTTCTTTATCAAATGAACTGTCTTCATATGTCACATCCCAGCCTTGCTTCCATGCACCACCATCAATATTATCAAAAGGCATCACGTCAAACATGTCCAACATCTGAATAAAAACAGACAGCACTCACAGCACAAGTCAAGTACATATGTTGCAGTTAAAAATTAAATTCAAGTAAACATTCTCTGAGGTTAAAACACCAACGTTCGGTCATACCGTGCGATGTATCAAGGTTGGAAATAGGTCTTTAATTTATTTTGTATTGATGTTAAGAAACCCTTTTTAAGGATGCTCAATAAAGTGTATTATATATATGTAAGTGCAGGAAGGTTGTACCCTTGCTTTGGAATAACAGATCCAGAATATAACATGTACATGTATGTAGTTTATCTACAGGTCCATTGTCATGATTACGCAACATATGTGTCAGCCTATGCTACAAGACAAGACGAGGAGACTTAACACCAAACTAAGATCACCTTGACATTTGCAGATTTCCCAGATGCTGTTCCTGAGAACATGCACCCATCATCAACACCATCAGTTTGTATTTCAAGTTTTTTTACTAAGGATGATTCACTCTCTGACCGTTGTTTCTCAATTGGCTTCTGGCCAGGAAATCTTATAAATTTATCTGCTGTTTTTTGCATACTGTTCATAATTATCGCAGATCTTTGGAGATTGCTCTCTAGTTGACCCATGTCCTTCTCAATAGCATTCAAAGGAACTTCTACTTTGTTCTCCATCTGAAGCAGAAAATACAACATACAATTACAAACTCAGTCTTAAGTTCAAAACATATTACAGTGCTGTCATCAAGTACCTGGGACCAGGGATGTTCTCAGACTTTTTGAGTTACATCCCTTGCTACTTTGATAGAAGAGGAATTGACAAAACCACAAAAGCTGGAATCACCTGCTCTGTTTTGTGTATCCCTGTCTATTTCATTATACCCAGTGAATTAGTCATAACTCAGTCTTCCAACAAGGGGAACATTATATGTTATTAATAGTTTGGGGGTTTTATTCAAACCCTCAGTATAACTTTTGATATAGCTATGCATATTATTGTTTTTATTACAAAACATTAATTGTATGGTGGTCAGCTAGAAAGCTTTCGCTACTTTGACCACCATACACATTTTATAACCTGTACTGTAATTACTTATCGAATAATCATGTGTTGTAAATATACTTTTCTTTCTAAGTATACTAATTTTATGTAAATAGTGTGAATAAATGAACCTTGAACCTATCATTTAGCATTAGCATTTTGTTTACTTAGCTGCTTCCTTAACAGCTGGGCTTGTTCCAAGGACAAAATGCCAGTCTAAGACTATTGATTTCCTATTACATGTACCACGCCACGAAGCACAGACTAATCAAAGACTTGTCAAGCCACGACTATAGACCTTATTCATAAATGGCGGCTGTTTTATTTGTGTTTTGTTATTGTGCAAATTAGCCTACCAAGCCTCACATTAGAGCAAGAATTCTTTTCAAGTTAGCACATGCTAGTGAGGCTTGGTAGGCTAATTTGCACAAGGACAAAAGAATGATGAATTGGCAGCCATTTATGAATAACGTCTATAATGTACAGAGAGCACAAATACAATGACTACTTCACTGTTCAGTGTAAGAATAAAAAAGTTTTCTATCATAAGGTTAAATATCATTCTTACAATACTCCAATAGTCCAAAGCAACGCCGAGTTTCGTTTGATTTGTTTATTACACACTGAACTCGTTCAAAAATCTATAATAAAGTAATTATTAGGCACATCTTTAAATTAAAGTACAAATTGAGTATGCATGCAAAAGTCACAGATAAATGTGATGAACTACATATAAATTACTCCTAGGTACTATATCTTATTTGCGAGCTGTAAAGGAAGTCGTCTACCAAATTCAATTGATTTATTTGGCTGCGTTTACGATATCGCGATGCAAATAAAATGTTTGACACATGCTCCTCGACCAATTTTTGATGCGACGGGTCCTTAAAATGGCCACTATTTCAAAAATTTATTTTAAGCAATGAAAATGAATTGACGAAGAGAGTTGATTAAGCGCGCGTGTTCCTATGGAAAACTTCTCTTAGTAAGTAAGTGTAATCAGTTATAAATGCAGTTTTTTTAATAATGTGACTAAACATAACTTACGATTGTAGTTACAGTTGTCAGTAAATTGCAAAAGAAAATAAAAAGATACATAACAAAATCGAATGCCACAAGCTTCTCAGAGACTTTCATTTATAAAATTTAAGCCAACTCGAATACAGGAAACGAAGCGTGAGCTAAATTTTGGCTATATATAAGCTTGAGTCTAAGAACCCGAAAGCCTGCAAATTTTAAAAGACGTAAGCTTTAGTACGGTACCTCAGCTTTGAAGATGTCTTGAGATGTTGGCATCCGACTAAGCTGATCCACTACAAAATACATGGATAAAAATAGCACACAAAACATGGCTCCACCAAGTAAGACTATCCATTTTTTCATTGTCAGGCCACAATAAACATAAAACAAAAATAAATTCTGTGACAAATGGAACAGTGCAGCTTGTTGTGTCGAAGATTCGAGGCGTTAGGTGGAGACTGGACACTAGTGTCAAGACTCTCGCGTGGTTTGTTCCATGTGACGCAGGTTCGAAATATTCTTCTCACATGTTCTGTTCGAGTTCAGAGAGCGAAATCAATTTGCTTCCTTTGGACTGTTTTTCGACGTTATGGAGAAAGTTCAGGAACTGAGGGGAGTCAGAGACGAGCTAAAGAGTCTTCTTTTATCTGCATCTCGATCGCGGGTCCAAAAGCTCCTGCAAGAAGAGTTGCAACGTGTTGAATGTGAGTTAAGTTCCGAGGAGAAACGCATCGGAGATAGTTCAGCGGGAGCACCAAACGAGGCGGAGGTGGGACAGAAAAAACCCACAGCAAAGAAGCCACAAGCTGCCTCGACGAAAATTACATCTTATGCTTGGGATCAATCGCTCAAGTTCGTGAAAATTTACATTACTTTGCCAGAGGTGGAGACTCTCCCAGAGGAGAATGTATCATCAAAATTTACCAAAAGTTCATTGGAGTTTCGAGTGTTTGGCTTGAAAGGAAAAAATTATCAATTTCAGATTATCCATTTGCTACATCCTATTGTTCCCGAGTCAAGCTCAGTGAAGGTTAAAGCAGGAAAAGTCAGTATTTTGTTGAAGAAAGAGAAAGAAGAGAACTGGTCTTGTCTTACAGTGACTGAAAATCTGAAGAACACGAAACAACAGCCTAAATTTGATGATGGTAAGGATCCTGGCGAGGGCATAATGGATTTGATGAAGAAGATGTATGATGAAGGTGACGACGAGATGAAGAGGACCATTGCAAAAGCCTGGACGGAGTCAAGAGAGAAACAGAACACTATGGAGTCGCTTTAGAACCCCCTAAAGTTCTAGTGAAAGCAATAGACTTTACTTCAGATTGTTGTGTTGTGTTGACTCCATTGTAGTACTTAGTAACCTTAGGGAATTTCATTGACACTATCAACATAGTTTGACAGTAGGCATTAAGCACTTGTAATACAAATGGTGGAAAAAGAAAAAGGAGATATAAATGTGAAACTGAATGCAGAGCCTCGTGTTGTGTAGGCAAGTGTTAAAGTAAGAATAAACAATAGGAAAAGGTGACTTAATATTTTGAACAACTTAAGGTGAGGAAACATGTTTTGGCAAGATGCTTTTGGGAGTGATAAAAAAAAAAGAGATTATCGCTATGAAAGTTCATTGTCTACTGACATGGAAAATACTTGTACATTGATTAGTAACTTACTGGTCACAGGCTCGAGAACAAACAGTTTTGGGGTACAGTTGATGATCTCTGACTTGCAGCTTGAAAGGACTTCCACCCGGCCCACTAGTGGCCATGTTTGTTATATCTGTTGTCAATGTTTAGTTACCCACTACTCGCATGAGGCATGCGGCCAGTTCTGTTGTGGTGTAGAGTTGGGCCAGTGTATCACAAAAAACTGACAACCTCACAGATGAAATTCAGTTATAATTGCTCATCTTTAAATTTACATTACTGACATTCTTCTCTTGTGTTAATAAAAGAATGAATTATTTTTGATAAACAACTTTTTTATTTTTTTTTATATCTTTCACAATTTGGGCTTGTCATGCAACACACTCCCTCCCCCAGGGAACTAGGAAACCTCAGACTATGATGGATTTGTCTAAAGAAGCATGACTGATATGTTTTTGGGAAACAATTGCATTTATACAGAAATGATATATGTACATATGGGCCTGTATCCAAGTGTATAAAATGGCACAGTCTAACATACATGAATTCAACTCATAGCTTAATTTTGGCGTTTATATTTGGTCACAAGTTGTACATGAACATATAGTGGCACTATTGTTTGACCGATTGTTTGACCATTATACAGGCCTGACCATTATATGCATGACTACATCAAGTACTTTTTAACTCGGCCCAGGGGTTTTCGCGGTGAAGTAAAGTAAGCTTGGCCGCCATCTTGACAGTGTTCGAACCCACAACTGAAAGTTGATGTTATTCCCTATATTGAAATGATTAAGGCGATCCTTGTATTCAACAACCATGGAAAACCACGGATGACCAAGTTCTTTACACATTATGTAAGACTTAAGTTTATCTTTTGAAACAGCAATGAGCAACAGATCTTGAGTTACTTTAAATAATCTGTTGTGCTTCTGTCTAATCGTATAATCTGCAAAGGGCGGTATATCCCATCACGGCAGATGTCATATCTTTGTAGCCTTGCATGTTAATTTAGTCTTATATTTGCCGTCTTCGTTTGTGTAGCCTTTCAGAAGTAGTTCAGGAAGGTAGCTTGGGCGCGTAAGAAGGTCAAGGAAAGTGAATAATGCACCCTGAATTTCAATTCGATAAGCTTAGCTTATATGCATACATAGCGCAAAGTTTTAATTATGTTAAGCTTGCACCTAATCTTGCTCGGCGGATTATATTTATGTGCAATTCCACTGCAAGGCTGTGCTCTAAGAAAAGTATTTGGGCACCCAAACCTCTAAACCCTTGAAATCCAGGGTGCCCAGCATATAAGTTTGGTGCAAAAACTAATATCTCCTGGTCACCCGATGGCAAAAGTAAGTCGCCAGGGGCGACCGGGCGCCGCTAGAGCACAGCCCTGCACTGCCGCTAGAGCACAGCCCTGTACTGCCGCTAGAGCACAGCCCTGTACTGCCGCTAGAGCACAGCCCTGCACTGCCGCTACTACTGCTGCTGCTTCTTCCACCTTTTGTAGCACTGCTGCCTTGAATAATGTGAAGAATGATGATGTAAAAAGTGAAAAAATAACCATGTTAGCATTATTAACGTTATCCCTGTTATCACTGTCGTCGTCATCATCATCATCATCATCATCAGTATAATAATAATAATTTTGTACAGGATTCTTACATCTCCAAGGTAATTTGTTAGGAACAATATCAGTATCTGGGTCACTGCACCTGCACCCCTCCCCTAACCCAACATTGACACTAACTTCTTAACTTATTATAATTTGTTGGGTGAGGGGAGGGGTAGCAGTTTGTCCAGATAGGGACATTGATCCTCCTGGAGGGGACTCCCCAATAAAAATGGCGGGGGTGCTTGTTGTAAATTTTGAAATAAGAACCCCTAAAAGGGACCAGAATCTTGATTAGTGGTCTTCTACTGGGGAAACCAAATTTAAAACACCAAATTAACCAACCCGGGGTATGATGTTCCATTTGTTACAAATCTTGAGAACAATGTTTTTTTTTTACTTTTACCTTTCAGTCTGAGGACATGCAGCATCAGATCATAAGAGAGACATTTCACATTGTCTCTAGAAGAGATGACAATGTCTGTAATTTCCTAGAAGGAGGAACGTAAGTTTGAACTTCTTTTACAGCCACAGGGACTTACAGCATTTAATCCCTTCCCTGTGAGAGGTTTTTGGTTACAGATCTCTGCCTCAACCTTTATGCCTTGGACTTTCAATTGACCTTCCATAAAGAAACTAACATGAACAATCTAACTATTGCTGATTTCTGACAGCAATCATTAGTGGGTAACTCTCTCTGAGCAACTTCTTTCACAAGACCAAGCATTCAGCAACTACATGGACACTGCAAACCAGAGTTGTATCAGTTGTCATTGAAACACTATGCATTCTTACAAGCAACCATCTCTCATAAAAGACCATATTTTCTGATCTCAAGGGTGGTTGCTTGCAAGAAAATCAACTGTAGTAGCATGATTTTATTCCCAACTGACTTGTTTTGGCCAAGTTTTACAGATGGTCTCACCAACACAACCATGCCATTGTTGTGTTAGTGTTCTGCTGTATTTTACTAGAGGACAGTGAAGAGAAACTAGGTTAAAATCACTATCAAGTTGACATAATCAAAGTGATCCAGAGTCTTAAGAAGGCCATTTCAAAATTGCCTTTCAGGTTGATTGGTGGTTCTGACTTCAGGATTATTTATCGGCATTATGCTACTCTGTATTTCGTTTTCTGTGTGGATTCTTCAGAAAGTGAGCTTGGAATTCTTGATCTCATACAGGTAAGCTGATTTTAAGAGTTGACTCACTTGCATAATTATCTCTTATTATGCAAAGCAAATTACCATTGGTACTAGTCTGCTAAAATTAAAGGTTGTATGAGGGGATTGTTATGTGGGTTTGGTCAAGGAGGCTGCTTTTAACAAGGGAAAAATCTGTTTTCTGTTTGTCCTTTTGTAAGTGCAAGCCTCACACTTGTGTACATGCATACACTGTACATATGATAGAAATTAATTTTGTGTGTAATTTACCTACTGTAGGTATTTGTAGAGACATTAGACAAGTGTTTTGAAAATGTGTGTGAACTGGATCTCATATTTCATATGGATAAGGTATGAGTTATTAAATATGTCACTAAAAAACAGTATCCATACCTGTAGGTCCTTAAAACCCTTTTCATTTTCTCTGAATTCTTGCAGATTTGCATTGAAATAAGCCCTCAGTCAAATTGTTTATTTGAAAGGCCTTTAAAAGTGAGTAAGAATGGCACTTTCATTAATTAAAGATCTTCTTTCATTCTTAAGATATTCAAGTTTTTGCTTAAAAATTGATGGCATCATAAATGGTTGAACTAAGAATATAAATCACAGAATGAAGAATATCTGGAAATATTTGGGTGAGGTCACTCAAACTTGGCAGTAGTGATGAACGCCAGGTAAGATACAAGGTGTCACCCACTGTGATGTTTCCATAGCAACACTCTAGGCTCCAGGCCTTGTTTGCCAAAAATCAAATATCTCCATTTTTGACCAGATGAGGAGTGTTATGAAACACGCATGATGCCCACATTACTTTACATCTCCCTGCTAGCTCATTGTAGGTGAACGATGCTTGATTGCCATAAAACCTAGAAATGGACTGGGAAGCAGAACTGTGCCTGTGGGAACAACAAAGTGGGTGTCACTGTGTCTTACTTGACATTCATCACTGATGCCAAGTTTGAGTGGCATCACTGAAATATTTCCAGAGGTATTCTTGATATTGACATATATTCTTACTTACACCATTTGTGATGCCATCAATAATAATAATCATTATTATTATTGATGACATCACAAAATATTTAATGGTGTAAGTGAGAATAAATGTGAAAATCAAGAATACCTCTGGAAAGTTTGAATGGCATCACTCAAATATTTCCAGAGGTATTCTTGACTTTGACATACCGGTATATTCTTACTTACATCATTTGTGATGCCATCAATAATAACATTGATTGCATTGATGGCATCACAAAAATTATTTTATTTTTTTTAAGCAAAAACTTGAATATCTCAGTAATGAAAGACCTTTCAAAAAATGAAAATGCCATTCTCACTCACTTGTTAAGGCCTTTCAAATAAGCAAGCATAATTTCTTACTTCATCTGCACTTTACAACCAAACACTACCATGAACACAACAAACTACAGTCTGAGGTGTTTGGTACAAAGCCACATGGGGATTTAATATTGGCAGTTGGTGGACCTCAGGGAGGGTTTTTTTTTTCTGATGATCATTTTGAGCTGTTACTGAAGTTTTCTTGCAGCACTGGGGGTCAGTAGATGTCATTAAATAAACAGCATACCCAGGGTTGTGAATTATTTATAAAGAGTTGTATCATTGTGATGTACAAACTTGCTTTGCTGTCTGGTTTGTTGCCCAGGTGCATTATATCTTACAAGAGATAGTCATGGGTGGTATGGTGCTAGAAACCAACATGTCAGAGATCTTAACGCACATTGAAGCTCAGAGTAAACTAGAAAAATCAGAGGCAAGTTCTTTTCAGTTGCTGCATGTTTAGTTGCTTGCACTGTGTGGAAAGAGAAATATACTGACATCATTCATAGATAATTTTTAATTACTGGTAGGTTTTCTTTATCCACCAAGACATTTTGTGGGAAGAACAATGCCGCAGAATGTGCAGTTGAAGCCTTGGAAGAAGGCAAACAAACATCCAAGTGTTAATCAATAACAGGTTGCTGTTGTTAATGCTGATTCTGGTCAGCATCTGCTCTTGTAAATATGATTATTGTAACCTTTTAAACCCTAAGGGGTCTTTGTTTGATGAGTAAAATTATCTGGCATTGGACAGAGTAAAATCTATAAAGTTACTCTTGGAGAGGAAAGGGTTAAAGAAAACATCTTCATTCTGCTTATTATCTTATTATGTTTTTTGCTCAACCTCTTTTCTAGGCTGGAATCAGTGCTGCTCCTCAGAGGGCCATGTCTGCTGTCAGAAACATTAGTCCTAACATACATAATCTTCCAAAACCTAACATAAATTTACCTTCTATGAAATCTCTACCGCACATTAATTTGCCTTCCTTCAAGTAAACTCAGTTAGCAGTATTGTATTTTTATAATCCAATTGTTATCAATTGGGTCAAAACTGCAAATAATTAAATTTCATCGAGTAAATTATATGGTACTGGTATTTAGTTTATTTGTGTCTATCTTTCATTTGGAAATGATTTCAAAATTTGATAGAAACAGCATTTGCAGACAGTAGCTTTTTCAACATTTGCCCTTTATCCACATGGCTCTTTGAAACAGGTAAATGGTTATAGTACTGGTATTTAGTTTGTTTCTTTCATTCGGAAATGATTTCAAACTTTGATAGAAACAGCATTTGCAGACAGTAGCTTTTTAAACACAACATTTTTTTAAAAACATGTTTCAACAGAAACTGAAGATGACAGAAGATTCTGTCTAAACATGTTTTTAAAAATCGTAACATGTACTATCCAGACCATTTGCCAGTTACCGATACAGCTCTTTGAAACAGGTAAATATTTGTTACTTTAAGGGCATCTGCAAATTTCAGGTAATGTGCAAAGATTGAATAAATGGCAAGAAAAACAATGTGTCAATGGTTTAAATTTAATGCATTGGCTAAAAATAAAAATTAATGATACTGGCACAATATGTACACAAAGGAAAGTAGAAAATAATTATATTAAAGATAGTGTTGTGGCATAACTTAAGAGCTGGTTTTTTGCATGTGAAATATGATGCTCACATTTTTATTCCGATTACATGTTGTATTCACCAGGTGAGCATTAATTTACTTCTTCTAGCTGCCGCAACAAGGGAAAGCAAAATATGTTTACACAAGAATATAACAAGCTTAGGTGTGGCTTAATCTAGCCACTCATTTTTTAAACTGTGCTTTGCCACACTCACCAAATAAAATTGCTCATGGTCATTACTCCACCAGTGCAATTTGCAACATTGCTTGACATTAATTTTCTCCTACTGTAATACATTTTCCATCCTAATGCTACATATATCAGCAATACTTCTACAACCTTTAAACCTCTAACAATGCCTAGCATTTATTTGCTCTTTACATGATGTAATTCCACCACTGGACCAAATATGTACATGTTGATAATAAACTAGGAAACTATCACAGTGAGAAAAAAAAAACAGGACATTTTGGAGGAAGAACACGTTTTGACAAAGGACAAGTCTTTATGTAATACTTTTCTTTTCAAAAAACAGCCAGTAGCATTGTTTACTGAAACAATATCTCTGTAACACTACACTTTACTACCAAATTAAGTGTCTGACAGAGATTTGGCTTCCTAACATTTTAGTGTGTTAATTAAAAATACTGTATGTACAATAGAATAAATTATCCATACAATTCCTCATTTTAAATTAAAACTAGCTTCTGTAAAATAATATCTTGTGATAAAACAGTTATCTCTAGTGCCTTTCTTTGCACACAGAATGAAATAGGATCAACCTCTATAATGGTGCAGAGAGAGCCTTAAAGTCTTCTGAGGCCTTTGTTTGTACTGTCCCAAAAGTATCTTTAGTTAATAACTATTAAATAAATATGCCTTTGAGTCACTTGCTTTCATTATTTCAACAACAGTTTATATTAATTTTATAAATTCCACAAGAGTGAATATTCTCATAACCATATACCAGTAATAGCACAATGTGTACTTAACTCCTCAAAATTAACATTTTCCATAATTATCGGTAAGGATAACAAGTAACTCTTGTTCATTCAACATCCTTAAGAGTGATCAGGCTTTTAACCAGGTGGCCATAACATTTAGAAGAAATTCAAGGAAAATTCATTTAATCCCTTACACTTTTATGCCTCCTGGATGACCAGTTTCCAATACATGTCTGGCTAACAGCCTGAGAGTGATATGTGTACATTGTAGTTCATAAAACTTGTGGTACAATGTAGTGCTTACATGCCTACATTGTGCACTACTGAACTTACAACTGAATGTTATCCACTTCTTTTGGGCAGTTTTGATCACTGCCACATTCACGCAAATTCTGTGTTTTCATTCATCATCATCACCAGTCCTTATTTACACCAAGAGATAAACAATGCTTCCACTGTTAAATTTTCCAAAAACCTTTTAAGAGCCTAGTTTCATTGCAGTGTGCATACCTGGGTTGATCAAACATTTGTTTCTTTCTCTTTTGCAACCCTTCAGTACTATCTAGCATAGCAACACTATACAGCAGTGTGGGGTTGCTTAATTGCATACCACAAAAGAAGAGTTATGCATAATACCACTTAATGTATGAGATATGCCCTAATCAACACTGATGCTTGTAATTTAAATGAACTGGCCAATGAAGTAGTGAACACTGCATTGATGGGAGAGTAGGATCGTTAATCTTATAAAATTAATGTATGATTTGTATGGTTCCAGAAATTATACATACCCTCCACCCACCCCACTGAATGGTTTGCACCCCTCACCCCTCTGGAAATTCCAAGTTAGTTCTGTACTTTTCTTCAAGAACTTTTGCTTTTGCTATCCCCCTCCCCATTGGAATTTCCACTGGCCTCTCATGGGGTGGGGAAAGAGGCAGAAGGCAAGAAATCTTTTTCTTTCCCTCCCCTCTCCCTACCTGTAACTTGCTCTGCTGGTTAATAACAACCATTAACTAAACACATGGGTGGTTAAATTTTCTATGAAACTTGGAGAGGATCTCCAGATTTTTGTAAACAAATACATGTCAACAGCCACATCCTAATCTTGCACCCAATCGTTATTGGTTGTGTACTTGTCTGTAGTCTGGATCCACCCTGTAAAATAAAGAAAATATGGATTAAAATCTTTCGACTTACAACTTCTTGATATACTGAAGGAATTAATTTTAGCTGCAACTTATGGGCAGATAGTGAACTTATAATAAAATCAACCTATTAAAGCCCAACAACTACTAAGGAAGGGTATGTGTTTAAAGCTGTATTCTATTGTTTTACCCGGAGCAAAATTTTGTCCAGCAATGTGATAAGCATCCCTCATCCCCAAGAAAAAGCCCTTAAGAAATATCATAAATATCATAACTTGAAGCATAATCATCCAAGTGAGTGTAGTCCTAAAAAGGACCATTTGAAGTGGCATTGACTAAGGCTTTGACTACCTGAGCAGGAGTCATCAGAGTCAAGTTAACCCTTTCACTCCCAAGGGGTTCTCCATTGACGAGTAAAATCGTCTGGCGTTAGACAGAGTAAAATCTATAAGTGCCATTTGGCACTATTACGAGTGAAAGGGTTGAGTCTTTATCATAATTTCAAAAGTTGCATCCTGTTTCCAGGGATAACAAAACTGGATGAAGTTGAGTTTCTCACCTCATCACCTCATCAGGAATGTAGATGTAATCCACAGGAATGTGACTTGACAGGCCTCTGAGTGTATGTACAAAACTAAGTTTCCTCCAAAAGGTAGAACTGCAAATCAGGGAAAGAAAATGTGATTGCAACAAGATTGTGAAACAAAATTAATTGTGTTTATCGACTTGACAAATAATTGTTGCCCATAAGCAGGTCATTTGTCAGGCCAGGGCCATGTTTTGGCTGGGCTTAAGAAAACAGTCTGGGCAAAAATCCACGGTCAGAGTGTCCGACCAGGCTAAGCTTTCGTCGGCCAAAACCTAAAATTTACTGGACAATTTTGTCCGATGACCAACTGTTATTTGCAGGCTTGATGTACATTGTACTGTGCACACCCATTTCAACCATATATCAGCGAGAACAGGGCATACACTGTACAAATAGATAGTTACAGTCAAATTTATCTAGACTAATTTTGAAGAAAAACACATCTCTTGTTCTTCTGTAGAGCTTTGGCTTTAATACCTAGATAACCTTGATGTTTGGACTTACAAAATTATAATAACTTAAAATTCAAAGCAACCTTATAGTAAACACTAGACTTATCACATGAAGAAAGCAGTGAAAGAATACAATAAAATACACAGTCATACACTACACATTAAATATAATAAATAGTTATATTGGAGCACTCGGTCTCAATAATTTTATGGCTGCTTCAAACTATTACTATAGGTTTGGATGAGCACTGGCAAAAGGGGTAGGTCTCCACAATTAACATATGTAAATTACCCAAAGTTTATACCCACTGGGCATGACCTCTCGTAAGAGACACCTGCCATAACTCACCACTTACACTTGACATTTTGGGTGGTCACTTACAGGATGTTTGACTGTAAATGAAGAAAGGACACCTACTTGAGGAATGGCTTTGCAAGAGTGACCACTGCTTTAAGTCTAAAAGTGGGATGTACAATAAACATTTCCCTCATTCTTTTCTTAAGTCTGAAACAAAAACAAAAATATGTCTAGTCTTCATCACATCCAATAAATAAGTGCAGAATTAATTTATAAATACTGTCATGGTTAATTTATTTTTTTTGTTACTTATTTTGTCACTTAAGTTACAAAGTCTGGCCAGCCCACATTTTAGTGTTTTTCCGATCCTTTCGAGTCTCGCAAGTAACTGTGGGGTACATGCCTTGATCTGCATTTAGTTGAGCTTGATCGGTCAATCCAAGTACACAAGTCAGGATAGTCATTTCCTATTTTACACTAAATCATTGGAATAAACCTTCTGAATTGTCCTGTTTATTGTCGCTAGTATCGGACAACTTGTTAATGCTAATCCAAGATTAAAAATTAACCAAGGAGTTTATTTCTCTATTCCTAAAATAATGTTATTCAATGCTGATATTCTGCAAAAATTATGCATTCAAGGTTCAATTAGTCCTGACAACAAAAAGCAGCATAACAAGCATTCTCTCAAAAGTCAGAAAACTGAAATTACAATCTGTAAACTGAAGGTGTGGGTTATTTTACAATAAAGGCTGTGTATCTTATCTTATTTTTAGGGGAGCAGGGTTGGCGCAGTGGTGAGAGCGCACGCCTTCCACCAATGTGGCCCGGGTTCAATTCCCGGACTCGGCGTCATAAGTGGGTTGAGTTTGTTGGTTCTCTACTCTGCTCCGAGAGGTTTTTCTCCGGGTACTCCGGTTTTCCCCTCTCTCCAAAAACCAACATTTGATTTCATTTGATTTGAGAATTGTAAATAACTTAGAATTGTAAAGATTTGAATAAAATACATTGTAAAGCGCATTTGATCATGTTCGGCATGAAAAATGCGCTATATAAGTTCCAATTATTATTATTATTATTATCTTACCCTCCTTCAATATATTGGTAAAACCTCTTCATCCATGAAACAGAAGGCATATTCTGCTGTCTTGTGCCACCATTCAGGTACACCAGATAATACTCCTCATGAATGGCAAGAAGCTCTAGTGTGCTTATAGCATAACTACAACCAAACAAAACAACAAACCTGTGAATAAGCACAGAGTCACTGCATGGCCATTTATGTCACATACAAGGTTCATATGGTCCTATTTTAGAAACAAATTTCCAGGACTTCTCCAGGCCTCAGAAATGTTTTTCAAGGAACCACAATGTGCATGAAGTATTTTTTCAGTTGTCGCATCTTTCCATTTGGCTGCACATAAAATGTCTTTTAAGAAAACTTTTATATATTATCACCTGAGTTTACAGATCTCCACCTAATTTTCCAGGATCACATACCATTTTCAGTGACTTAATTTCCAGTCCTGTAAAATGCTAGACTAAAATTCAACTACTTTCCCATATTTCTAGGACCAATACATGTATCAACTCCACACTACATTTAAGGGTAAGAATGGTTCCAAGGGGTACATGGAAGATCAATCATTCCACAAGACCTTCATCCTGTTAATAACAACTGAAAAACACCAGGGCATACATTCAAAAGGAAACTCCCCCCCCCCCCCCCAAAAAAAAAAGAAAGAAAGAAATGAAAAGTCCTGCATTGGCGTATGTATGAAGTAATAGGAGATTTTCAGACTTGCAATGAAACAATAGATATTTGATAAAATATTGTAACTATGAACTACTAACAGATAATTAAGAGATTTATACCACAACCTGTCCAGTGAATCTTAATGATCACACAAGTGCAACATTGCTGTTTCATCAAAATATGACAGATGAAACAGGAAATGAAACACGCCAAATACAATTAACATATTGATTGTAACAAAAATTTAATATGATTATTAACTTACAAGAACAGCTGCTCCATCAGGAAATCATAATTTGTTAAACTTCTGTCTGGTAGGTAACATGCAGCTATCACAACTATAGTTGCTTTTGTGTCACTGAAATAACCTGCGGCATATTTAAGAACATTAAACCCTAACCCAAGAAATTTCATTTAATCATAATTATAAAAATTAATGTGTATACAATGTGTTACTCCTGGTTATTTTCTAGCAACTAAGATCTTGTCTTGTGCTGCCTACGATTTCCAGGGTCAAGAGAAATGTCCAGCATGGGCTGGATAATGAGATTCATTCTCTTTATGGTAGTTTCCTTTTGCCCCAATCTTTATCCAAACACAAATCCATCTAATATAAAGTACTGGCTTTGTCAGTCCTTGAACAGTAACATGAAGTACCCAAATTCTGAGTTAAGGTCCATTTCTAGAGGTAAGTGTTGTCAGTACAGTAGCAGGGTTTTCATTAAGAACTGAAGTAGCAGGAGGATATTATAAAATAACAGGAGAATCTGGCCACTCGGACAAAAAATTACCTTCAAGGCTGCTACAGGCCATTGAAATTTAGCCAGAGAATTCCACGCAGTAGCCGGAGAATTCTCTGATCTCCGATGCCTAATGAACACCCTGCAATAGTGTTGTATTCTTCACTTTGTATGGTTGTACCACACAAAATCCTTAGCCAGCCAACTGAGTTGACAATGTGCAAATAAGCACTCGGTATTTCTGGTTCCTAACTGCTTCCTAACTAGTCTTTCTATTAAACTCCCAGAAACAAAATAATATTCTGACTGAGCATTACGCTAGAAGTGTAACAGCCATTCTCCACAAAACTACCTCCATGTGAGATGACTTTCATGTAAGGCTCCAGAAGCTTCAAGTCTAGTATCTTTTCTCTTCCATTCACACTCACAGTGTGCCAACGAAAACTTTCACCATGATCTGAACTCCTGCTGAACTCAACAGTTTTTTCTTGCTCTTGTCCATATTGTGTCTCTTTGTCATCTCCTGCTTCCTTGTCTGATATCTCACTTTTGTCACCTTCCTTATCCTCTTCATCACTGGATTGTTTCTCATCACTGTCCCCTCCTGGAAGAAAGTCACTCTCAGTAGTTTGATGCACTGGTGCTATCCTCTTAGGAGCTGAATAGCTCCTCTGTCTTGACTTGTCATCTATTAAAAGCCACAAAATCAACAAATAAAATAATGAAGTTTAACTTGATAGAGAATAATATTAAAGTTCCTTTAAGAGCCTCTCACTGACTCAGAGATGTGGTTTGTATCAATAATTATTTTGAATGCTGAGTTCCATATAATCTAAGTACTGTAACCCAAACCTCATTGATTTTGTATCACTACCAGGAACTGACCCTCCCCTTTTGACTACCTGGCCTTGTCTGCCACTTGAGCAGCTTTCAAATTTGTTGGACTCCAACTTTGAGTAAGAAAAACAGGAATAGTAAAAAAACAGTTGGCCTGCTCAATACGGGCTACACTCCTTACCTTATTTACACAATACTGTCTACATTGTTCTGTTGTCTATAAGACAGAAAAAAGCCTGGGGGAAAATGTTGTCTGCAAGGTGAGTGTGGAACGCTAGCTGGTCCATTTTGGGTTAAGTCAAGAAAGCATTTTTACTAGCTTTTTATCTCTTATTATCTCTGTACACCTCATCTTAAAATGGGAAGACCATCACAATTCCAATGCTGTAGACAACATTGACTCCCAACCTTTTTCTGCTAGAAAAATTAAAATTGTATAATGTAGTTTATGTCTAGAATCCAACTTGTGAAATTAGTCCACCTAGCTCATCAATGACCCCACACAAATCCTCAATAGACAGTGCCTTCTTTCTCATCCCTTGAATCTCAGTATCGTCATCATTCTCCTCTGCAATGGCAAGGAAGACGGGTGCCAACAGTTCAGTGCCAGCAACATCTGCATGCTCATCAAATGACAGTTCTCGCAGTACTATCTTCTGCTTGATCTCTACAATTTAAAATCAAAATTAATGTGTGGAGTGCATACTAGACATATAAATCATAACTCACATAATTAATTGGAGTGACGAATTCAAAGTCTTGTCATTTTAACACTACTCTCAGACTCAGACCCTAGTCTCTTGATTATCAGCATCCCGAATAATCATTATGGACCAGACTGCCTCTTTCCTCCATAATTCACTAAACTATAAAACATTATCTCCCTTCCACTGCTGATGCCCAAATTTTGTTTCCTGTTTTGTGCTTAAAGTTTAAGTTAAGCTTACATTCTGTTGGTTTCTGTGCACTTGCCATTTAAGACTAGCTGACTTCTATAAAACTTTCTTACATGTATCTCTGTATTCTTGTTTCTTCACGTGTTTGTTGGATCACATTATTTTATTCACTGTCATTACATTGGCGTTGAAGTATAAGAATATCATGTTTGACTCACACTTGGGAGTCAACATTATAAATTTTTCAAATGATCTGACCTGTGTCCCGTGAATGTAAATCCTCCAGAAATCCTCCACCCTCCCAGTCACCAGCATCAAATTCCAGTGAAGTCTCTAAAGCACCATTCAAACTACTAGACAGCATTTGCTCGTCATCTAAAAGCCCTTCTGTCTCTCTCACAGAATGTCCTTCAAAATCGTCATCATTGCGAATTAATGCCTTGTGTCTCTCTGTTTCATTTTCTAAGCCTCTCAGGGAAGCATCACTTTGAGATTCCCACATATCATTATAAGGAAGTGAAACCAGAGTCTCTTCTTTGTGTTCAGAATTTAAACAAAGTTTTCTTTCTGTGTTTGCTTTGTGATCTGAGGGGCTATTTTTATGCAATGCCATGTGGTCATTCTTCTCACCATTTGCTGTTACTATGGAAGTTGACAAATTTGCCAGAGCTGATTTTATCACATCAGCAGCAAGAAATCCAATGTAATCCTGAATTGCTTGTGATTCTTTAAAGAGTGGAAGCAAAATCTGAACACTGGTTTCATCTAATGAATCATTTTCCCTTTGCTTACCACCAAGTGTTCTATCACTTTCCAGTGATTTTCCATCCATGTTCTGAAACCCAAAACAGGAGTCATGCAATGATTCTGTAATGATGTTGTGAACAAATCTATCACAGTTAGATTTCAAAGTCTCTAAGCCAAGACTACTCAGCTTTTGTGCCATCTTGGCCTTGTCTTCTCGTTGCTGTGGTTTGCTTGCCACTTCATAAATTTTGTCCGACCAGTGCCCATCTAAAAGCTGAGACATTAAATTGTCAATGAAATGTTCACAGTATTGTTCCAAGGCCAATATCTCACTTTCATTGAGTGACAGTCTTCCCTCTCGCAACCCAGCTCTCACACCTGGGTTTAAAGAACAGATCAAAGCCTCTTTAATTGTCATATTAGTTGCTTCTTCACAGATCTCATTCAGCAGTTCTAAGTCCGGGGAATTTTCCTCCACTAGGACAGACTTATCAGAATTCACTGCATTATGCAGATCAATGTTTTGGAAATTATGGGATTCTTGATCATCCTCAACAGTGGAAGCCACGTCTTCATAAGTCAATTCACAGTTATGCTCATGATTAGAATCTTTCAAGTTTGACCACAAATTACTCTGGGCAAACTCTTGTCTGATTGTAACATCTCTCATGTTTGAACTGTCTTGTAAAGATCCACAGGCAGTTGCCCATGTAGCATCTTGAGTAGAAGATTCACCCAGACTTTCATTACATAAGGTGTCTTGAAGTACAGACACTTCTAAGAGTCTCTGCTTTTCTTCACTACAACCACTGGAAGTCTCTCCATTAACATTTGATAATGCAGAACTATACAAAGACTGAGATCCTCCTCCAGAATTATCTTGAATAGAATATCCCTCAGAGGAAAGAAAGAGTTGCTTGTGTGACAGTTCACCCTGATCATCATCTAGAGTTGTGTCTTCAGTCACAAGTTTCAAGACAGGAGACAAAACAACTTGCTGAGTTGGAAACTGTTCCTCCTCTGCAAAATGAGTCAACATTTCTCTGGGTGTGCTGGATCTCTGATAGTCCTGAGATTCATTAGCCTTATTACTTTCCAGTAGGAACGATTCTCCTGCAGATGCCATGCTGATCTCCCCTGCTTTATAACTGGTGTAAGGTGGCACATCATCATCAGCCTCCTGTTCCTGCTGATTTGGGGGGACCACATCATTGTCAGGGTCCCCAGCAGGGTGCTTCTCCGCATTATTCATATGGAAGAGTGAAGGCTAGATTCTTTCAGAGAAACAAAAAATCAAAAGTTGAAAATTACTTGAACATGTCAATTCCATGATACAATCATTGGACATGACAATGAATATATATATATCTAATATTGTCATATCATATTAATTTTTGGACGATTCACAGGTGACTGGAGGCAAACAACACCAACATCATTTCCAGTTGAATGTATATTAGTAATCCCATGCATCTAAGGATTATGATTCTGTCTTTACATTTTGCTTTTACTTTTTCATATTAATTTTCCAACTCAGTGGAGTTTGAATATAAAAAGCAAAACTTGGAATATTCACAGGTAACTGGAGTCAAACAACACCAACACTGTTTCCAGATGACTATATTTTAGTAATCCCATGCATCTGAGGATTATAATTCTGTGTTTATATTTTGATCAATATCTTAACGACAAAAATCCATCAGAAACTACGGTATAGAACCCACATATTAATAGAGAAACTACAAATAAGTGAAAATAATTCAGAAGTTGGTTTCTTTCTTTTTCTTTAGCATTAAAAAAAATATAAAAAGATTCATAAGTCCTTTCTACGTCAATAATATCATTAATGATATAGACACTTAACTGTGGTCTTTAGGTGACAACCAGTCTGCATGCCAAAGTAACAATATTTTAGAGAAACACATTTTTTAGACCAAACCACACTCAAGATTTGCATCAGCCTTTACAGTTACCATCATATAATCCCCACACAAATGGCAAGTACATGTAACACCAAATACTCAACTTCAAGAACTTCAAACTTTTGCCTACAACTGCTATTAGGGAAACTTGGCCTAAGCTACAACATCTCTTTCACTAACTATGATGACAAGAGCTTTACATACTGTTAATTGAACATCTTTATGAGGTGCATACTTGACGGAACAAAAGCAAAAAACAATAAATTATTGCCATGCATTGCTGCACAGCTTTCTGAGCTTGAGTGAAACATTTACATTATTCATTACAGTTGTTTGGAATCGTTCTGCTGGGATAATTGCCAAGTTCCACAGTAGCATCTTAATAATTCTTCTCACCATTTCACTGTTACAGCACATCTACCCGATATTCAGAACACACACATCGTGACAATAAGGAAAACGAGGTGGAGAAATAAACAAAATGCTGATCAGCTGAGAGGATAAACTTTTCACTGATCAAAAGTAAATGAATACAAGAAAGACAATAAGAGAGAAGAAAGTTTGAACCTCACTTTGGCTCAAACAATGCTTGTCTTCAGCAGTCACCTTGCAAAGCTTAAACAGCCATTTGGTTAAAATGGTGTTGAGCCTGATCTTGCTGCTTATTGAAAAAATTTAATATCATGAATATAAAGTGAGACCTACCTATTATGTTATTAGTAAGGGTTCAATGCAAATAAAAAATCCAGCCAGAATTTTTTTAATTCAAATTCTTTCTTTGTCTGGTGACTTTGCTGACAAAAGCTGGATTAACTCTGAGATGCCAATATTGCATATATTGGTCCTTTCTGGAATGATGTATGCTGTATATTTTAGTATTCAAAATCTATCAGCTAAAAAATTAAATTTGGGACAATGGTTGCATTGAAAATTTATAGAATAATACGAAAAATTATTGTCCAATTAACTCTAGTTTCTGGAAACATTCATCATTACATAACTAGAAAGCTGTTGTTGACCGGTTTAATACTGGGCTGTCAGATTTGCTTTGGTGCTTAAAAAGCAGAAAGGCAGCCGCCGATTTCTTCTGCAAAACTAATAACAGTTCCCGTGCATGCAAGTTGGATACGAGATTTGCAAACGATAAAATGCCAAGAGCCATCTCAGTTACTAGAAAATCATATTACGTTACAGCAGGTCTTAACAAGGCCAGGACAAGTTGGAAAAAATGGACAGATCATAAGCATAGGCTAATACTACTAATAATAATTTATTCACTTAATATATAAATCTATTGAAAGTACAACTTGAAGCTTTTACTTTTCCAAAATGCGAAACTAGAACTCGAATGCTTGGGAAATGCCAGTTGTCATATTTGAAATAACATTCTTTCCCCAGATTCGTTTCGAATAAATACTGCTGAGATCTTTGAAAACAGCAAACGCTCACCATAAGCTAATATAGGTCAATATAGGCATAAGCTTAACTGCAAGCTTTCGCGTTCGGTAATTCTAGTTGCATGACCCACACGCCACAGCAAAATTAAGTAAAACTACTTAATCAATCATCCTTAAGTGCATCAGATAATACCAAGATTGAACTACCTTCCCTAAAATGACAAAAAAGAGTCAAACTTCCTGCTAGAACAAGTCCCTAATAAATGGTCACCCTGTCACCGTACTAAATTTATGAGTATGACTTGAAAAAGCAAGAGAGAAACAAACCTCAGAAACAGCGCACGTCTTCAAAATTAGTCTGAACTGTGTAAAAAGATGAGGAAGCTCACCATAGTCCTTGTTAAGTCAGAAAGTTACGTGAATATCAGTATTCTTTCCCACCCGCCATTTTAGTGGTGCGAAAATATAAATAAATCTATTTCAAGAACATCACACAACGATACTGCAGGCGCCTGATGAATCCTGGGTAAACTATAATTCAAGGATACTTCCTTCCCTACCCTACCCTAGTGAAAAACAACTTGAGTATGTGGGAGTATGTGAATAAACTGGAACGGGAAGTTTGCGCGAAGTCCTTGCAAAAGTAATTAGCAAAAACAATCGTGTTAATGGTTGCGGCCCTCTGTGTGTGACCTACTTTAATAGACGTATGAGCACTGTATGACCGTTCTTAGTTATACAACTCAGTCTGGGACCACTCTGATAAGTTAGAGAGGATTCAGAGACGCGCTGCCCACTTTGTATTTAGGCAGCAAATTGTGACTGCTTTATTAAAGAAACATACACCAGCGAAAGTCGCGAGCGAATTTCGGCGTTGAATTGATCACTTGGCGATCGGCGGGTCTAAAATACTGGTCACTGGTAGCTGGGCACTGGTCACTCACTGGGCACTAGCCAGTCGTCACTGGTCACATGACACTGGTCACTGGTCACTGGTCACGTGATAAAAGTCGCTCAACCTGATTCGTTGACTCATCTGGCGATTCGCAGCGATGAGCGCTCAAAATCGCAGGAACGGGCACACTACGCGAATGCTGGCGAATGGGCCATTTCCGAGTTCGCTTGAGCCTCCATTTCAAAGCGAGTCAAAGTGCGAAAGTTTTGTGATGGTAATAAGTTCAGCGTTCCATATGAGCGAAGACTCATTTTCATTACAAAAACTTCGCACTTAGACTCGCTTTGAAATAGAGGCTCAAGCGATCTCGGAAATGGCCTATAGAGCGTTTTCACATGACGTCACGGCGGCCATGTTGGTGTTCCAAAACAAAGGAAAGGCGGCCATATTGGTGTACCAAGCTAACCCTCTGGGAATTGAACTCTATTTTTATGCAAAAACTTTCTTTTGTTTCATTGAACCAATATGGCCGCTGGTCACGTGAGTGAAAACGCTCTATTTAATCCCCGATATCTGACAGGGCGGATTCCGGCGATTTTATACGACGATCGCGGCGATCGGCGTAGAAAATCGCTTGGTGTGTCACCCTCTTAATTTAATAGTTGAACATTCTTTCTAGGTGTTTTTTTACGTGACGTCAGAGCTTGGACTTCAAGATACAAGCCGGTGCTGTACTCAGTGAAGTGTTGCATGTGTGTGTTCTACTTCTTTATTAAAGGCGCAAACACGGCCAGAATTGTTTCGAATGACTCTATCCAAACTATGAATTTGAGGGAAAGCCTCTGGATCTTCCGCATTTAATTCCCGTACAAGATTGCCCCTTGTTGCCTACGTTCTGTAATTTCAGTATTTCCTTTCCCATGTCTTTTGTCTTGAAGTCCAAGCTCTTACGTCAAGTGGGTAAGCCATGCAATTTTATTGGATGATAGACTAGCCTGGCTCAGCCAGATTCTCATGATTGCCGCACACAGTGAGGAATTTGCCTCGCGAGGCAAAAAATATCAAACAAGTTTGATATTTTCAACACGGCCTCGCGAGACGAATTTTTCACCCTAAATTCGCCGCACACAAACTGCTGAGCTAACTGCCTTGCAAGAAATTTTGCTCAGCTCTTTCGTCACGTGTGCGGCGGGCTTCAGCTCATTTCATCACGTGTGCAGCGGGCTTTAGATGCTTGTTTACAAGCCGCCAGTTATTGGTGGGCTCTTGAGTACACCCCCGGCGGTCACCTGGTGTCACGCAAACGATATCTCCTGACGTGCACGTTTAGACAGATCAGAGAACAATACGACTCGCAAACAAACCCGACGACCGAATGAAGCAAACATAGCAAAAACTGAACCAAACGGAAGCTCGACCTTAAATCTATCAACGAAATTACTGTTGAATGACCAGGCACCATGTGCCGAGAGAGCTGAAGTTTTGCAGGCACGTTTGCACGCAAAAAGAAGAAAAAACAGTGTTGGAAAAGGTAAGTTTTCAAGTCTTGTTCCAAGCATCCACAAATGCTTGCTGCGATAAACTATATCAATTTTAACAACAATTCGAAGGTTTGATTCCATCAGGGAAAAGCATAGATGAGTAAAGCCCAGAGACGGAAGTCACACAATATCGCCTGTTGGTTGTTTACAAGGGTTCTTTCGATCTTTCCCAAACTATTCACTATTTTCGTGCGTGTTTTCACCAACTCTTCAATTGTTCAGGGATGTAGTCTTTATATGAAATATTTAATGTAATACTTCTCCGAATGAAATGACTGGGTCTGTTAATGGGTATTTTGTGGATGGGATGTTTATAATTGACAAAACAAGCATTGATAACGAAGACATCAAGACTTCCAATCAAATATAGTATTTACCGTCAGGGTTGTAGCCTGAGTGTCAGACTTTATTTACTCAGGTTACCGGGTTGTCTCCTTATAAGAGGTGGGCAGAATGGCCCGTGAAAGACTCTATGAAAAATAAAAGGCTTCTATGCGCCAACTCTCGACTACTTGAATTAGCTAGTTGAATAACAATGAGTCAGGATCACTGATATCGGAGAGGTTTTGAATACTATACTGTCCGTGTGGCTTTTCATTTTCGTATCAAAAACTGTAACCAGAATTGGAGCACTGAGTAACCCTCGCATGTATGGTTGTTTTATTCATTTAGTTTCTTTGTCAGGAGCATAGTTCCAAGATAGAAACACCACATTTTCGTTGCATTTTTCGCACGAATAAGTATTTGTAGGATCAATTCATAACAAGACGCCTGTAGGCGTTTACGCGGGATGTGTTTGTCAATATTACAGTGACACTAAATTTGAATGGTTGCCCCTGCACAGACAGAATCTTTTCATATGCACAAATTTAATGTTATGTAAATGTAAGCAATTCTTGGTTTTCACGTCACACAAGTAAAAAATGAATTCAATAAATAAAGTCAAGAAATTTAGGTATTGTAGCAAAGTAATAAATAAATAATCTGTTTAAGTTTCAGGGCCATGCGATATCCCGTACTTGAGTCATTCGGCAAAATGTATCACTCGGTATTACAGAGAACAGTATGGAGGCGCCATGTTGGTTGGCTCCGGTTGACCTCCAATATGGCCGCCGGGTACCATTGGAAACATCTGGAGTTTACTTTGGCTACGTCAAAACCTTTCGTCTCTCTGTTGAACTTGCAAACATTAGCATAGACACTTCTCTTAACATATTTGTTGTTCAGACCTCCAAAACATGTGGTGAATCGACGTTTTCATGTACGTGATGTTTTTCTCAGTAGTCATCTTTA
>OX419336.1:34908414-35003414 GCA_948470475.1 Galaxea fascicularis
AAAAGCTGACGTTTCGAACGTTAGCCCTTCCTCAGAGCGAACGGGGTTAACGCTCGAGATGTCAGCTTTTGGAATCCCTGCACGGTGGCCAATTTACATTTTTCAACTCCGTTGATAAAATCAAATCAGTTTTCATAATAAACTAAGACTATCTTGCGTGTTTATCCTTGTTCTGTCCGAACTCCTTTCTTAAACGTTTTTTTTTCCAAAGATCAGGGAGAAAAAAAAAACATTAATAGAACATTTTTATTTCACTAGGGTCACTAGTCTTGTTGTAGGCTCGATTACTATTCGCTATTTGGGACAGGGCCTGCTCTCGATGAGAAACAAAGACCGCACTAGGCGGCGGAATTTGTTGCAGTGCGAACTAACTGTTAATAGCCCGTGTGCAGATGTGCCACGGTTTTGTTTGCTTCCATTGCGGCACTATCTTGTTTAATTGCAGTAGCTACATCTTCCTCGTTTGTCTGGAATGCACTTTGCACAGCCAAACTATCTGTAGAGTGACAGCTATGGTGGATAGCTGTTTGTCTGTCCAAAGCCCATGATCATAGCTTTTTTGCCGAACTCGTAAACGGTTGTTATGCTATGTAGATTAATAGACCGTCAGGTAAACAAACATGTTCACTATTTATTTGAAATAAAATAAAGAGCGTTTTTCTTAGGAACGATGAAAGAAAAGTAATTTTACACAGTTTATCCAGTTCACGCCCATGACTTGTTCTGTCCTTTTTTGGTCGTTCGGTTCAGTCTGCTCAGCCAGTTTACCGCTCTTTCGTCGTTTCTCCACCCTGCGTTTCCCTGTCTTGGTCAGTTCAGTTCCAATGTTTGCTGATCTGTTTACAACGAATTTGTTAAGATAGTTCAAACAATTAAGGCTGCACGAAAACAATACGAAAAACTCGACTCTTCGTCATGTATTAGTGATTAAGGCTGCAATGCTATCGCAAAAGACTTCTCTTTTAATTTTACCTCTGATTCCTCTGATCTCATTAAAGGTCAGCTTGATTTCAGAAAGTGTGACTGAAACGAAAGGAGGGAAAACAGTTTCTTGGCTTGATGACTCCGCCCTAAGTGTGTGTAAACTTGTGTAATTAGATATCAGGCGATCCTAACCAGTTGTATACTATACAAAGATTTTTGGGAATTTTAGAAAGTTCCTAATTTTTGAAAAGTTACTAACACGGTTGATGATCTGCAGGTACACATGGAACAGCCTTGCACATTCACGCCCATACCAAACCGGTGCCCTTGCTCATCGGATGACGTCATTTGCCAAAAAAACGACGCCAAAGGAGTGAACGAATCTCTGTTAACCCAGGCGTTCTTTCAAAGTGTCATTGGATCCAGAGGAACAGTAGTGTCTTGGCAGCCCTTTGACGTAAGTTAATTCTAATCTCTATCTAGTTTACTTGAATGTGATAATATAACCTAGATTACAGAAGAGGTCCAAGCAGTTGCACATATTAACTGCTCCTAACTGACAGCCAATATAAAAGCTGAAAGCCACTGTACGTGGTATCGGATCTCATGTTCTCTTTCGCGTACAGATCCCTACTGTTCACTATCAGGCAAGCAAATTACTTCTGAAATTAGTGCTGATTTGAGGCATAATCGCTCGCCGCCGGTCTCGCCACCCGTCTTCTCCTGGAATGCTGGGAGGGAGGAGATAATTTGCCCGTGTTTCCTTTTCCTTTCTTTTCCTTCTTTTTGGATCTCGTGAGGTAAATAGTAGAGGAGTGATGCAAAAGAGCGGCGCGCGTAAAGCGAATTTGCGATATGGCGAACCGCTGTATGGTCAGTTTTTTCTTGTCAGGTTCCTTTACAGAGCATTGGATTAACAACAACCTGTAAAGCGTCACAAAACGATGAAAGAATCATAGGTCACCACGGCTTTGAGATCAAATACAGGCCGAACTTTGGTAAGACGTTGTAAGTTTGGGGCTTATATACATTTTGTTTTATTCTCCTCGTGTCAGCTTCTTCCTTTTTTACAGCAGTGGAGCATTTTTATTTATTGAAGGTGGTAAGGGGGCGTGATTCAGAATTTCTCCTCGTTCAGGAACCTGAGCAGGAAAATTTCTGATTTCTATTGATCTTTCCTTACCCGTCAATTCGGTAGGAACCCCTGCAACCAAGACACTGCGGGTGGTCGTGAAATGCAAGCCGCTGGCCGCCAAGTTTGTCAGGATCTTTGCAGACTGGATAAAGCGCCAACCAGGGGAGGTTAGCCAGTACGCCGACATGTTTCGACGTGTGTCGTATTTCAGGTTTGTCTTGCCGGCTTTCACAAATGATAAAGTTGTACTTGGGGTGCCAAGTATGCTAATTTATTTCAAATAGCGAAATTTCTTGTAATTTCACAGCTTTCACGTTAAATCGAAATTTTAAAAGAAAGACAAAATGCCTTCAAACTGCTTTCTGTAACAGGGGCTTTTGTGGGGAGATAAGCTCCGTGCGGCTTAGCCAGAGATGCCCTGTTGCTTTCCGGGATCTTTTTACAAGTGACCTTCGTGCAAGAACATGGCGTTCATTGGAGATCTTCACTCATTTCGTTACAAACAGAACTCAAACCTTTGACTGACAGGCTTAATGTCATATACGATTTCCAACCAATAATATTTGGACAACTCATGCACTTACGTAAGCTTAGCAAATAGAGGAAATTTGCACTTTTCACACCTTCACAATCCAACCCTCATTTTACATTAATTCTGAGGCGTTATTCTCAGAACAGGTGGGAAACACCTTAATTACTCGCTTTATGATCAGAAACATTTAGATCTCTCCTAACTTTTGTTAAATCTCGTTGTACTAGAAAACGTCCCGTAACATTCCTCACGCCTCAGTTTCAGCTGTCCTCAGCTGATAGATAAGCAGCAATAGCGAAGTCAAATCATGACACCTACTTAAGGATTAAAGTGTTTCAAAGACAAACTGAACTTTCGCTTTCTAGCTTTTAAACAAAAATCATGGAAACTGTCAACAGATATCGCAATTCTTTACTTGGCTTGTGGAGACTGAATTCATCATTTAAACTTTACGGACATTCATGACTGGGAAAATGTGGACTCTCGGGGTCCTTACAACTGAAACGTGGGCTTCTCCTGGTCCTTAAATAATAAACTTATGTAACGGCGGCACTTTTGGCTCTCCGTAACATTCTGGGAATAATGTCTTACAGAAAGTCCGGTTATTACTCCGCAGAGTGCACGAGCTCAGTTCTCTGAAGGAGTCTGACACTGACCATTCTTCCTTCTTAGCATTTTTCATTTTCGTGCTTCGTCTTCGTGAAGGTCCTGTTTTGGATCCACTTGTTACCCGGATTCTCCACCAAAACGTTTTAAATCTCGTTGTACTACTAAAAAACGTCACGTAACATGGAAGTAGCCAGGATTGTTCAAAGGGGAGGGTCACACTGTGTCAAACACAGGGTACTCACCAGATTGCCACCTGGATATTATAGGTTGTTTGCTTAAAAAAAAAGCTTACAAAAGGGGAGGGGGGGGGGTCACGGGCACCCCAGGACCCCCTAGCTACGCCCTTGCGTAACACATCCATCTACAGATTAGGCTCCTGAATCTGGATCCGACGCCTTTCTCCCACAACCCACTCCAACTCCATCTTCTCAGTCTATTTCAATAAGTAAAGGGGGTAGTTTCTAAAGAAACTGTGGTGCTGCGTCGGTGGGGAAGTAGTACACAAAGATTTTGGTATTATCAACAGAGTTGATAAATGTAAAGTGACCACCGTACAGGGATTCTAAAAGCTGACGTTTCGAAGGGCTAGCGCTAGAAACGTAAGCTTTTAGAATCCCTGTACGGTGGTCAAATCTTTGTGTATTTCAATAAGTGCTTGACACTCCTTAAAAACAGAAAAAAAATGCACAGTTGGTCTTCGTACGTTGGTGAGTAGTATAATCACTTAGGAATTTCGAAGAACGTTGGAGAAGTGCGAGAAGCAAACACTCACGGCTCTTGCTTCTCTAGGCAATTCGAGACTCTTGTGTCCTTAAAAATTTGAAATTCCCGCGTTTACAAACTAAGTAATCAACAATGCACTCGGCGCCTTTTTATTTCGTTAATAATTTAATCGAATGTTTTCTGTGCAGGCACTCTGATGTGAGGGAGATAAAAGTGATGACAACATGTGACCATAGGTTTACGGACGTTTCCCCGACTGTTTATCACACCATCTGTGATCCGTCCAAGGTATGAAACTCCTTCCTCTGAAATCTTTTTCTTTTGTTGTAGCCGGTAAAACTCAAAGAGATTATGAACTGTGCTAATAGATTTGTTTGTTTACCCGCATTACAGGAACTATTCATCATCGTCATGGAGGATCTAACTGGCCACGTGACGCATTTTAATACCGTTAATTATGCGCCAGACGTCTGGGACCAGGAAGATATAAAGGTATGAGGCACGCGCTTAATAAGAGTGACGAATGTTTAACTTCACCTTATATTAACACTGCTCAATCGAACATAAATGTTGTGGGAAAAAAGGAAGTGATTAACAAGTGACAGGTATTGATTGTTTGACAATTTCTCCTTATCATTACCATAGAACATGTATGGAGAAAAGTGTGGACAAATATTGACGGAAGTGAACGTGAATAATTCTTTGATAATCACCTCCGAGTTAACCAATCAGAACGCGCGAAAAGTACTATTTACTTGTGTGGTATAAACTAAATACTGATATTAGGGTTTAATTAAAGGGTTAAAATCTAAGCAGCATCAAGAAATTGCGACGTACTGAACCCGTTAGTTTGGACCGTAGCGCGACCCTGTCTCCCATTTTGTTTCTGTGCCTCTCGTGTAGCATGTTCAGACTTCGATGACGCGATGTCAACCGTGGAATATAAGAAGAATGGTCATTCAGTGACGGGATGATTTCGAAAGAGAACAAATTTTGTCATGATTTATGTCTTATCGTAGTGTTAAGGTTTTTTTTTCCTGTTTAACGAGGAACAAAGCAATTTGTCTGAAGTTACCTTTCGTTATTTTTTCGAAGGTTGTGTTAAGAGATATCGCGCGTTTTCACAGCATCCATCTTGATGACGTAGCCCATCTTATATCGGTACCATGGATGTGTGTGTACAGCGGTAGTGTTATGAAGGCACTATCTGAGTTTTGGAGAGCTCTTTTGCGTCAAAATCACGAGTCTTTTCCAGAGATGTGGACAAGGAAAAGGTAACGAACACTGGTGTTGTTAAATATGTTGAAAATTGTTTACCGTGAGATACCCTCTGAATTGGAAAAGGGACACTGGTTGACGCTTCGCCGATGAGGTAACCGAAAATCGTGGTGACTTCCGCTCAGGTTGTGGAAACGTCTACAGTGAATATCGCAATAAACAATTACACTAACCTGGACAACAGTGCTTCACGATCAGACCAAGTTATGATAGAACCGTTTTGAGAGTGTCGAAAGTAAAATTACTTCGAATTCTGATTCGGATCAAGACGGTATACACAAACTTGTAAATTTTGTGTGCTTTACCTCTACAAATCCTGATATTTGAACGGAAAGTATAGGCTAAAATGTTGTTGC
Organism: Galaxea fascicularis; assembly: GCA_948470475.1. Lineage (NCBI taxonomy): Eukaryota > Metazoa > Cnidaria > Anthozoa > Scleractinia > Euphylliidae > Galaxea > Galaxea fascicularis. The sequence goes on from OX419336.1 coordinate 34,913,972, forward strand.
ATTTTTGTTTTAAATTTTGGTTTTCTTTGTTTTTGCAGGACGAGACTCGTTGGCAGTTTTATTGACGATCTAGATCGACTGTGGCAAGTTATAGACTCTTTTCCTCAGACTTTAGTCCACTATGATTTTACTCCAAGAAATGTTTGTCTCCGCAAGCAAAGGGCCTTTGAAGACAAACCAAACAACCTCTTTGTCGCAAACAACAAATTATGCCGACTCTCCTGTATCTACGACTGGGAGATGGCGACACTTCATGCACCACAGCATGACGTAGTCGAATTTCTTGCGTTTGTGCTTCCTGCGAAAACTGACGTCGCAACGCGAACTAACTTTGTGCAGTTTTACCAAGGACAGTTGGAAAAATTTAGTGGGAGAACTTTTGATTCGACTCAGTTTATGGACGTTTTTAATGCTGTCTGCTGCGTCTACGCTTTGCATCAACTTTCACTGAAGACTATAACACACTCCATGACGCGACTGCCGTATTTTGAAAGAGCTGTTCAATCACACATGGGATATTTGGAGGATTTGGAAGCAGAGGACTCCCTCACGATCCTTGATAATGACCCGTCACAAATATAATAGCTGAGAAATCAGAGATCGCAAACTGAATTCCTACTTCGTTATAGAATGTTGTATCGACAAAGAAACCAATAATCCTTTAGTCTGAACTAGCACGAAGGCCAAAGGTTTTTATGCAAAGTCATCTTCAGGACAGAACTACATGATAACGTAGTTTCTGCTTCAGTAACTGAATCGCAGACCGCAGGCCATCTTAGACCCACGTGTTTATCTGTTGTATAGTCCCAAATCGGAAGCGTCGGATATCACCACGCGTTAACCGTAGGGTTAGAAAAAAGGGAACCATGGCATGCCTAATTTTGTACCACACCTTAACCCTACCCTCTAATTCCTAGTCAGACATAACAAGACGTCCCACGTAAGAAAATGTACGAGCCCGTTCTATTTTAAGTGTCAATTGGTCTTAAATCGCTCAAAGGGTACAAATATCATCTGTACATGTTAGAATTTCAACGTTCTAAATTGTAATATTTTAGTTGTTCCGCTGGCTGTAATTACTCGCAAGCTGTAATTAGTCTGTTCCACTCTTTCAGGAGATTGTATACAAAAATGTTTTCTTGAAAGCAAATATCCAGCCCCGTGTTTGACCTTGTTTTCTTCCCTTGTCATAGAGGATAATCTGGACGGCGTTGATTCTCCATCGAAATTCCTGTATTAATCATAAAAATTACAATTTGCTCGATTACGATTGGTTTAAAAAAACTCCTATTTTCCACTAACTCACTTGCCAAGTTGTTATCGGACTGTTTGTTATCGGACAGTTCAATAAGCCAATCACATTCAAATTGAAATCAACCAATCACAAGTTTGGTTTCAATCACCATAGAAACAGTGTAGAGACTCCTAAATTGGAGCTTTCTTCAAAATGGAGAATTTTTTCCCTTGAACTATGACAGCATTTTAGATGACAGTAGTGATTTTGTTTATCCTATGGCACAAATGTTTATGCTAACAAACCAGACGAGTTCCTTCTTCTTTTCTCGGAAATTGTAATTTTTATGATTAACTGGTAATAAGACTTCGTGTCCCCAGATTCGGTCTGTAATCATACTCGTGATACAATTTTGTTATCACTCGTGTGATTACAGACCAAATTGGACTCCACTCAGTCCTATTACCATCACATATTGTTGAGAGCCGCTCTGACAATACTACTGTTTATAGCAGAGTAGATTAATGTAAATAAACAAATTAGATAAATCGAGTTTGTAGTAATTTGGTACCTTCTTTTATTAGTGTTCTGCTAGTGTTTTCAAGTCTATTACATTCATTAGATCTTTGCCGGGGATACGTGGAGCAATTTTATCTCGAAAGGTCAGTTATCAGCGCTATTTAAAGACAAATGTACCGGTTTCATCACCTTTCTTCGCTTGGTAAGGTGGAAATGCAAGTTGCAGAAAATGGAGATTGTTTCTCATCAGTTTGCGGGTACCCTGCAAGTTGAGGCCCTTCGATCTTCCTAATTAGCCGAGAAGAGGAAGGAACCCGACTAATCGAGGAAGAACGAAAGGCCTCTACTTGTAGGGTAGTCGGCGAGATGTGTTGCAGTGATGTACTCTGCAACTTGTAGAGGGTGTCCGGTCGTTTCTTTCCATGGTCGTTTAGTTCCACCACCAAAGTCGGTTCGTTCCATTGTAAGAGTGCTTGAGCGCGTGCGAGGGAAACGTTCTATTGTATCTTTATGACGTATGGTTTTTTCACTGATTTCGCTCTGTGTCGCGCACGAGTTGAGTCGTGTCGATGTCCTTGAAAGACAAAATCAGTGGTGATAAGAAGAAAGCAACCTTTTTATTCTCAATCTTATTCCTAACATTATTGGGAACTTCGTTTGCACTTTGAAATACCGTCAAGAAAGGTAAGTCTCGTTTTGAACTATGACTCCTCTACGAGTTGGTTTTTTGCATAGCGTACGGAACAGTTCAGGGCGCGAGGGAACTAACATTCGTTAGAGCCTGGTTTCCATATGATCACCCGAATCGCCCCGATCGTCCCAGCCGTCTCGAAAAATGTTAAGACGATTGGGACAATCATATGGAAACGCTACCCAGATGATCGCAAACGACTGACTCGGACGACTCAGACGACCTCGATCGCTTGGATAGAATTGAGTTCTATCCGGACGATCGGGACGATCGTGTAAATTTTGAAGCGATCATATGGAAACGCTCCCAGAAATCGTCTCAGTCGTCCCGATCGTCTCGAAATTTTTGGAAACGACTGGGACGATCGGAACGATCCGGTAACATTCCTTTATCGGAGTAAGATCACATTTCTGGTGCTCACTTATCTCAACTACTTTTGTTTTGATATAAATCAATAGTTGGGTGTTGTTGAAACGTTAAGATGAGGAGCTTTGTTGCTGTAACTTGGAAACAGAAACCATGGAAACGACTCAAAACAAAAGAAGCTCTTTGTTTAACGTAGCGAGACACGGAAGCACGCGATTCCAGTTAGCGCGCTAACAGTCTTACTTTGCTACTGTGCGAATAAGACGAAATGTTTTCTTTTTATTTTCCACTGTTTCCGACTTGAATTTGTGTTATAGGTTCAAATTAATACAATGCGTCAGAATTTAGAGCGATGTTGGCGACACCGGTAACTGAGCACCCCCAAAAATCATGAAAAATCGGTTTGCCATTACTTGGTTCGCAGCCATAGCGTTTTGCTTATGACCTTGCTGTTGCGATCAAGAATCAATTGATGGCCTACAGTCATGCTGATATTGGATAATTAATTGCAGACATTCAGACCAAAATTGACAGAAAGTAATTAGTTTCAAACTTCTATTGGCCAACTTGCCCGGCTTAATTCGTGTAGGCCTTAAAAGTCATGGATCATGGAGAGGAATCATTTCTCCGTGGTTTGTAAGGTTGAAGCGGATCGATCTATAGCACCAGTTCAGTTACAGAGTCGCGAAAAACACCACTGTGTGTAAAAGCCTTTTAACCTCATTCCACTTTTTTCGCTTGTAAAAGTGGTTCAAGTATGAAGTCCCCTATCCGTTGTTAAAATCTCAAAAGATTTAGCAAGGCTGAAATTAGAGCTTAAAATGCACTGTAAAGGCCTGTGTTTGGCTAGGTTTAACTACAGGATGAAAGCCCCTCTAGTTCACAACGAATGTGGCCTACTACAAGTAGGCTGCCATGCATACCAGTGACGTTTTGCCCTCGATTGCTATGGGCTCCAACCAACATCGTTCCCAGGAACTTTCCCTTCGCTTTGGGGGTGCGGCGCCCCACCCCGAAAACGAAGGGAAAGGTCCTGGGAACGAGGTTGAGCTCCAACGTGACATGCCTCGTTAGCATGCCTCGTCTTCCCGTGCATAAATATTTTGACGTGACGTCACGGTTTGCTCAGTTGGCGGTTAATAGCGACGCGCACAGATTCTAAAAATAGATTAGACCCCCGCATGACTCAGACAAACATTGCATCCGGTTAGAAGGCTTTGTATGCGCGTCGACCGATTTCTCGAAGAAAAATCGCTTTTTCTTCGTTTTTATTATAGGAAATGGTAGGCAACAAGTATTGTTCGTGGGGGAAATTGTACGACGGACTCGAGATACCCGAAAAGATGACCGGATTCGCTCAAAAAACTCGAGGAATCGGGAAAGAAAGTGTTCATTCCGTTCGTGAAGCCTTCGCAAGATCTGGAAAAATGCCGTCGGTGGATTGTGGCATGCTCGCGTAAGTTCTTCACCGAAAAGAAAAAAAAAGGAATACTTACATATGTGCACTTTATTGGCCCGGAGAAAGTGGTCCGACTGAAGAATTTCCCGACCCACTGAAGGCAAACTTGACTCCTGAACAGGCGAGTCGTGATTCGGTAAAAAGAAAAGGCCTGCAGAACGTGTGAGGCCTGTCACGAAAGCGGCAAAGAAAACTGTAGTCGCTGACGAGCAAATAGAAACCGACGGATTGGATGCTTTTCAGAGTGACGATGAGGTAAAATTAAAAAAGCGGCGAGTCTATGAAAGCCCTGTTTCTGGGAAAAAAGTTGTTGACCAAGAAACCCAGACTGTTTACTCCAAATACGTGTTGTCTGCGAGACCATGAACAACTTCACAAGACTGCAAACCCAAAATTGTTAGTAGCTTGTCTTACGATTACATTAGTCAGGACTGTGACTTGATGACGCATTTTGTAGGTCTTACACCCAAACAGTTTGAAGTTCTGTATGGATTTCTCAATGATATTTGTCCATTGGAGAAAATAAATTACTGGAACTTCAAAGAATCAGCCGACTCAGAAAAGTCAACCAAAGGTCAAGAATCACAGTTCTCTTGTCGTGAAAAACTTTTCATAACCCTTGTTCGACTTAGACAAGGGTTTACCCTCAAGACGCTAGCTGTACGTTTATCTTCACCAGACAGAAAAATTGAACAAACCCAGGTGAGAAAAATATTCACCACTCGCAATGCAATCTCTGACACGATTTAATAATTCCCCTCTTTTCCCGCTCTGCTTCAATCCTCGGCACTTCAGCCACCGTTTTAACTGTTCCACTGTATATTCGTCTGGTTCCTTTTCGAATGTTGAACCTGGAATCCCGTCATCTTTAGTAAGAATCGTAAAAGATTGAGCAGAACTACTCGCGACCGTCATATTCTCATATACAGCTCTCTTGTTGAGCAGTTTGTTTGTCTGAGTCACGGTAGGGAGCCCAAATTCGTGACGTCATCTGTGCGCGTCGCTATTCACATCAAGTTTTGCCCGCCGGCAAGACAAGTTCTTATCAATAGTAACTTTAATTTCATTAATTGTGATAATAGATCTAAAGATAAACGAGATTTACTCATGGCGGAAAACAAGCGCGATGACCTAGCTCGTGAACCTTTCAAGGCAACAAAAATCTGGAACGAGCTCATCGAGCACCTGCGAACGAACGTCGATCAGCGCCGGAGAAGATGGAAATTTCAGTATTACGAGAATTGTTTTCGAGGCGGTGATATTGTAGAGGTCCTCCATTCTTACGTACAAAGCAATCCTCATTTGTCTAAAGACGCCACTCGAAACCAAATGAGATGCCTCTGTCAGATTTTGCTGGAGAAACGAGTCATCGAAAGCGTGACCGTGGACAACAACAAGCCAAAGAACTGTAGCTTCGTGGATGGGAACATGTTGTACAGATTTTCATCCTCTGATGTCGGATTCGATCATTCTGTTTTATCGCCTTGTCATAGCGAAAGGAAAATTAGTCGAAGAAGAAGTCTTCTGTTTCCAAGAGATAAAGGAATAAGCCGAAGAAAGTCGTTAAGTTTTACACCCAAAGCGCAAAAGAGATTCGCTGATTTGTTGATGCCCGCGGCAACACTATCGCCTGAAGGTGCTAATAACTCGCGGACACAAGAAACACCAAAGAAACGAAGACGACTCAGTTTAGATGCTAGTTTGGGCTTGAGGTAATTAATAATTCATACCCCATACTTACATTCATCACTGTCATAACCCTGATCAGAAAAAACGAATAGAGTTTGATCGAGTCACAAAATGCATGCACGCATTGTGTGTTGGGGCTGTGTAAAAATTTTGTCATCTTCCTAGCGTTAACATGAGTCACACTATGTCCGCTTTAAACCAGCAGCTCGAAACGTACTTCTTCGTTCATAGCAGAGTGCACACACACAGACTGACAAATGGAATCTATTTTTTAGGACTATTATAAGTCTCTGATGCGGGATAACGGGATTTCTGAATTTAAGTTAATTTGTTTTGAAATTTTGTACTAGTTCTGCCTTCTTTACAGGAAGAACAAGATGGCCATGTTGTCTGATTCGGCTGATCAAAGAGATATTGTTAGTGAAGTATGGTTTCAAGTGGCCTTTTCTCAACTCCTTCAGCTCACTGAGATTCCATTCCTGGAAGACATATTGGCCCCACCATCATCTGATGATGGCATGGGAGTGATAGTTATATCAAATAATGTCCCAGGACCTTGGGATAAGAGGTCTGAAAACAAAGAAAATATCAACAGTTCAACTTCAAATGATATTTGGATCACAGCAGGAATGGAATGTATTCAAATGCAGCAAGAATTCCCTTTGCCGCAGTGTGCAGATACAGGCTATTTGAATGTGATGAATATCAAGGAAGCAGGGATCCAACCCCATCTGTTAGAATTTTATGGCTCACTCATAGATTCACTTATTCCCTCAAACCTGACAGACGTGGTGGATGGAATGCTTTGTGTATTGGCTAATGATCCCTCCAAGGTTGTTTCCTGTCTGCCACTGTTAGCCTTGATGCTTCCATTGAGCCAAAGAAAACACCTCAGAAAATTGCTGAATTTTGTTAAGAGGTCTCGTGACACTGGCAATGGGAGATTCATCATCAAGAAGTTCACAAGTGCAATCTTACCAAAGGAAATTCAAAATAAGGTGGGTGTCCCTGTTCTGTATTCTTGGGTGTTCTGACTGAGGAGAGAAGTCAGCTTTTAGGTGAGAAGTAGCCTGTGAAGCAGGCTCAAACATGGAATGAGAAAATAGGAGGCAAAATTGTGGGGACATTTTGCCACACAGGCTAAGGGGCCAGGAGCATGTTTTCTATAACTGGGATACCAAACAAATGAAATGTTCTGATTCACAGTTGTCACACCAACATTATTTGGGGTTGCTAAAGTCCAAATTCTACCTGAATGTCAGTGAAAAGTCAGGGAATTTTACTTTTGGCCCATCACTAGGTTTGTAGAAGATCTCCATGTTGGTAAATGTAATGTTGTTGCAAAAAAGTCCTACAAAGAAATTGATTGCTACCGGTACATGTGTGGCATCATTGCTAGTTTTATTTCATTTAAGGATGTCTTGGATGGTCAGTGAAATGGGTTTGTGGTAGTCAGGGAAATGTCTGTCCCAGCAAATGGTTACCCTGTTACTACTTGTCACAAGGAAAGGACCAATTTAGATCTCCTCAATTTATTCTCATCCTCAGGCTGCTGGCCAGCAATTGGTTTCTTTGATGGTGAGGTACCAGCAACAGATGTTCAAAACCCCAGCTCCTCTCAAAGAACTTTTCCAAAGAAACCTTTTCTATGCACAAAGAGGAATGTGTCCACCTATGTCATCTAAAGTATGTCAACAGCTGACAGTCGCAGAATACAGAAAACAGCAACACTTAACAACAAATCAGTCTCTTAGTGAGTTGATGACATTCATTATCGATAACTTGCATATGCCCCTGAAGGAAAAAGAGGAAAGGCTGATACTCTTCCAGAAACACCACAATGATGTATTTCTGCTGCATTTCCCAAGTGGAGAGCTCTGAATAACTTAAAAAAATAGTTTTTCTAAAGCTTAAAGTCAATCACTACGTTTACATTGCTGGTTTTTACTATGCTAATCCACAAACCGTGAACATGATTTGATTTGGACATTTCCCATTGTACAGGAACCAATCAGAAGCAACATGAAACCGCAAACTAATTACTGTAACTAGTTAACTTTCTTGCGCAATTCGCTTCTTACTTGAACCACAAAATGATTCCATAAATATTTCAAGTGTTCACGGTTTTTCACAGTAACACCATGCTGAGTGAATTTTTGGGATAACTTTTTCACTTTGCTCAAAAATGTATAGACTTGCTTTTGTGTGGTAAATATTGCCCTTTATTTCTTGTTATTGTTTTGTACTTAGTTTTCAAGAAACCATGGGCACCAAAAAACGAGTTTATCATCTTCTTTTCTTTTGTTTAAAACAAAGAAACCTCTTAAGTTCTTTTCGTGTTTTGGCCCATGTTTACTAGAAATAAAACTAAGCACAAGACAGGGAAAAAAACATTCCCGTGTATTTGTTTTCAATGTCTTGGGCCTGTATGCCAGAAATCAGCAATCCTTTTCTTTAGTAAAACTACATTTTTTAAACATCTTTGTTTTTCATCCTGTGCCAAGGAAACAACACTGAGCATTTTATTGTAGATTTTTTCACGTGTAAATGACAAATGAATATTTATTCATATGCTATTTATGGCAAGGAAATAATTATTATTTTATAATTGTTTTTTTCTTTGATGGCACTCAGTCAGTTAAACCCAAACCGAATGACTGTTTTACCAAATCAATAACAACACTGTAAAAAATGAATGTATAGTTTGTGCAACTTTCATTATGACTCCCGTACAAATCACTGACAATAACACACATCTTTTCTTCAATCTTTATGTTGGGACTTGTTGCCACAGCATATATTTAAGCAATAGACCACAAATTTTTATGAATTATTAAAGTAATAAAAAATGCGCCGAGTGCATTGTTGAGTTATATAAGCACATGGGAATTTTTAAAATTTTTTTTTTGTGTTATTAAAAATTCCCAAGTGCTTATATAACTCAACAATGTATGAGGAACAAGTTTATTTCTTTTATAAAATGTCCTGGAGATTTAAGCAAGCTTTCATACATATTTGCTCGTGCACAAGCTTGTGATGTAGGCAGCGTGCATTATAACTCAGCAGTGCACGCGTGTGACGTAGAACGTGTGCTTTATCGGGATATAATGAACTCGATTCGACCAATCATAGCGCGTGTAACTCTTCCAACATTTTATAAAGGCTGATAAACCACACGAGATGTTGGAAGAACACGAGAAGAATTCATAAATCACAAGCTGCAGGCGAGTGATTTATAAATGCTTTGAGTGTTCTTCCAACAAATGGTTTATCATGCCTCTAAACCATAGAAAATTGTGGTCTATTGCTAAATATATAATAATTTGGAAATGACAAATATGCAGGCGAGTGATTTATGAATGCTTTGAGTGTTCTTCCAACAAATGGTTTATCATGCCTCTAAACCATAGAAAATTGTGGTCTATTGCTAAATATATAATAATGTGGAAAATGCACAAAATTTCCATGAGTTTACTGGCACAATAAACCATAGCTGATTGACCAATCAGAGCATGTGCATTGATTTGGTTATTATATAAATGGCTGAAGAAACTAAAATTGAATTGTACTGCCTAGAACAATTAGAGCAGTCAGCAAGTTGTTTTGATTGTGGTTTTCCCTCTTTTGGTGACTCCAAGCCCTATTTTGCAGGAGGTATGTCAAGCATGGGTTGTTACTATTGTAAGTACAGCAATCCATCCTACGTGAACTGCAATAAATTTGAGCTGTTTCTGCACTGACTAACATTTTGCAAAAACATGACATTCACACATAATCAACTTTCTTTGATAATTGACCATAATTTAATTGCTTTGCACTTGATGGACATAGAGAAATTAATTTAGGCATGCTATTTCTAGATCTGTCACAATACCATAGGAAAGCAGTAGCAAGCTGTTTTTATGAAACCAACCCTTATATACAGTGAAACTTGCTTTGAGAAATACCAAATGATTACTTATTATTAATAAGTACTTTACCTATCAAAACATAGTTACTTTGAGAACCATTTACCATCGCTATTTAAAAAAGTGCTAAATCGGCTGGACTTGAAATAGTCATTTACTGCAATCTATAGTCATGCAACCAACAATCTTCTGAAGGCTACAGGAAGTGAACTTCACTATGAGAAAACAGGCATATTTAGCACGACATGGTAAGGGGGCAACAGTGTCACAGATCTAAACCCTGACTTGACCAATGGCAGAACAGCTAATTAAGCACTTTCTCATTTGACGATACCTTGTTTTTGCTAAATCTGCATAATGAGGTAAGAAAGGATTGCCATTGTTGCAGCAAACTCACAATGAAAATTTCAGTTGTTTCATCCACTCCCACCCAATGAAAGGTCACTGAAAATTCTGAAAGAAGGAAAAGGGGGATCTCAAAAGTGAAAGTTTTTAAAGAAATGTGTGGAACTAAATTTATTTTGAATTTCTAGAAGGGTGAGGTTGGGTTCAAACCAAAATGTACCTCCCACATGTGGGACATCAGTGTTTTCTGCAACAGCACCCTGGATTATCACAATTGAAAATGTTTTCATTCTCAGTCTAATTTGAAAAGTACCATGCAGAATCCTCTTAAATTTTCTTGGACAAGTACTGATCTAACTATTTCAAGATGCGCTCAAAAATCTTTTCAAGTGATTCCACAATCATAAGAAATAACACCCAAACAAACAACAGATGGTCAACCAGATAAAGACTCGCATTTCCACTTTGCTAACATTCAATTTGTCTTTAATCTATTATCCTGCCTCAGTTATGATCAGTGGGAAAGAAAACATTCCCTTCTTGGAATTGGAAAAGTTTTAGACTGAAGAAACAAATTAAAGTTGTACATAAAATAATTCTTTACTAGACCCTTTACAACAACTTACTGACAGACCAAAATTCTAGTTCAAGTCAAGCAAGAATTTCATGGGAAAAACACAAAATAAAGCAAATTAAAAGCAAATTAATAACTTGAATTTGCTGAGAAACTTGACACAGAGGGTAACATCATACCCAGTACAAGAGATAGCATCCTTTAAACAATCAGTACTTAGCTTTGCTCTGGTGTTGATTTCAAGCTCCATTTATGGCAACTGATTTAACCTGTCCATTTCCCCACATGCACAAGAAAATTAAGGAAATAGAAAAGGGATATACAAAATGATACAAAACTATTTCTGTTTGTTTGTTTTCAGGGAGGGGTGTAACAACAGGGGCAAAGATGTTAGAGTGTATGGGAACCAAGAAGTGAAAAATATGTAAGTAGACAAAACTGACAATGTTACAGGGTGCGTGTATGCTACTGACAATAATAATAATAATTATTATTATTATCTCATTGAAACCGCCATAGTTTGTGGTGGTTGTTTTAGGAACACTGTATTTTTAGAAAATGAACTGTTGACCACAGCTGTGTGAAATACGAATGAATCCTTGTTTTTCACATAATCACATCTGTTGACAACTCCATAAATTAAATGTCTGTCTTGCAGCAGTTAGAAGAGGCCTTGTCTCGAATAGCTTCAAGTGTTTTGCTTCAACTGGCACTGAACAGTTTTCCACTGCTTTTAATTGCTAGGTCTGTTGTCATCTGTATAAATCTTTAAGGCTCTTTCTTTGTACGAAAATCTACCAACTCTTGTACTTGAGGTGTTGGATCTGTGAAGAGGAATGAAGCAATGAACTATATGGCAACTGCACACCACATTTAACACACTCCATCACATGCCACACTCAGTCTGTTAATAACGACAGCCTATTCTTAATCAAATCTTGGTCTATGAGGTGAGGAAAAAACTGGAGTACCCAGAGAAAAAACTCTCAGAACAGAGTAGACAAACTTAGCCCAAAGTTTATGACACAAACTCTGGGAATGGAAACCGGGACACATTGGTGGAAGGCATGCACTATCACTACTGTGCCAACCCTGCTCTGTAAACTATCTTACACCACTCTTCCCTGGCTTATCCTACCATCTGTAGCCTACCCTTTCTTTGTCTGATACAGTACCTGTATTCTTCCTCACACTAACCCTACTCTATTTACCTCTCCCTATGCTACCCTACCGTACCCTACCATACCCTTACCCTATCCCACACTACCTTTCCCTATGCACTCTTTCAAACCTTATCTTAGGCCCGTTTCAAACGCCGTGCTTAAGTCGTGCCGAACTAAATTCGCTATTTAAGTTCGACTTTGGCACGGCTATAGCACGCCGTTTGAAACCATTTAAGAATTAAGTTCGACTCTGCCGTGTAGCACGGCAAGCTCTGTTGTGCTACCCGACTGTGGCACGGCATGGTTTCAAATGGCGTGCTATTGCCGTGCCGAACTGAATTCATAAATTATAAATACATTTTAAAAGTCAGCAAAACCGGTGTGTTATTGTTTGACGCATGTTTACAGCAACAGCTTTTAACTCGACTTAATTAAGCTCGACATTTGAAACCAAGTCGTGCCAATGTCGTGCTACAGTCGAGCCAAATTGAATTTAGTTCGGCACGACTTTAGCGCGGCGCTTGAAACAGGCCTTACCCTGCCTAATATAACCCTATAATTTATTAGCTACACTACACATCCAGGGGTTTCATTAGAAGCTGGAAACTGGCAAAAACTGCCACTTACTTGCTGAGAATTTACCTCCAACACTGTCTACTTTGTCTCTAGAGATTTTCACTCAATTAAAAAAAAAACTTCATCAGGTCACTGCTCGTGCTGATCGTAGCGGATTGTACTGTTGTGGAGGTAAATTAACCGGAAAATTTTTTGTTTCCCTATTAATTCATAAACATCAACAGGACAAAAAGTCAGACATCTGTTGCCAAATAGCTTCGAGGTTTGTTCTTAGAAATCACTTTCTCTGAACGCTGAAAGTCCACAATAACAACGAGCTTTATAAGTCGCTTGCTGGCGACCAGCTGTAAAATTCCGGTCGCCAGCACTCAATTTCTAGTCGCATTGGCGACCAGGAAGGCGCAATTTCGGACCCTGAATTAGGATAACTGTTAGTAGTAACTAGAGCTTTATTCAGTCTATAATTTTATTTTATACATTATTTATAATTTTGCTTCCCTTATATCTTACCTGGCATTTTCTTTTGACCTGATTTCCTGTTTCCTCTCCTCTGTGATTTCCATAAGTTCTTCTGTTTTATCTCTGGAGAAAGAAACAAATGCAAAGTTACATTTTCAAACATATCACCAGTTGTATTAAATGCAATCACTCTGAACAAACAAAATATCAAGAATGCTAAGCTGACTCCTGAATCCAGGTTGAATTTTCAATGTATGGAGGTTTCTTTTAATGCATCTATCAGTATGGCAATTTATATTTTTTTCAACATGCCAGGTGGAGGAAAGAAGTTTCTTCCTTTATGAAACTGTACAGTGAGATGACAAAAATTAAGTAACAGGTTACTGTCAATTAATATATGTAATAATTCATGTAAAAGTAATAAATGTGCTTTTATTACTATAAGCACCTGTAATAAACTACTGCGCCATCGTCATTTATTAGCAGAGGACTTGCTCCAAGTGAGGTCATGTCTGCTGCCCAGCCAAAGTCATTTCCATGAATCTCTAAGATTGATACATCACAAGGGAACTGCCCACGGCCCTGCAGTTTCAAAATGCCACAGATTCTCTTAGTGAGAGGTACAATGTAGTACTAACATGCAATAACTGAACAATGTACTTTGGTTCAGGGGTAAGCCAATTTACCCTTGAGGTTTTCCCTCTCTGACGACAACCAGCTGCATTTTGGTTTGATTCATTTATAAATTATTCCTTTCATCAAAACAGAAGATGGCAAAGCTTCTACAGGTATTAGGTAGAGGTGCATTCCAATTTAAATGTGATCTGGGTTGAAGTGTCAATATCAAATCACCTATTTAAGAACTTTCAAGAGTACAAGTACTACTAAAAATTTTTGTCATTTAATTAATGAGGTAAATTACCAATTAAAAGTAACCCTCACTGACATTTCACTCTGACAGTTCAAAGATTAAAATCATGGCAAACAAATTTCAACTAACCATGGTGATGTCATACATAATAATTACGTATGACATCACCATTGTAGTATCTTGCAAACAAGTAAGGCTATGGCTATGTTCACTTAAGTACTAAAAGTAATATAATATAACCTTCCCTTTTACTCTAAATATTGTTAAGTAATCGGCTATGTATTTTCCTGTTGTTGTAAATCCCGTCTCTTTAACCGTGCACATCTAGTCCTAGTTCTTTGTTATTGTACTTTAGTTTCTCTTGTTTTATGTGTTACTTTATTGTAAGTTACTTTTTTTTTACTCTGTAAGGTTGAATTGTTGTAAATTATTTATGTGTCAAATCCACTGCTTGCCTAACTACGAGCAGTGCATATCTTTCTCTGTATGTTTTTTAAGTCTTTAATAAACTGGAACTTGAACTTGAACTAGTATGTTAGCTGAGTATTGTGACCTAATAACAATAGATTCTTACACTTCATGTGCTTTACCTTGCATAGCTCTAAGTTCTCCACTGGAATACCACTAATTTTATTCATCTGAAAGATAAAACGATGATGAGCTATACACAAAAATGTACATGAGCCATATTTGTTCTACCAAAATCTGAATTGCTTGAACATAATAAAATCAGTACTCAAATGTCACAAAAGTTCAGTTTTTAATAGGGCTGACCTGGAGTGCTGACAGATAATAATTTAGTTAACCCTTTAACCCCTGAGAGTGCCAAATGGCACTTATAGATTTTACTCTGTCTAATGCCAGACGATTTTACTGTCAAAGGGAGACCCCTTAGGGCTTAAAGGGTTAACATTAAAAAAAAGATAGCAATAATTAGATCTGTAGGTAATCAGGAATTATTACTGACAGTAATCTCTTGCAAAATGTTATTAATACAAAGTTTCAACAGTTAAGCATGATAAGATTTTCCAGATGTTCTTCAATGTGAAATATGCCAGTGCTTTTAAACTTGTCGCTAAGCCTATTTATAGCTAAAAAGGTAATAGCTTTATGCAATTATGTAATCAATTCAGTTTTTCATTTATTTTGTTGACCATTCTCATAAGTGGCCACCTCCTATAAGCAACCACTTTGTTGTGATTACTTACGAGGGAGCTGACTGTAATAAAATAAACAGTCGCAGACTACATGTTCACAGAATGAACCGTGTACTGTGAGATGTCGTCTTTAAAGGGAACCTCCACTCTTACATGTATAACAAATTGACCCAAAATTGTTGGAAATAATTACTAGATTCCAAAATTTATGTTATAACTTGGAAGTATATTTCATGTGTACACAAAAATGGGCAGTATTAAAGCCTATTTTGATTTTTAAATTTCCCAGGTGCTGCCATTTTGGAGTTCAAGATGTCATTTGGTTGTAAAATTGTTTAACACAAATTAAGATTTTCTGCTTCATTGACTTTCTGACAATAGCTGCAACCAGCTGATGTCAATGAAATCCAAAATGGCAGCACTCGAGAAATTTAAGTGGAAATAGGATTCAATGATCCCCAATTTGTTGTATGCAGTTAAATCTTATTTCCATGTTTAAAACCATCATTTGGAATCTACAAATGATAATTATTTCCAACAATTTAGCCTTGGTTTGTCACAAGAGTGGACATTCCCTTTAAAAAACAAACTCATAATTTTTGGGCTTACCTCTTCTTTTAAGAGTTCAACTAAACTCTCTTTCAAAACCACTTCCTTGGGAACACCAAGAGTCAGTGTTGAAGGATGCCATTGTCTCACATAGATTGATAGAGACTCTGAAGAGGTCATTCTCTCAGGACCTATAACAGTGCAACAAAGTTCTTAAACAAAGATTGGTTCTGACAGTCTGTATAATACTAAACATACCATGACTGCAATGTGGTATGTCTTCAACATAATCACGAAATTTTAGGCCAAATCATCACAAATGCTCTTTTTGCATCAAGTTCTTCAATAACACAACCAGGACTGATTCATTGGATAAGGCCAGCTTTGGGTTTAAACCAAAGACTCGCAAGTTGTAATTCAATATCAATGACAAAAATCGATGTTAGACTTTATTTAATGGAAGTACTGCAGACAACTTTCCTTACAATGTCTTTCTTTTTTTGTTGTTTGTCTTTGATAAAGCTTAATCATGATAATACAATACAATACAATACAATACAATATTCTTTATCATGATAATTGACAGAAGTAACTATACATTGTGATTCCGTTAACAAAGCAATCTTCAGAACAACTGACTCCTTAAAATCATTTTATAATGCTGTTAAGTAGTGATAACCAATGTATTGCACCTTCTAGTATTTCCAAAAACACCTCAAAGCTTGCGTAGACTTGAATATTCTCCTCAAACACCTGGGTGTCAACATACACTCTCCCAGGATTTTTCCAATTTTTCCTTCTCAGTCTGAGACTAAAATTTAACAGAAAAAAGAAAGCACAAAATACTGATCAAAATGATGGAAATGAAATTTGTTCATGATGTGTTTCAAGAATGCTATTTGACATTAAAGTTTCATCAATAAGAGCACAAACTGACCCAAAAACATTAGAACAGTCTACTACATAGAGCAAAAGTACACACTTTTCTAAAGGTACATCAATGCCACATCGCTCGCAGATCTCTGGTTGCAAGAGCTCTTTGCATTGTTTCACCGTCATTCCATCACTAACTATCCAGTCACACAGGTATTTGAAAGGCTGAAAGAAGCAATTTACACCATGTCAGTAATCATGAATTAACACAATTAACTTTTTAAAAATTGACTGATTATTGACAGGAGAGACAAACTAAGTGATGGTTCCAACGGCTGATCAATAATCGGATCAAAAGAAATTAAAACAGATGGTCAGTCAGGCAGCCAACCAAACAATGTCACATACATTACATCAATACATGAGCACATCACGTACAAAACAATCATAGTCACAGTTTGACTAACTCTGACTACCCATCTTTCCTTGCTATTTAACAGTGTTCGCATAAAGTACATGTAATTTGACACTGAACGGTTGAGCAACTATCAGTATCTATTATAAAATCAATGATATGTGATTGTATGTACAGCAGTCTCAAATGTATTCAATAAAAATTTGTTTAATTTGATTCAGCCAACCCTTCATATTAAACAATTTGGTGTAGCAACCAAGTAATTTAGCTCTTGATGGTGCACAGAAGTACACTGTACTTGAAAAAGCTTTAAGCAATGTGATTTATGAAAATAATATTAATTTTACTCAGCTTCTTGGCAAAACAAACTTGGTGAAGCAAGATTATCTAGGTGAGTGTAGTTCTGAGAAGGACTGTTTGGAGTGACAAGGACTTTTTGACAACCTCACAGAATTGGGAAGTCATCATCAGACAAGTGCATCTGTACCATCAGTAGATGATATCACGTTGCTGGCTATTAAAATGATTGGTCTTGGAAAATCATGACGTCACTGAAGCCATGTTGATATTGGCTGCAAGGACTCCAAGAAGTAACAGGTTGGTTTTCATGCGCGTTTTGATGTCCCTTAGGTCTACTGTCAGAATTATAAGTCAGAATCTACGCATGGTTGATCACATCAACAGTTGACAGAAAACAAAAGGATATACAATGCAATCTTTTGACAATCAAAGTGAAAGTCATGGTCAGTCACTAAGTCATCTAATAATACTAACACTCCTTCTCATGCCTACATTCACCTGCAATATCAACATGACTCCTGGGTGCAAATCAAACCCACTTATAAAATTAATCTATAACTCAAAGTATTTTAT
Source organism: Galaxea fascicularis (assembly GCA_948470475.1). Taxonomy (NCBI): domain Eukaryota; kingdom Metazoa; phylum Cnidaria; class Anthozoa; order Scleractinia; family Euphylliidae; genus Galaxea; species Galaxea fascicularis. The sequence continues at coordinate 34,931,693 of OX419336.1, forward strand.
TCCACCAAGCATCTCTCTGTGCAGAATCAATAAAGGCAGGAGACTCACCTCCTTTTCTGCAGGATTCAACAAAAATATCTTCAACTGGTGCTCCCCCTTTTTAAGGGCACGGCTGTATTTGATGCGCACCTATCAGAGTAGTTGGAATTGCAAAAGTGTAATATTTTAAAATGTAAACTAAAGTAAACTAACAGGCAGGTTCAGCCAAGGTCCCATCAAAAACCTACGCTATTCTACTAACCCCTGAAACATGCAAACATTGGGGAAAGGAGAGTGTTTAATCAAACTTTAATGAATAAATAATGGTAATAATTTTACTCAAGTCTCAAATGATTCTAGCTGAACATGAGTGCTCTACTAACTGAGGAGACTGTAAATCAAACAAACTCTAAATTAAATCAAATGATGGTTTTTGAGGAGAAGGGAAAACCTGGGTACCCAGAGAAAAACCTCTCGGAGCAGAGTAGAGAACCAACCAACTCAGCCCACTTATGACGCTGAGTCCGGGAATCAAACCTGGGACACATTGGTGGAAGGCGAGCACTCTCACCACTGCGCCAACCCTGCTCCCCAATAAATTAACAGTGAATGGAGTGAGTGTGAGTAAATGAGTGCCATAAGACTGCCCCTGGCCGCCCTGACTACATCAGAGCATGCCCGTAATTTTAAAAAGAACTTCATGTGAGTAAACGAAATACTAACAGGCAGGCACAGCCACGGCTGCAAGGTACCATCAATGGCATTCCTTCAAATCAGTTCTCATGGGTTACATCCCCAACATAAAATTACAGCCAAGGTTCCCAACAACACTATCTTCCTAAAGGCTAATTTAAACCATGTGATTGTTGTGCACATTTTGATGAATACGACACAACATAACACAGAGTTGTGCCAATTGAATGCTCCTACAACTTCTCTAAGACAGAAGCACACATCCTAAAATTTTAAATCCTACGTCAGTGGTAGTAAAAATAATGGTGTGTGAAGTCAATTTCAATTATTTTGGTGTTTTAAAAATGAACAATATTGGCAAAACAGGAATCTCATCTTGATTCTTGAAAATCAAACTTGACTTCTTGTCTTCAGTATAAACTTGGTACCTACCTTGGTATCATCAGAGAAACTTGTTAATGGGTCAGACAACTTGTTATACTCAATTTCTTGGTTATTTGAGTAAACTCTGTAAACCTAAGCATGGACATGGACATACATTATTCAGTAAGACATGTCATGTTTAGCATCTACATGTATCAAACCTCTTGTGGAGATGAAAGCAAGCACGTGATTCAGGAAATTGAAATTTTAATAATGAGCAGATGTTTTGAGCAAAAGTTAACTCATAATATAATTAAACAATGATAATAACAACTAAAAGTACATTTTGGCATCTAAGAAAAATAATGTAAAAGCATTAATTTTTAAAGATTTCTGACATGATGATGCTTTGCATTATTTTGCAACATAACCAGGATGTAAAGTTGTCTTGAAGGCATAGACCCCACAATACAGAAACCTGCTCTCTGTTGTTAACTCAGTTAAATTTCAGAATAAAGAGTAGCAAGATAAAAACATGGTGTTTCGGCGGCAACATGTCACCATTATCAAAATGCAAATTATTGTGAGTTAGGTAGTGTTATATAAAGAATACTGAGTGGGAAAATACATGTAGTAAGAATAAATGAGGTGGGGATAAACAAAAGAATGAGTAACTTTAAATGTTAAACAGTTTTGCTGTTAAATTGCTTGTAATTTCTCTAATAAAAAATAATCAGACGCTGAGATGGCAGATTCTACTTGGATAAAATTTTGCAAGATACTTACTAGTTATTTTCTAAAGTGCATTTGTCAACCCCAATTATATTGCACCAGTGTAAAACCAACATAAATCATAGAACTCCAGTACCAAGCAAAAACAGATATCAAAGAATGCAGGTATAGGCATGGCCATCCTTCCTTCTAACATAATAATTATGTTAGACGGAAGGATGGCTATGGTACTTGATGAAACTTTGTTCCATAACTGTACAAAGGATTTACTTACCCTAAAATATTCAGGTGAGCAACCAACATCATTCTGGAGAATCTCTTTCAACTTCCCAAGATTGATTCTCTTATCAACATGATAATTTTTTTCTACGACAACCAAACAAACAGACAAACATAATATGACAACCCTCTGTCAATCACTTGCCTACAATCATAAGGTGATATTTTTCACTCCTAGCAAGTTAAGTGGCTAGTTTATCACAACTTTTTTCAAAATAACTTCAAAACACTGAAAAACAAACACTGTCCAATAACTTTACAGAAATCAAATCCACACTCAAATTAATCCTACTTACATGTATAACCAACAATATTTAATTTTGAATCTAGATACATGGCATACGTTTAATCCCAATGCTATACACTAAATCGTTTCCTTTGTCACACTAAGCCTTTACCTTTTTGACTTTCATTCTTGTGAGAGTCATCTTCAGCCTCACATATAAACCTGCTTGTATTCTCTAAGAGTACAAAAAATTGGGATTTTTTGACTTTTGTCAATAATTATTATTTTATTAAAGGTTACATTAAAATTAAATGTTCTGGGCCCACAAAAGCCCAAAAGCCATACAACTGACACCAGGCATTGTAGAGCAAGGAAGTAGTGAGTACCTCATACTTTACAGTACAGTTACTAAATACTGTACAAATACTAGGCAGATTAACATTCTCACTAGACTCCTTTGATCAGTAATGCTGCAATGTCAATTTTCATGCAATATTAATCATGATGCAATTAAACCAATCAATAGTAACACTGACCAATAAAGAAAATAATCATTCAGTAGTAATACTTCATAACCCACAGGGGTTTCAAAAACAAAAAAAGTAGTAGGAGGATATTCAGAAGTACCCGGAGGACTACTGTGCCGTGATAGCAGCACAGTGTGTGCCGAGGTTTATGCTGAAGTATGTGGCGCAAACGCTTAAAGTAGCCAGTCACTTACGTCAGGCACCAGCTTAAATTGAAAGCCTTGAACCCAAAAACAATTTTGTGTTAAGACTAACATAACTGACCTGATGGTTTTTTGGCAGGATCAGGTAATGCTACACATAACTGAATGGTGTGTTGATGGACATCCAAAACTTGAAACAGCCTTGAGTCTTTAAATGGAAGATCTTCTTCCAAGTTTGAGGCTTCCACAAAAACCTGCATTAATTGTTTTAACATATATGTACATAGTTTAGTAAAATACACAATTTGGGCAAGATGGGTGGTACATGTGAGGTCCTGTTATATACACCTTGAAGTATACATTCTCAAAGCCACTTAAACATTCAAAGTAGAAACAGTGATCAAAGCTACAGATAATTATTTGCAAGTGTACTTGAAGAGGCTCTGCACTGCTTCGTCTGAGTTTTAACTAAATTTATCAATAATATTCCTGAAAAAACTGTGGAATCTTTATTCTATATTTTTGGACAAGAGGGGATTGTTTGGAAGCCTGACCTGAAATATTTCCTTGGCAAATCATATAAATTTTTGATTTTTTATCAGAGTTTGGAAACACGCAAAGCAAACTGGGCATCAACAAAATACTTCAACTGAAGGACAGTTAATAAACCATAACACGCACATAAAATCACTGGTTGCTATGAAATGGCTTTGGACAATAACACTGAATTACCTTGTTGGATTTGAAGAATCCCAGTTCTTTTAACACTTTGTTTGGGCTGTCCAGCAGCTTTAAATCGCAGTATGATCCTTCAAATACAACTCTCATGGTTTCAATGGGAAGGTCAAATTTCTGCCAAAAAGAAACAAACTTAGTATAACTAAAGTGGCAGCTTCATTTAGAATGAAATAATTCAATATGAAGTTTTGGTTCTTCACATTTTTCTCTTCTATCTGAAGAGTAGAGAGACATGACTGGCCAAGTATGTATCTACACTATGATGGAAAAACACCAATATGACCATGACTAGGCCATTGCACCCACACGACAACTTAATATAATGAAATAAATAAATAAACTTATTATTATTATATTAGGAAGTGGACTTTGCATTCATGGGCAGTAGTTTTGCAAACATTTTCAAGTAAATTGTCTCTGTTTAAGTCAGAGTAAAGACACTTGGTAACAGAAAGTTAATGTAGAAGCATCAAGGCAATTTAATAGAGAAAATGCCTTTCGGTTGCCACCCATCGCTCAAAAATGCTGGTGATTAAGTTCTCTATTAATTTAAAATACCTCATGAATAAGAACACAAAGATCTTTCACAGATGAACTGAGCAGTGGTCGCAGCTTAACAGGTGGGGCGACTTTCCCGTTTTCAAGATCTACAAGGTAAACTTTCACTGTTGCTCCTGCAAAAAAAGTAACATTTGATTACATACAGTACTGGCTGGACAGACTGCTATGAACTCACTTACGTACACTTACAGAGCCATTAACAACTACATTGCTAAGTGGGGGCTACCACTGGAGGCCAGCCAGCCCCTAGACCAAGAACCGCTCCCATAGTTTGCAATCCCTGCAACCCAGCCAAGGGTGCCCATGCAGACATCCAGGCACCTGTCACACTGACAAGCAGTGGATTCAAACAGGGAGGGGTAGGGAGGGGAACAAAAACAACCATACTACCATACTACCATACTACCGTACTTAGTTAAGTTGCATATTAACTTACCTCCTGATTTGTAAGGTAAAAATTTTTCATGTGGCATTCTTGTTTCAAGAAGAAGGTCAAACATGTAGGACTGTTTCACACCACAAAGAACGTTACCCATTGGATCATTCTGAAATTTAAAGAGTACAGTGACCAGGATTTTTTGAACATTGATAACAAAATCTGCAATTGGCTGAACAAGAAAGTTGCTACCATGTGCAAGCTTCGTAAAGAACACTCTACCTTTGGCTACATATTTGACGTTTATGCAAAAAAGGCCTGTAAGTTCTAAACAAACAGACCAGCCCCAAAGGTCTTGATAGAAGATGTAATTATAAATTTGTAAGGCATTAACCCAATGAAGATAACAACTCAAATCCATGCAGTTTCACCCTGTAACAAAATACAAGCAAACCAGAAGTTGCATCTCTGTTAATATGAATTTATTGTTGGTAAGTACAACAAAGCACAGCGAATTTAAGTCAAATTTACAGCCAGAGAGGCACATGTCATTCACAACTGATGCATGCTAGTTGTAACAAAACCTCCTTTTTGATCAGCTACCACCACAGGGAAACAACCCATTTTAGATTCATTTAGAGTTTGAAAAAACTACTTGTCACAGATGTGCTGATTTCAGACATTTGTTGCTGTAAGACCAGGTACAGGAGTACATTATCTGGTTAGAAACATATTTATTCTTTCTTTTTTGTAGGGGACAAAAACACGAAAACCTACAAATAGTACTCCACTCCACTCAAGGAAATACCAGCACAAATACAGCGAGTCAAATACACATTTTTTCATTGTTTCATGTTAAAAAGACTGTTAGACCTGAAGAAAAGGAATATCAATGTTTTATGACATTACTGACTCACTTCCTCTCCATCAAATGACCTCTCAATATGGTCATAGTACTCATCGTACTTCACAATTCTGCACTGCTCTGCAGGAAGGATCTTGTCCAGGTGGAAAAGCTAACCAAGAGGAAGAAATCATAAATAATTTTTAATTACTCATCTAAAGACAGATTGCTCACATCAAAGCTCAGAACACAAATGCTGATTAAACCTATAGTGTATCAGCTTCTACAAGTAAGGCCTTTTAACCTCAGTGACTCATGAAATTAAATGGGTCACATTGGCCAGTCTCAGAATTAATTTGAACAGAGACTAACCCCCACTCCCCAACAAAAAAAAAGATGATATATATATCAATAAATTATTGCAACAAATTAGATTATAATATCAATGTCTAGAGCTTCAAATGGTCACCCTACTGTGATGATATCCCGTTGTTCCTTAACTTTTCCATGTGCTCAAGTTTTGGCACCTTTGTCACTTTGTTTTTACATGGCTGGTTTACTTTTTAGCTCATGGATGATGTAGTCATGCCATGAGGTTTTGTTGTGGGTCTGAATTTCCCTCACTCACTCAGGGATCACTCAATCACTCACCCGATTCTGATTAATTTATTCATTAACTTTTCCCCCGGTCCCTCCCCTGGTAAGTATATTGCTTTTGTATCCATAGTCTTCTTGGTCCAACATTTGCAAATTTCAGGGTGTAGTACAAAGGCGGAGAATTTTGCTCTGCAGATATTGTTTTATTGTTTTTTTAGTAATTAATGTTCATGGCGTTGGTTTTTCGTTTCGATTTTCCAACTCAACAAAGGTCTATTTTGTTTAAGGATCAGTGATCAGATAAAGTTAATAAGATGAAGAACACGAGCTGCGAGAATTGAACTTTGAAATCTTCAGAGCAGCGAAAATGAACTTCGAGATATCGCAAAAGCAACTATAAAGCTTATCACTGTGCGGTACCTGGGGCAGTAGTATTCGAGAATTTTTTGCGACAATATGACGGAAGAAGGAAGAATGAAGAAAATCGGCAAAAAAAGGAAACAGGAGAAATACTTTCTAGGCAAAAAACTGAATTCTGGCAAGCAACGCATTTGATTTATGAGCAACATATGATCCATTTAAGCAGGTATGTAACGAAGCATTTTTGAAGACGCTCTTTTCATGGTGAACGCTCGATTGCAAATATGATCTTGTTTAGAAAGGCTATATCCCTTGGCTTAAACGATCAGTATTAATAACACTTTGTCAACATTTGACTAAAACACAAGGACCACAAGCATGCAAATATTTTTCTCTGTGAGAATATAATTTAGTCTGACAAGCAGCTATAACAGCTAATCTGTTCGAACAACAAAATATTTGGAAAAGCAAGTTAATTGTAGCACAAAGCATAAACAGATGGATTGAATGTCTCACCTTACAAAGCAAAAGTTTTGTGCCGGACCCCGAATCGCTCAAAAACATTGTGACTGTAAAGCGTGACTAATTTCCCTCCAGACTTTCACAAAATCTGTTATTATCTGTATGTTATCTTGCATTCAGAATAGTCGGAAATTTTATTACGACCAAAAACGTTTATAAAACTAACTTAAAATGAGCTGTCCACCAGTAAGAAACTTTAACTTGCCTGTTACAGTTCTTAACAAAGCGATCACATTTGAATATTATTTTTATAGTCCGTGTACAAATTTGCATTTTATTTGTGCTCCATCACTGGTTCAAATTACTTACGTCTGTCAATTTCGTCTAATGTAATGCCTCTGGTGCCTGTCAATCAACTGCGTAATTTTACGGAAAATATTAGCGCGTAAACGGTTCTTTTACCAAGAGGTGTGTCTGAAAAGGATGTGCTCCCAAAAAACACAAATGAATGTACAGGTTTCTTGCATATATCTTTTTAGAAAATAAAGTTGTTGTAAATTCAAAGTACTGTAAGGGAGTTATGCTCCCCATCCATGAGCTGGCTCATAGGAGCCTTTGATTGATTAAATGTCTGTTCTTTTCGAGTTTATGACTCCATTTTGTTACGCATACAAATGGATTATAAACATTTCTTCCCTTACTACCGGTACTTGAAAAATTGCCAAAAAAATAAATATTGAGTGACTTTGCATTCTTAAGGCTTTGACAAATCACATATAGGCGCAAAGACAAGAAAACATGTCCAACACTTTGTCCCTCTCACCTTCTGAGCAATTGCCACTGCATCTTTCAGTGTGTTATCCTTGTGAACTTCCAATTTTCGTTCCACTGTTCTCTTGCTTAGAGGATGCTCACAAAATATCTTTATCTGTAACCAACCAATTTTTATGGCATAAGACTCTAAAGAATTCATGTACCATTTCATGGTCACAAAGGGAGTTACTGTAAGCTGTGTAGCCTGCAGTGCAGGCGGTTTTTGGCAGGGGCGAGTGGATATTCCCATCGGTTGTTCAGGCCGCCATCTTGAATTAGGAAAACAGTGGAGAGTTGGGGTGAGGAAAAAAGTTTACCAAGCCAGTGGGAGGGAGAAAGAAAAATTGGGAAGGGGGGAGGGAGAGGGGAAAGAAAAAAACCGCCTGCCCGCACTCATTGTTCGTTTGAGAAACTCCATTCGTGGGCGAACGGAGTCTCTGATTGGTGCAGTAGAGCTCAAGCAGATTGATACCTGCCAATTAAAGGCAGTTTTTTTACGGCTCATTCCGTGGGAGAAAAGAAGCGGACTAACGAAGCTCGAAGAAGCTGTTTTATTTCTCTCTGAGCTGGGTATGACACGTGAATTACGTCCCGAGCAAAAACAAGCCATTTCGATACTTGTACACGAAAAGGATTTGGTAGCAGTTCTTCCGACGGGCTTTGGTAAAAACCTCATCTTTCAGTTGTTGATTCGTGTAAAAGAAATATTATCGTCGAAAGCTGCGTGTGTGGTTGTCGTCTGTCCTCTGAAAAGCATCGTACAAGATCAGTTCACTGAAGCATCTTCAATGGGTTTGACGGCTACATCACTTGCAAGTGCTAGATTGGAAGATGTGGTAAAATGGGGTTGGAAGGCCTACACGACTCCTGTTTGCATGTTTGCCGCTTCTATCTCGGTTCTATTGACCGATTTAGCTTCTTGCTTGTTTTCAGCGGGGCAAGACGGTGGTTTTGGGGATAACATGATGACGACAGTGATTGAAACAGCCATGTCCTTAAATGTCGCATGTTATGTATTTTGATACCAAAGGTCATTTCTGGGTTTAAATTCTGCATTTATCGCCTGTTTGTTTTGACCCTTGGCCCTTGATATGCCCTCTGAAACATTTTGTGTAGCTTTGGTTTGGCACGTTTCAGTGCGTTCAGTGACAGTACAGCCTCTCTCATGTTATCAAGAATAGGAATTTAAGCTGCCTAATATAATAATCTTCATTGTAGCAAGAAGTTGTGTTTCTTTTGCGACTATTCGTCTCTTTATCCTTTCTTTAGTATTGTGGCTTCTTAGAGAGCTATACAACACTTGAAATCGAGTGCTAAAATCCGCTGTAATTACGGTTGTGTCTTTGTCATCGTTTCGCTCTGCTCTGTAACTGTTTTGTTGTTGTCGGAAGCAGATTTTATGAAATTACTAGTACTTCATTTTCATTGGCTAACGATCGACTTTCGGAAAAGCGGTCAAGCGAAACTAATTAGGGGCGTTTTTGAATTTTACAGCCTTTGCGGGCAGGCGGTTTATTTTTCCTTCCCCGCCCTCCACCCCCTCCGACATTCTCGCATCGCTTTCTCGCCCCAATTCTCCCAGTCTGCAATGAAAACAAAATGGCGGCTAAACACTCGAAAGATGAAAACCGCCTGCACTGCAGGCTATAAGCTGTGTTTAAAATAAACATTCAACGGGAAATTATTGAGATATACATAATTATAATAACTTTAATTTGAAGTTTGTCTTGAATTGAAAGCATTGCTAACAGTACATGCTATCACACTTCTAATGAATAAAACTATTTGAATTAGATTTCCAAAATCAGATTATGAAAAACTACATACAGTACAGTGTACCTTGCACATGCATCTGTCCATTTCCTTTCTCCTTCTTTCCATCTCTTCCTGGTTTTTCAATTTGTTGATTAAATCTGCAATGTGTTTGGGCACATCCCACATCTCCATGAACTTTGAATTTCTTCCTGGAGCAACTTGTCTGTACATCAACATGTATGCATTTGTGGAGCTGAAATTTAGAACAAACTGGCTAGAATATTTTGTTCAGTGTGGCACTCAATTCTAGAACTACAAATTTATTTACAGTAGAGATGGGTCTGACATGGGGTGAGGCACAACACTATAGTCAGATGGACAGGTCCAGATGGAGGGAGATTGGTGATGCCTTATGTCCCACCAGGGTCAAAGACGGCTAACTGACCAACTAATTAATTTACAGTAGATGTGAACAACGACAAGAAGTCACAATACGTTTTACATTATAAAACCCTTTAATAAACATTTAACTTATGCCTATTTTCATAATCCAGACACTTCTTTTATTATTTGTATATACACATTGTAACTACAGTATGTTCTTGGTCAAATCTGATTTCAGGTTAAAATGATTTCAACCTAGGTTGAAGTCAATTTCCTTTGTCTTCTAACCGTGACCATTTATAGGAGACAAAGGAAATCAACCTCCGTTAAATAAAAATGAATCTGAAATCAAACTTGACCTGTAAGATATACATACTCATAAACATTTTACTAGTTATTTCTTTCAAATTTGCATCTCCTGTGACAAATGTTTCAGCCAAAACATGCCTGTTACACTGTAAATTGAAAATTGTCACTTTGTATCTAACTTTACAGCTACTGCAGCACCAGCTTTAGAAACAGAGGTGAAAGACAAGAGACTCACCTTGAATATGCTGATGAATAATAGTATCTTGAAGATTCTGATCCACCATAAGTGCGCTCAATATCATCATCATAAACCTGCACAAGTCCGACAATAATAAATTATTACTGACCATACTTTTTCAATAAAAATAATTTTCTCAATCATCATCAAAGTGACATGACACAGCCCATGTTTTTCTCAATTAACATCATACTGCCAAAACACAACACTATAAAAACTAATTAAACAATTATATTATTTTTATAATAAATCAGGGGTTTCATTAAGGTTTTGAGCACAAAGGCAATAACTTTTTAAAGATGGGCAAATATGTTTGGATTTTACTTATTCATCACAAAGATTACCTTGATGTGCTCATGGCAGGTGGGTAAAACTTTGTTTACAGTCTGTCAATTTGCCTGACCAGTGCCCGGCCCTTAATGAAACCCCCGTAACATTGTATCTTGGATATGATGCAAGTGATGTCACCTACCCTTGATACGCTTTGGTCATTGAAGCAGTACCACTGACCATTTGAAAAGGACCTGAACACAGATACATTGAACATATTCAACGCCAGCAAGAAAAAGACTGTTCAACGCAATATCATAATGGCAACTAAAGATATCAACCACTGTTGGCAAAACAATAAATGAAGAACTTGGTGCAAAAGCCTAGCAGTAAGGCATTTTCCATATTTTGGCCTTAACTCTCAATTCTCCGAAAAATTAGCTATCCTTTGGCTTGCACACTTGTTGCAAAGGAGTCAGAAAAGGTCATCGATTACTTTGATAAATGAAGGCCTGAATTAAAGGCATTATTGGCTTTCAAATAATAATTATTTTATGCAACAATTAAACCATTATTAAAGGTTGAGAAGTAGGAATAGAGGGTACCGATTTGAATTTTGAATCAAGATGGTGTCTGCAACTAATGTCACAATTTTGTATTGTCGTATAATGCATGTCACGTTGTTGGTCACGTCGACACACAAAAATTTTCATTGGCCCTCCTCCTCCCCACATCTGCCTCTCTCTTGTTTTATTGTGTATTTATGTTTTCTAGTGGTTGATTGCCCTCAGGCAATACATATTTTAATGTAATTTTTGTTATCATTTGTATTGGATATTTAGATTTTAATAAATTGGCTATGTGTTGAATTTTGCATAGCCATTTTTTCTCTGTCACGTTGTTTGTATTGTCTTTGTGAACAGAGCACAGCACAAATTTCATTCTGATAAGATCTGCTATTTTGGGAAAAATTGGAGCATAAAAGTAGCATACATGTAGGAATTAAGCTGAAGTCAAAACAAAAGAAATAAACCATTCATCAGATCCTTTTGTTTCAGTTTGTTATTGTAAGTTTTTGACAAAAGTTATACATCTACTTAGTATACACATAATTATCAGAAATTCATTGAATTCTAGCCTTAAGAACACAAACTAACAGTATATGGATGTACATGACAATCAGTCCGCATGCCAATGTAGTGCAAAGAAATTTCAGGGAAATTGACATTGGTGGGGCAGTCAGGGTTACCTCTTGTGGTTAGTGGCCATAATATTAAGCAAAAAATGAGCTAACAGATCCAGAAACTCTTCTGGTTCAGAGCTTAAAAAGAAGACTAGTTTAATTTCTAAAAAGTTCCAAGTGAACCTGTTCTGTTAGTATCCAATCTTGTGTGAAATTTTTTTGTAAAACTAAGTTACTATACTTACTTGATGTAAGCATAATAATGCCCTCCTGATGCACTGCCAGAGTGGATCATTATTGAGAACAACTCGTACATGTAAGGACCCTGATGAAAGAAAAGTGACTTATTTTTAATTAAAGCACTACCTAGTGAACTACTAGTGGCCAGTAATGTATCCCATGACAAACTTTAAAACTGGTGACACACCTACCTTCATGTCATCAACAAGGCCATTACTTAGCAAGTCTTCAGTTAATTCCACATTTTTCATTTGAGCAGTTTCTCCTGCTGGATCAGTTCCCCCATTTGCATGGTCAATGTCTTCCTCCTCGGTTGACGTGCCATTATCGGAACAGCCTTCACTGACCCCGCTGTCCGTCTCTGTGCTGCTTTGGGAATCCCCCTTTAAGCTGGTGTCTTCATCAGCACCATTCTTCCAATGCACAAGAAAAAAACATTGTAAGAGGATAACATTTCATTGAAGTTACGACTTCACCCACATGTAGAAAGTGCTTGATGTAAAGGTTGTTATGATGATATTAAAATTAACTTAATGTTGTAACATAATTATTAAATGTACATTGAAGAATTTCTAAAAATATGGGATAAAAGTTGGTGGACTAATTAAAAATAATTTGCAAACAATTTCCAACAATTTTTTTAACCATGGTTTAAGTTCAAAGAAGCAGCACAAAATTTCCCTGGACAAGTGTACAATATATGTAGTTTAGTTTGAATAATTTTAACCTGGTAGGATGACATCCTCAGACTGAATGCTAGTACTAAACCTACATCCTATCTGAGCATAGCAATGGAACAACAAAATGATGCAAAATGTTAATGACAAGTTACCTCTTCATGTTCTTCACTGATGAAGTCTTTTAAGTCAAGGTATTTTGGGAATGTCATCCTGTCAACAGAAGCAGTGACAGTGAGAGTGTCAACAACATAGGTCACTATTCATTGATAACAGTTGGTATAGTCTGAGCCATCAGTGATATCACTCTTATGGTGTATGACTTCACCAAATGATAATACAGTATATAATCACATATACCATGCCAAAGAAAACACAACTAATTAGAATGCAGGAAAGCCATTGTATATTTGTCAGTATTCCACCAAGTCTTCCCATCATGCACTGCATTGACTGTGAAAGGCTGTGTATTTTCTAAGACTTGATATCAAATACATGCAGTTATGCAAAGGTTTCTTGTGATATACCACTTGAAAGCATTGCATAACTAGTATGTAGTTGTACACTGTAGGTCATAGGATCAAAAAGGGGTGCTGTAGTCAAGCAATTGGGAGCTGATTGCAGAAAGTAATAATTGGCCAGGCCGGGGGCATAGAAAGTGCCACGTAAGAACCAAACCCCCCCTCCTTCACCGCCCTAAAAGATTCTAGTATATAATATTACACGCTGACCTAATTAGTAAAGTTTTGCAAATAAAAAGACATTCATTAACTATTCCGTAAATATGAGGGAATTCACCTATGTGTAGAAGCTCAATGATGGTACATGTACATAAACAATTCACATTTAACTCGTTATTTTAGTAAAAATCCTTTTTTTAATAATAAAATTTCCAGCCACTTACCTATCATTCAGTTTGACTCTGTGCAGGGTTGCATAGTCAAATGCAAACCGTTTCAGTTGCAAGGTTAAAAGGTAAGGAAAGGAGATGAATTTCAATCCCTGTAAATAAACAAATGGAATTGTAAAGTTGCTTGTATTATCCTTTTAACAATGACATGTTCAAACTTCACCCAGTTTATTAATATTATTAAAGCTGCAGGTATCACTTAATATCTTACAACACACATTGCCAATGGAGGGCTATAGTCTGATCGTATCATACTGTGGAAAGAATATATAACATAGAGGCCAGAGAGGAAACTGGGCCAAGAAATGCCCCTGTTCCTTTTTTGGGCCTATCACTAAAGGATGAGATAACATATATAACAATATTGATCATATGCTGACCCTAAGTGGATGAGGTATTTGATGTTCAATTCAATGTTTATCTCTGGATTAGCATACCAGTATTAAAACTTGGCCTAAATAAAACCTATTTAATTAGTAACATAACTATAATTATTTCACTAAAAATGCAAAGGCTGTTTTGCATCATTCCAAATTTATGCAGAAAAACATTCATTTTATGTTGACACTTGCCTTATGGGCATCATTCTTTTGATTGCACTTCTCACAGAAATACTGTAAAGAAAAGGAGATGAAGAAATCAGCAATTATTACAATAAGAATTTTACAATTTCCCATTTCCAGCTAGTTGGACCCAGGTATAAGACTCATTTTACCTGATTTGCACCTTCCAGAATTTCAGGGGCAACAAAGTTCTCTAGGGCTGTTTCCTTAGAAGAGATGAAATAGTTATTAACAAAAGAACATAATTCTTAAAGTACATGTAAAATTAAGATAAAAGTAGAAGACACCCACGGAAAATGTTCACTGATAGTAAAAAGCCAATCACGCATGTGAAAACTAAACTGCAAACAGTAACGGTAATTAGGTTGTGGTTTCACATTGTTTCTGATTGGTCACGAAACAATTTATAAACATTCCAGAAATTTTTCTGGGGTTCATGGTTTTACAGGAAAGAATGCAATAACTGGTCCCTTGGGGAACAGTGAAGTTTGTTTCCCTTTGAGATTCTTGGGAAACAAAATTCACTGTTCCCCTTGGGACCAGTCATTAAGTGTTCAATATTGAACTTTTTTTCTTTCGTTTCCTGGGACATTTGTCTAACAATAAACCTTCTGTGTAGTCTTACCACACTGCCCAGTGCTTGTTTGGATCCAAAAGGTCTGATGGCCAGTGGAATATCAAGGTAGGTATCTGTTCTTGCACTTTCATGACCACACTACAGAATACAAACAACAAAATTAAACAACACTGAAGTCAAAGAAATCTCAGGGGTATCTGCCTACTAAGAATCCGATACCCTCCTATATCATCTTCAATTAATGAAACCCCTGACAATCTGATTGAGGCTGGGTATACACATAAAACTAAGTGGAAAAACCAGTAATTAACAACTGCCTCGCAAAGTGGAGGTTGGGTGCCTGAGACATCCAGGAGCTTCCACTATTGGCAGCCAGCTCCTAGATGGAGACTGCTCCCATGGCTGGCAAATCCCTCCCACTCATTAGTGGTTAAGGTTGGTAAGTATGGTAAATGGTAAGTATTCCACTGAATTTCTTTCAGTGTGATGGTGCTTAAGGGGGCTTCTCCCTGGGGTGGTTCCCGCTCACAGGCTTGCCATGGTTACCTCCCTGCTGTGCCTGAATTGCACTATGGCACCAGCTTCCAAGCTCATCAATTGGCGATGAGTTTAAAGAAGTGGTAATGACCTGCTGACAGCAAAAACACTACTGTGCACATGTACTTGACTATGTGAAAATCTGACTCTGAAAGTCTGCCATCCCATTTGCATGTTAGTCTTACTATCTGTATTATAAGTGAATTAGCTGAGTTTCCCAATTCAATAAGATAAGAGAGAGGGACTATAAAATGTGGTAACTATAAAACAAAATTATAATGTTTTAATAATGTATGGTTACAGAAAATATCCATCCCCCTCACCCCCCTCAATAGAAAATATTTTGGCTTGCACTCCCCACCCCTCCACAAATTCCAGTTTAGCTCCAAACTTTTCTTTAGTTAACACTTTTGCTTTTGCTATCCCACTCCCCCTGGAATTTCCATTGCCCTTTTCTGGGGGGGGGGGATGGGGGGATGGATGTTTTCTGCAACTGCACAATGAACCTTTTGGCATTTCACATAGTCCTTGAGTTTTCCTTGGTAAAATTTGTTGATTAGATCATCCTATGAAAAAGTGGATATGAATAAACCACATTAACACACACAAAAGAAAACTGGCTACAAGGATCAATGCACTCTAACTGACAATTCTAACTTTTATGTTCAGCAGGAGGAGGACAAAGGAAACCACAACCATAGACTCAAAGCTTACGGATTACAATTAGAGTTGTATATGATATTAAACTGGATGAAACTTGCTTTTTACCTCCCCATATATTCTTTATAAAAACATTATTGGTGGGATGAGAACCAACATAAAATTTATCACTTGACAAAACATATTAGATTCAATGCAATATACATTCACCCACATCCTGGGTAGATATTTAAAACCAATTCAGCTCTACTTGTACTTTATAATTTATTTTCAACCCAGTAATGTTTTTACTGCCTATGAAATAAAGGATATTTCATGGCGGTGTGGAGATAGAAATTTCCTCTTCGAGTGTTGTTAACTATTAATAATGTCAGAATGAGCGCAGCAAACAAGTGAAATACATGACTTGTATTATGCAACAAGAGAAGAGAAATTTGGTTTAAACACCAATGAAATACCAAACCATTTCCAAAGGCTTGATTTATCATGTAATCATAGCAATGGTGATCTTAAAAATTCACTTTTGACGATAACATAGAAATGTATGAGACTGTAAGTACCTGATCTGTGTTCTTGAATTTGCTTTCCAAAGCATCAAACATGACTCTGCAGAGCTCCTGTACGTCATGTTGTTGCCATGCTAAAATAAAGCAAAATACACAAATTATCTACCCTTAAAAAAATGTAATGACAAAACAAATGACTGTCACTAAGGCTCCAACTTGTAACAACTGTGACAGTTACAACACCCTTCATGGTTTATCACTCACCCACCTCCTCCATCCAATAACCATCCCTCCTGGATTTCCTGAATAGAGCTATCTATCAAGTGCTAGATTTTTAAGTTAGAATGCATAATCATGCTAAGAGTGGCCCTGGAGGGACTGCATGCTATTTTTCTATCATTTGTATGTAAGGACACAATGAACTCATTTACCAAAAGGCAAACCTGACCAGCCAGACCGGTCATTTTGAAAATGAAATAATTATTGTTATTATTTAATTATTATTGAACAAAAAAAACAGAAAGTGTACTTAAGCTCACATCAACCGGACCTTACAACACTTATCAGAGCAAGGCCTTGATATCACCCTGAACTGCTAAAATTTATATGCTCTAACTTCCAAGTGATTTTAGAATATTACAGTACCTTCGCTGCTGTCCCAACCAAAGCTCTTGGTTACATCAGTTGTCTCCACAGCTCTCTTGGTGCTTGTCTGAAAATTATCAGCATTTCTAGGAGTTACTGAATCCTACTGATCCACATAAATTATGCCTCTATTAATTTTGTATGGTACAGGATACATAAGAGGTCCATGTGAAACAGGGAAAAGGAGTACCATAGCCATTACATGTAACTGCAGGGTTTTCAATAAGAATCATAGTAGGTGGCAAAAGATTTGGAGTAGGCGGAGAAGGTACTACTTTTTTCCATGCTATCCATAACATTTGAGGAAAGTTCTTAATCAGAGTAGGCGGCGAAATCATGTGAAGTAGATGGCGAATTTCGCCGGCCGCCGGCCCTTATTGAAAACACTGTAACTGGCAAAAACAACTTTATTCTACAGCTGTAAATGGCCAACAAAAATTAATGGCCACTATCTGCAAGCTAACAAGTGTTATACATGTACATAAACAGACCTGTAAGTGAAGAAACAACTTCTGAAGTTGATAGGGAATACTCTTTGCAGCTTCTTCTTCACTTCCTGTGAACTCCCATCTACAGAACAACATGCAGACATGGAATTATAACCATGGCTGTTTCAAAACCAAATTTGTAGTCAACCAGCCATCGACCATTTAGGGACCAACAAATCAGGTTGTGAGTTAGTATGCGCGCTGTGATTGGTCAATCTAGCGGGCTGTACTTCACTGTGCGGCTTGTTAAATTTGAAAGTTTTCTTTTTCACGTGACTGATTAACCTCAGAGATATAATAAATATCTTACTAACCTCTTTTTCTTGGTCCGTTCTGTAAGTTACGGATCCTCTTTTTTTCCCGTTGATTTATGGCCCGCACGCTTCGCACTTGGGCCATAAGTGAACGGGAAAAAACTTGGTCCATAACTGACCTCGAAGTCAGTTAGTAAGAGGTATTTATTGACATCAATAAATAAATATATTTCTCTCATAATCCACTGTCCATGCTCTTTTGCATGGACAAAGTAAAATAACTAATAAAACAACTGTGTTTTACATACCTGTAGATAGCATTCCTAAACTCAGGAGTCATAAACAGGGTCTGCAAAAGGCTGTTTAGATAGCATGTCATTGCCTGATTCACAAGACCAACAAAACCTGTAAGAACAGTAATGGCTAGTTTTCAGTTGGAGTTAAGTTGTTGAGGGGAGCAGGGTTTGCACAGTGGTGAGAGCACCCAGATTCGGCATCATAAGTGGGTTGAGTTTGTTAATTCTCTACTCTGCTGCAAGAGGTTTTTCAGTGTCCTCTGGTTTTCCCCTCTTTCCAAAAACCAGCATTTCAGGTCTCTCAATAGAAGGCGGCACCTGGTGATTGATCGCCGCTTACTTTTCGCTTTTCTTTTCTTTGTTTTGTTTCTTCTGGCTTTGCTGAAGAGCCTCCTACTTTATCAGTGATCAACTCCTACTTAAAAATCTTTTGAGAACCCTGGCATTTGAATTAACTTGGGAATTGTAAAGATTTAGAAAGAATAGTTAGAGATTTCTCTGTAAGGTGCATTTGAAAACTTACATTGAAGTTGCAAGGTGTAAACAAATTTATATAACATTTATTTATTGTCAGTACCTGTTTCTGACTTTGCTAAGGAATAATCACTTGAGGAATATGAGGAGTACGAGGAATTAGAACTGCTCTGGAACAGATTACTGATGCTGTTGGAAAGTGTGTCATCAGTATCATCCTGCGAGGAAAGAATAGCAGTGTGTTAGGTGGGTTTAACAGTAGTACAGTGAGCAGATGTCTGATCTCATACTAAATATACTGGACGTTATAGTAATGCCTGATACATCATGTGAAATTAATAATTAATAATTATTTTCTGAAGTGTGACATCCAATTGCTTAAGCTATGCATCGCTTCAAATGCGACCATTTTGGTTGCCATGGTGAGTGGAAAAAATATTTGGCGACTAAAATTCTGGCAAAAGTCGACCATTAATTTTTACAATTGAAGGGCGACTTTTTGAAAAAGTGAGCTTGGAGCGCTGCTATGAATCCAGTACTTTGTTATCAAAAACCGTGATTGACGTAAACCTGTTACAGGGCTGTCATTAAATTTCAAAGAAGCGACTCGATCTAAGCACTATTAGGAAAGAACGATGATCACCAACAAAAGGTGTCCAATAGGGGCGATTATGACCGTTCGGTTCGATTCACGATTATTTGATTCCACGTTTCGATTTTGGTTCGATTTTTTGCATACCTTTCCAAAAGTGCCCTCAATGAGTCATTACATTGTAAACTTAGAATCCAGATCTCAATAAGATGTGCGTTTTACATTGACAATCGATCAAAGACGCTAATTTGCTGTTCTTGCGCCATGTTGCTTGGTAAAAATGTTGCCTCTCTACCACCAAACAATTTCCAAACAAGCCAAACCATGAGCGTGCTCATTGTCAAGTTCTCAAACATGGCGGACAACACGGCGACGAATGACCAAGCGATTGTAAATCCGCCTGCTTGTTGTTGATCCGCAGTGTGGAAATATTATGGTTTTCCGACTAAAGACGGAACAACAGACAAGTCTAAAACTGTCTGCAAAATTTGCACAATCGAATCGAAATAATCGAAACCAAAAGGCAATAATCGAAATCGAATCGAATTGAAAGGAACATGAATCGTTACACTCCTAGTGTCCAAACACCCCTGTTATCTGTTACCTGTTTGGTCATTCATCTCTTAAAGTAGTTGCAAGTAGTCATCAGCTTCTAAACCCACTGTTTATCTGCTAGTATGCACACTTTTTATTACCGGTAAATGCAGTAATTTAAATTTATTAGAGATTCAAAAATATTTATACATGGATGGCTATTGGCCTGGTAAACTTATAACATATTAAACATGACTCCCATAAAGTCAATAACATTAGTCAAACCCAGGGCTGTCATTAACGGCCAGCGGCCGGGGATTTCCCCCTCGTATTTTGAGGTATATCCCCGGCTGCTTTGATATAAAACCAGCATGTTGACTTCACTACAGCAACTCGAATCCTGGCTATTTTTTGTATATCCCCACCTACTTCAAAAATTAATGACAGCCCTGCAAACCAAATTTAATTTTCCTATCTCAAGACAGTGACACCAATAAATAATATTAGGGGACTTAAGTTTTGTGTACGAGTACGGGATTGAGTACAAGTACGACTTACAAATGTAAAACCAGTCACCTTAACAGAACCGTCACTCTCAACAGAAAATGAGAATTTAGAAATAAGATTGATATACATGTAAAAAGTGATTATGTAAAGCATGTGAAACAGATTTAAAAAGTTGTACTTGTCCTCGATCTAGTACTTGTAGCCAAATCTAAAGGTCTCTATTGTTCCCCATGAGGACTAGCTTTTTGGCAATACTGCATTCCTTAGATATCAAGACAATATCATTAAGTCCGTGTTATACAGTAAATATTGTGACTTTTAACCTGGATGTTTAAGTCTCACAAAATCATATTGTTTAGTATGTTGGAAAGGATAGCATAACTTTATTTATACAAAATATTACCATCAGCTTAATTACTCATGAATTACCAACTAACTATCCTGTTGTAGCTCAAATAAATTTTGGGTCAAAATGAATTTCCTTTGTTTGCTAACCCTAATTATTCATAGATCATATTGATTATTCAGGGTTGGGAGACACAGGAAATTGAGAATCAAAGTAGGATGAAATAATTTTGATTGCAACATTCAACCAAAACAGTGATGTCACTCAAATTAGTTTTAATACACAACACAAGTTTAAAACACATTGTATGACCACTTTCTTGTTCTGTATTGTTCCAAAGGTAAAGTTTAAATTACCATCCTTGCTTTTAGGGTTCGCATGATCACTTTAAATTCAATTACTACTTAAAATTACTCTAAGATTATCAAAGTATACTTTAGATGAGCTAACAGACACCAGTCCTGCTCCAATATTTACCACGACACTACCAACTAAAGATATAATATTATTGGGTATTTTGTGATAACCAGTCATCCAGAAGAGATGCCCATATAGACAAGATTTCACAAAAATATTTAAATATTATCAGAAGCCTGCCTTGACCTTAAATCAACTCAGACACCCGTGTGCAGCTACATACATGTTCCAGCTTTGAGTGCATATTGACAATAAAAAAAACCATCTGGCAAAATTCAATTTCTTTCAATGATGCTATGTAGTAACATTGACTAAACCCCATGCAAACTGGCATTGTTCTTATACATTTTCAACATTAAAATGCTTGATAATATTGCAATACAGACAAGAAAGTTTTACAGGGTACATGTTTTAGGTTTGAGTGCATGTTCACAATAAGAAAATTTTACTAGCTATTATAAAATGTTGGAGGAGTTACCCATTGTGATTGGTCAAATAGAGTTCATTATGTCCCGACAAAGCACGCGCTCTACGTCATGCGCATGCACTGTTGAGGTATAATGCATGCTGCCTACGTCACAAGCTCATGCGTGAGCAAATAGGTATGAAAGCTCGCTTAAATCTCGACCAATCACGATTCGAATCATGATTCGACCAATCACAGCGCACGTAACTCTTCCAACATTTTATAAATCCCGATAAAGCACGCACTCTACGTCACGCGCGTGCACTGTTGAGTTATAATGCACGCTGCCTACGTCACAAGCTCGTGCGCGAGCAAATAGGTATGAAAGCTCGCTTAAATCTCCGGGACATTTTATAAAAGAAATAAAAAACTTTTTCCTCGTACATTGTTGAGTTATATAAGCACTTGGGAATTTTTAAGGACACTTGAGAAGTGCCAGAAGCACTTGCCTTCGGCTTGTGCTTCTCTAGGCATGAACTTGGTTTTTACACCCACAAGATTATCTCCAATAATGATTTACTACACCCCTGAACAAGACTCATGCTGCTCCTTTGTTCAACATTTTTCCATGAGACTGGTCAAATAATATGTATAAAATTTAAAAACTGCGACAACTGCAAATGTAGAGGGAAGAGCATCTCCTTGGCAAATAATGCACAGGGCACATCATCCAGGCATAATTGCCTCTCTTACATTACTTTAATTTTGCATATGCATAAATCCTTTGTTTATATTTTTGGGGTCACAGGGCCCACAGTAATTACTATCTTCAGTTGCCATGTACTTGCCCTCTTGCTGTCATTTGATTAGTTCTAACCTTTTTATTTGCTTTTGGCAATGTTACCCGTAAAACTTAAATTTTGCAAATGCTGCTTAATTGGCAAGGAAAATACAGTCAGGTCATAAAAACAAGAGAAGAAAATATTTTTTCCAAAGCATTAAAGACCTTATGTTGAGTTCTGAACTACAGTAACTCCAGTTGAGTATATATATGTGGTTCATTGATGAAGGAGTCCTTTTATAAGTTATTTATTAGATTTATCAATATTTAATTCTTGTGTGTGTGTAATCACAACCTCACAAATATTATTTTATCACTGTGCTTTGAATGAGAGTGATCCATTACCATTCTTTGCATTTTCTTTCTCTAGCGTTATTGCTCACTTAAAAATTCCTCTTATCACTTCCTGGGAAAACGAAGACACCACTACACCGCACTCTCTTAGAGCACAAGAAAGGAGATTAATTTCTTGAGTCCAGTAAGTTGAATGAGGGAAATGACCCGCGTGAGTACGTAATAGAAAGATCAAGAATACATTTCAAATGTATTTATTCCATTGACTGTCCTAAAATCAAAGATAAGAGTAAACATCTACTGTACGGTGTGATATGACAACGGAATTAAACTCTATGTACAACCAATCATTTTAACAAACCTTGCTTTTCGTGGGCTGTACTCCATCTTTATCTTTAACCAAGAAATGGTTCCTTTTGCCGTTGGATGCCAGGCCGACTTCTTGTAATGTTTTGTTCTTTTCCGCATTGAGGACAACTTCTTCATAGTTTGCTCCCTGCGGTTTACTCCAGACTAGAAGAAAAGAATCTTCTGCATATTTCACCTCTTTAGCTACATGAGCAATCAGTTGCTCTATCAGAGTGGAAGCAGGCAGATTAACAGTTTGTTTGCCGTGTTTCCAGTCCGCGGTGGTCTCATCCTTTATGATGCATAACACTGTCGGTTCGTCGGCAGGGCTCGCATTTTCCAGTGAGACTACCTCTTTGGACGTTGCATTGACCATTCCTGGTCACAGATATCCCCTAAAGAATACTGATGGTCGTTTGCGCGAACAGAAAGACCACTTCCCTTCCGAATTCGACCTGTTCAGAATGAGGGGAAGAAGTGAAAGTTCGAACAGGAGTGAACTGTGAGCAAATCTACTTACTTTGGGGAGGGGTGCTGCGCGCTATAGGCTGAGTGAAAAACATCTTGAGCGTATACGTAACCAAAAACATCGACACAATTTTTTATCGAGAAACGTTTTGAAACGCAAAATTAACGATGAGAAGGCTGAATTATCTGAATGATCTCAAAGACAAGGAGTATCTTCGGATTAACCACCTTTTGTCGTCTCCCCTGCGAAATGCCGACCTTAGCCCTTAGATCCCCCTACCTAAACTCTTAAAGCTCCCCTCCCCCCCCTCCCGCTGAATTATACACGCATTTCCTTTTGTTTTTTATCGCTGACCACTTATGACGAGGGCACCTATCGGCTGTGTAAGATGCTGAGTGATGTCCATGAAGGTTTGGAAATTCCTTCTCAAGTCGTAGATTTGGCGATTGTTCGCGGCAGATACGAGTTTTATCACTACAACGTTGACGGAGTTGATGACCGGGTAGGTGGGTAGCATTACCCGTATCATTATAATTTTCAAAGAAGTGGTGCACCGAGGAACCTGCTACAGTATAAATGTTCTCAAATACATGACAGTAATCGATCAAACATAATTTTGGAAATAAAGGGGGAAATTGGGAACAAATATGTTAATGTGAGGGAAAAGAGATAATGAGAGCATGTTGGGCGCTCAGACAAGGGAAAAAAGTTGAAAATGGGTTTGGTTACAGTAGGGTGGGGGGAGGATTGTGCATGAACACCATAAAAAATGCACCTACCAATGTTAAGCCGCAGCGGGGGGGGGGGGGGACGGGAGTTCGGTCAACTGAGAACCTTGCCTCCCTTAATTGAAGCTCAATGGAAATTCCAAAGGGGAGGGGGGTGCAAAAGCAAACATTTTTAAAAGACAAGTGCAACATATGGAGCTAAATTGGAATGTTGCGAGGGGTGCCCGGGGAGAGAGGGGAGGGTGCAAACCAAAGAACCTTCAATGGGAGGAGTATGGATATTTTGTAATGACAGTAACTGAACTTTTTTGCAAGATTCCGTCATATTTGTGGAGATATGTACTGGTAATATTCCAGGCTTCTATCTTTGGTTGTTACAGCAGTTCAAAGTCGACCAAAATCTGTTTCATTTACTGTAATTTTAGTCGTGTTTGTTCCCCAGTCAAGATGGCCTCAAAGACCATGAAAAAACTCAAACCCCTCATTTGAAAGCGGGAGCTGGAACTTTGAGAGTTAAACTTTGTGATCATAGATAATGCTGTCTTTACCAGTGAGATTTAGGAAAGACCAGTAACACTGGTGTAATAGTTCATTCTCCTTAAGTTCCCCAGTTGACATTTTTAGAGTGCTATTTTTAAATCTTTAATAATAATTTATTACTTATTCGGCACAAATATGTATATGAATATATTCAAATGTGCCTTACAAGTTACATTGAAATAATAATAAAATAATAAATCTAATATAATAAAACTATCCAATCCATATCTAATATATAGGCTAAAAACTACACAGAGTCAAAAATGTAAAATTCTAAAAATAACAAGCATGCGCTTTCCTAAAAAGATGAGTTTTCACTAAGGACTTAAAAACGTCCATTGTCTTAGCATTTCTAATGTCATTTGGGAGACCGTTCCACAATCCCGGAGACACAACTTGAAATGCTCTGTCTCCCAATGTCTTTTTTGTTTTTGTAGCATTATAAGGTTGTAGTAGTAGCTGTGACGATGATATTAAATTATAATTTGTTTGTTCCCTAGTTCTAATTAAATCTGAAATATATAGTGGAACATAGCCATGTATTGCCTTATAGGTTAAAATTAGCACTTTGTATTCAATTCTAAAAGACACAGGCAACCAATGTAGCCGATAAAGAACAGGTGTTATATGTTCAAAATTACAGGTTCAAATTTAGCAATATGTGTTTACTAAAACTGAACAATGAAATCTGGTGTTTTGTATTTGTTATGATGCTGTTGTAATTAGATAATTGTACAAAATGTAAATTATACATTCAAGTATTAAGCTGTAACACTGCTTTGTATAAATAATTTTGTTGGGCTTATTAATAGTTACCTTGACAATAACTTATTGATAATATTTAATGGTGTCACGACAGCTCTGAATTGTTAGTCAAAGAGTTATTGTTCATTTTTGCTTAGAAGTCAATATTTTAAATCTCATGGATTAACCCAAGATAATTTATTGTGTGATGTAGGGTTGGGGTTGTGGTTACAGGACTCTTCAAACCATTTCTTCTTGGGTGCATCATGTTCTGAGATGCAATCAGGAAGTTTCACCTGTACCAAGTCTTCATGAAATTCAGCAGACCTTGGTGGATGTAGGTGACAAACCAGCTTCTTTTATTGGTTCAAGAGAATGGATTGGCTCTGTAGAAGCTTGCTTATGTGTGGATCAAATTTTTGGAGTAGGTTTATTTGTGGATTTAATTTACTGATACTCATCTCTTGTTTGTTTTGTACCACCAAGGCTGTGCTCTAAGAAAAGTAGTTGGGCGCCCAAACCTCTAAACCCTTGAAATCCAGGGCGCCCAGCATATAAGTTTGGTGCAAAAACTAATATTTCCTGGTCGCCCGATGGCAAAAGTAAGTCACCAGGGGTGACCGGGCGCCGCTAGAGCACAGCCCTGACCACTGAGATAATCAATACTATAAGTAGCTGAAGCACTGCTTATTGTAGTAAGCACTAAGCAGTCCTTCAGCTTTATTTGTAAGCTCTGCTCTCTTGAGCTTTAAAAATTAAAGATTAATGATAGCTCAGTACTAGCGATATAAGCTGATTTGTATCTAAATAATGATCTTAACCATGATGTGTGCATTTTTGTCTGCAGTGTAAAAAAAATAAATCCCTTCTCATTGTTCCAGTTAACTTTCAGAGTTAGGGAGTCACGGAAAATTTTTAAGGGGTCATAAGACACGGGTCTTCCCTAATTTTCTTACTTAACAACTTTGCGTGTCGGGTCAGGGAGCCAGATTTCTCAGGTTTTTGACCCGAGACCCGCTGCTTATCTGGAACACTGCCTTCTGTAAACCAATAATTATGCATACATTGTACGTACAGTGTCTTACAATATCACGTACAAACTTCCTGTTGTTTTTAAGGTATCTAGCAAAATAATCCATGTCTCCAGAGGGAACCATATTGAGCAGGAGGCTGCACTTATTCTGCTGGAACATTTCCAACAGTTTGGATCACCTGTTATGATAGGTTTGTTAGATAAATAAATAAATAAATGAATCTATTTACCCAGGAAGCTCCACTCACCGTGAAGGTGTTTTCAGGGAGACCCTGCATCCGGATCGAATTGGAATTTAGAAGTGTTGGTTTTTAGGGAGAGGGGAAAACCGGAGTACCCGGCAGGGATTAGGAAGAAAAACAGGCAAAGGAGCCCATGGCCCCTGTCATGGGAAAGTTATGCGCCATTTATAAAAAGTTTGGGCCATTAGGGTAATTAAACAATTGAGGTTAATAAAAGATGCAAATATGTTCAAAGCACGCAAAAACACTGAAAACACATAGTAAGAGCCTCGTTTGCAAGTAAAGTCCGAGTTGAGGATCTGGGGAGAAAAATGAAGCAAACGCGAATCAAAGAGAGAAGGCACCGTGTTTTTTTGCTTGTTTATTCGTCTTTAAACTGAAAATTTTACAAATTAAAATCCTTTTTTACAAAGTAGTGTATGTTTTACTAGCTATTTCGCGGCTTGGGCGCATCACAGGCCCGGTAAATTCTTTTTTAATGCGCCATTCCGTAGCTTTATGCGCCATACGCGCATGGCACACGGCCTTCGTAATCCCTGACCCAGAGAAAAACCTCTCGGAGCAGAGTAGAGAACCAACAACAAACTCAACCCACATATGATGTCGACTCCAGGAATCGAACCTGGGCCACATTGGTGGGAGGCGAGTGCACTTACCACTGCGCCAACCCTGCTCCCCTAAAAAGAAAGAAAGTAATGTATTCAACACTGTGACCAGTAAAGTGTAATTTTTTATATTTTACTTCCTTTAAAAAATTAATTATTATTGTTACTCCACAGGTGGAGATGTGGATGCTGCTTCAAAGACACTGCTTGGAGTGTGCCAAACAAACAGAGGCTTTTACTTCTTAATTGTGGTAAGTGTGGGTCCTTTCCTTGTGAAGCTTCCTTAATTATCAGGTCTTTTGGTTCACTGCTGGTAGAACCACAAAATAATTTTCTTGGAAAACAAGAAATTTAAAGGTTATCGGGTCATTGCCAATAGGTCAGACCACAATTAACCTGAGAGCTGGTTGTATGATCAATCAATTTTTTCTGCCCCAGCTCAGATGATCATACCAGTGGACAGTGACGTTACTGGCCTTCGCTCTGATGCTTCCACACGTAGCAATTTCAGGGGAGTAGGGAGGGGGAACAGCTGTAAAAGGACCAGACCACATATTGTATTGGAAAGAGTAGGGAATGTGATGTGCCCTGTGCTTTAATATACTGTACATCTATGGCCTGGGTGTAGACTGGATAATGGGCCTCATCAATTGGTTACTGACACCAACAGCTGTTACATTACCCCTATGGATCAAGCCCAGCTTACAGATTATTTATGTGAAAGGAAATAGGATTGAGTAAATGAATAAAATTTATTAATTTTTTAAGGAACTCCAAGCCAGCATCATAAGAAAGATCGAGGCAGAGAACAGTTGCATGACAATAATAGTCTTATCAAAATGCATACAATAATTATTATGAATTTTGATAGTCTGACTTTTTGTTCAGTCATTATCTTGGGGCAAGCCCTTAAACTTAGTGATCCATGCCAGTCTTCTCCTGCTAAAAGATCAAACATGGAGGTCAAGATTGATGAGAGTAATGCTCACATGTTCTTTGTTTTTGAGGAGTACTTCCTTTACATGCATGGCGGGCAGCCCAGAATAATGTGACATTATATATATTAATTATGGTAAAAGAAAATATGAGTTTGGAGATGTTTGAAAGAATTGAACAATGGATAATAATTTTATGACATATTATGGTAAGTGTAATGTCATGTTCTTTCACCCAGGACCCTCACTTTTATGGAAAGGCTGACAAATCACGGCTTCAAAGTAATGGCTGGGTTGAATGGAAGAGACTGGATGACGTGTTCAGTGCAATGTCATTTTATAACTTCTGTCTTCCTCAGCTAAGGTCAGGAACAAATTATGAGTGATGTGTTATGGAGATTCTTACCTGTATAGAGCTGGCAGGATTATCCTTACAGTGGGAACACTTTTATCTGTCACCATGTCAACAACAAACAGTTTAGAAAGCAAGGAGAATAAAGAGGAGTTGGGTTGTCATAATATTATACATGAAGCTTATTTACTGACAGCCTTTGTTCTTCATAGTCCACTGGTAATATTAAGCAATGCATTGCACTGATATCGCGTGGTCACAGGTTCAAACCCCGTTGAAGTCCCGAATTTTTTTCAATTACTTAAATTGAGCTCACAGCTGTAAAGATCATCCTTCATTTGAAAGTGTATTCTGTTCTTAAAAATCTTTTTTTTCTCATGGTGGGTAATGGTTTCATTAAAATATGAAATAAAAAGCATTTTCAAAATAATCATTCAAGTCTAAATAATATAATTATAATATTGTTATTAAGATGGTTTGATGTGAGAGTTCTTCCCTTTAATTGTCCGATGAATAAGACTTTCCTTATAGTTGAAACAGGCAGTGGAATAACCAATGGACTGAAAAAAAAAAGAAAGAAAGTAATGGACATTATGGGTCTGATCAGTTGTTGAAAGTATCTTCGATTGCTTTCTTGCCTCTTGAACATTTTATAATCACAACAATATCTATGCAGGACTTTGACTAAATGGACATTTTCTTTGTTAATATTGGTCAACCGACTTTAGCAGCTTTCTTTTAGATTGGGCATTAATTCTGGCCAGGTTTAATTAAAGGTGCATAAGATAACATTTGTTTGTTTTACTGTGCCAAATTAAGTCTAACAGAGGGATGCCAAAAAGGAAATTAACTATTAAGGAAAACCATATCCTGTAAAAACAAAATTCCCCAGTAAAAGTAGTTGAAAATGAGAAAAGTGCTTGGAGAAGAGTCTGAATTTTCTTACACCCTCCCTTTGTAACTACAACGAGTTGCAAAAATACTCGAGACACTGTACGCCATTTGGCCTTGAAAGATGTTTCCATGATCTTCCACTTCCCCTCCCCCTTCCCCTTCCCCTCCCCCTCTTATCAAAGTTGTTAACGGTGCAACACCATGCTTGAAACTTTGAGGAACAACTTTGAAAGGGGGAGAGGGAGGGGGTGTGTATTGTATCTCACTGATTTGTTAGCAGTAGCGTTTTAGAGAAAGAAAAGATGTTTTTGATTGTGAATGTCTCAACAATTTTGCAACTGGTTGTAGTAACTGTTCCTCTCCCCCAAAAAATTATGTTCTCAGTTGGTATTGTTTTGAAACATTGGACAGGTTGCACAAATTAAAGGTTACCCAATCCATGGCTTTTGTTAATTGTAGAGTACTCACACTATATAGAGAAAAACACTGTCTATTAGTAAATGCATGAGCAAAATAAGGTGCAACTCATAAATTTAATACATGTCATCATTCTTGACAAATTCAAGTTGAAAAGTAAAACTAAATTACAAAATAGAACACAATGTCTTTCAAGAACAAAGTGAAAATGTCCTAACCCTAACCCTAACCCTTAACCCTAACCAGGCTTTTAGCCAAACATTGGAAACTGGCTGTCCAGGAGGCACAGGGTCTGAAATTGTGCCTTCTTGGTCGCCAATGCGACAAAAAATTGAGTGCTGGCAACCGGAATTTCATAGCTGGTCGCCTAAATTAGCTGGTTATTATTGTGGACTTTCAATGTTCAGAGAAAGTGATTTCTAAGAATAAACCTCAAAGCTATTTGCCTACAAGATGTCTTACTTTTTGTCCTGTTGATGTTTTTGAATTAACAGTGAAACAAACTTTCCGGTTAATCTACCTCCACAACAGTACGATCTGCTACGATCAGTACGAGTTTTTTATGTTTTCTTGTATCGGAAACGAGAAATAGTGCAATTTTTCACCATAAAACTGTCCATACCATGCATTATTTTAGTTTAAACTTTTTTTAAAAAAGGGAGGGGGAATTTTTGCGGCTACAATTTTCCCTATGCCGTCCAAAAATTTGTATTTGATTGCCAGTTGGCGCCTACGTTAAAAAAGTTAATTCCGGACCCTGAGGCATGTTTTCCCATAAAGTACAAGATATTAAATGAATTTTCCTTGAATTTCTTCTAAAAGTGGCAGTCCACAAGACCACCTAGCTAAAAGCCTGACCCTAACTCTAGAGAGAAAGATGCAGTCAAAGATAAACCCAATGAGATTCATCTTTCCTCTCACCTAAAAATTCTTCTGTTGTCATTAATATTCACTTGATCCAATATGTTGTGGCATTTTGCATGTGCATTTAAACAGGTCTTATTTCTCTATATAGCATTGAGTAACCTTAAAGTAATGAAAGCCCAATCCATTATCAAAATTATTGATTTCAAGAAATACCCATGTGGTGCAGTGAGATGGTGGGATGTTTGAGGTGGGAGTTGCAATGCCTCATTTAAAAAATTATAATTCTTTAAATGAGGCGTTGCAACTCCCACCTCAAACATCCTATATCTCACTGCACCACATGGGTATTTCTTGTTATCGACTAATATTGTTGGGGAAAGTCATTAACTGATTGCATGGCTACACTAGGATGCTCTTATTTTTCAATAAACTTCCATTGAGTAACTGCAAGGGAGTTTGTTTGAAATCTTGGAAGGCATACAGTAGTAATATTGCATGTACATTAACTAACTATTTAAAACAAAGCCAAGAAACTGTTATTCATATCAAAATGTTACAATGTGTTTAATCACTGTTTTACACAGAAACAAAGTAATATGAATTGAATATGAAAAACAGCAAGATTGCAAGATTTGGTACTTTTCCTAACCAAGCAAGAAAGATTCTTAAATGTTCATGGCATTACAAGTCTAAATAGCAAATACTATGGATGTTGTTTGCTCAGTGACCAGTCCTATGGGAACAGTTAACTGCGCATTTTTTTTTTCATTTCTGTGCGTTTCAAAGGAAGCTTCCATGAGTAGGCTGCTACTCAATTTTTCTATCTTAGTGAAAAACAGTTATTGCACATGTGGGTATTGCGTTGGTTTATTCTAAACTGCACAGGAAACAGAACAGTTTAACCCTTTAAACTCTAAGAGTAATCAGTATCAAATTTCTCCTTGTAATATCTATGTTCTATAAAACAGAGTGGTGAAGAGAATTTAGTACAGGATCAAACAAGATGATTTGCTTGATATTTTGACACCTCCCCACTACTTCTATGGAAATTGTGTAGAGGCAGAAAATAAAAATTTACATTTTGACCTTAGCGTTTGAAGGGTTAAGGTGGCTTTCAAAGGTTTCATTGTCAGGGAATAATTAGCTTGATAATACAATACAATGTTTTGCAAAGTTTAACAAATTGTAGGAACTGATTCACAGCCGCCTTAAATTTTTTTTTAATTTTTTTTAAAATAAATTAAAACAAATGTGGGTCGCCAAGCTTCTTTTTTAGTTATTGGTTTTTAAAGCTAGAATTATTTAAAGTTAAAATTAGGGGTGTTTCTAACAGGTTGTAGTGTTGCTATGGTAATTGTTTGAGTACAAAAAGTTTTCTTAACTCGTTCACCAATGATTGAGCCTTGGATTGAGCATTTGTTTGATAATAATACAGCATTTGTAGTGCGCAAATTCCGTATGGATATGCTCAAATGCACATTACCATAAAAATTGAGAACTAACCCTAAAATTACATATGAAGGTAAAATTTGCCACTAAAAGATTAGCAGTGATGATTGGTTGTGATGGAAATGACTGGAAACTGGTCTGAGCCACCTTAGCAAAAGGACTTACTCACCGAACTACATTTTCTCTTTAACTAGAATCACATTGAAGAGCTGAGTGGTTACCCAACCATCTCAAAACAACATTCACGTTCTAAGTTTTCTTTTTCTTTTGGATTGCCCTTATTTCTGGTGTGTCAGTTCATTCAAATATTCCCTCGGAGTTTGGTCACGGCTTCTCGAAAAAAATCAATGTCAAAGTTGACTTAAGACAGTTGTGCACTCATCCCTCCAATCATTTTGGTTTGACCCAGCTTACTGAGTCAGTCATTGAAAACATTCACTTAATCAAACTTAATTGTGCTTTGAAAACAGTCTTATTTAAATCTGTCTCCATAGAATTGTCTTGGTCTGAGAAAATTCATGCAGTTTATCCATGGGTTTTTGTTGTCAAAGTATGTTTTGCATTGGATGTAAAAAGTCCTCTTTCCACTCTCACAACAAGGTTTAGTTTCTTTTGGTATTATCGAACAGTTTCAATAGTTCCTTCAGGTTACGGAACTTAGCTTGCCTCTTGCTTTCAAGTCTGTTGGTTCCTCTGTTGTATGCACGCTTTGCTGACTTGGATTCCTCTTCCTCCTCCTCCTCTCCCGGCGGCTTCTCACTAGCTTCTTCTTCCTCTTCCTCCTCTTTTTCACCTTCCTCCTCCTCTTCTTTTTCTTCTTCCTCTCCCTCCTCCTCTTCCATCTCCTCCTCCTCCTCACCCTCTTTCTCCTCCTCTTTTTCCTCTTCCTCTCCTTCCTCTTCCTCCTCCTCTTCTTCCTCTTCACCAGCCTTTTCCTCTGCCTCTTCCTCCTTCTCTCCCTCCTTCTCCTCTTCCTCTTCCTCCTTCTCTCCTTCCTTCTCCTCCTCCTCTTCCTCTTCTTCCCCCTCTTTTTCTTCCTCCTCCTCCTCTTTCTCCCCTTCTTCCTCTTCCTCCTCCTCTTCTTTTTCACCAGCCTCTTCCTCCTCTTCCTCTTCTTCCTTACCCTTCTCTTCCTCCTCCTCCTCTTCTTCCTCTCCCTCTTCCTCCTCCTTTTCTTCTTCCTCTTCCCCGGCCTCCTGTTCCTCCTCTTCCTCTTCCTCACCAGCTTCCTCCTCCTTCTCTTCTTGATATTCACCTTCCTCCTCCTCCTCCTCCTCTTCCTTCTCACCTTCCTCTGCCTCTTTCTCCTCCTCTTTCTCACCCTCCTCTACTTCCTTTTCTTCCTCTTCTTCCCCTTCTTGGATTTCCTCTTCTTCTTGCTCTTTGCCTTCTTCAATTTCTTTTTCTTCTTCCTTTTCACCTTGCTCTATTTCTTCCTCCTCAAGCTTTTTTCCTTCTTCAATCTCTTCTTCTTCTTCCTTTTTGCCTTGTTCTATTTCTTCCTCTTCCTCTTTCTCTCCTTCCTCAATTTCTTGTTCTTCTTCTTTTTTTCCAGTTTCCTCCTCCTGCTCTTCTTCTTTTTCACCTTGTTGTTCTTCTTGCTCTTCTTCGTATTCCCCTTCTTCCTCCTCCTCCTCCTCTTCCTTCTCTCCTTGTTCCTCTTCTTCCTCCTCTTCCTTTTCACCCTCCTCCTCTTCTTGTTCTTCTGCCTTTTCACCTTCTTTCTCTTCCTCTTCTTCTTCCTCTTCACCAGCTTCTTCTTCTTCCTCCTCCTCTTTCTCGCCCTCTTCTTCCTCTTCCTCCTCTTCCTCCTCTCCTTCTTCTTCCTCTTCTTTTTCCTCCTCCTCGCCTTCTTTCTCTTCTTCCTCTTCTTCCTCCTCTCCCTCCTTTTCTTCTTCCTCCTCCTCTTCTTCTCCCTTCTCCTCTTCCTCTTCTTCCTCTTTTTCACCAGTTTCTTCTTCCTGCTCCTCCTCTTCCTCACCTTCTTTTTCCTCCTCTTCCTCTTCTTCTTCGCCTTCTTTCTCCTCTTCTTCTTCCTTTTCCTCGCCTTCTTTTTCTTCTTTTTCGCCATTTTCCTCCTCTTCTTCCTCCTCCTTCTCACCTTCTTCCTTTGGGTTTTCACCAGATTCCTCCTTTTCCTTTCCCTCTTCTTCGTCTGCTGCCTCATGCCCAAGTTTATCGAGGTCACGGTTCTCAGCAAGGGTTTGCAGCAGTTTATAGTCTGCCTTTAACAGTGGCTTTTTACTATGAGAACTGTAGGTACGGCGGTGCAGTGGGACATCACTCTCCTGTTTCTCATAACGTCTTGAGTAACCTGGAAGAAAATAACAAAAGCTGTTGGCTTTGTGTTTGAACCGGGTAAAGACTGCGTTTTGTACTGATTTTTGGTTTTTGTAACTACACGGCTCGAAGATGAGTCAAGAGGTGTACCACGGGATAGGAAAAATGATCCAGAAGAAAACAAACAAACAACTATTAGACTTAGACCTTTCACTTGTGAACGACTGTAGACGTATCGTTTTCACTTACGACGGAGTCAGAATCGGAGTCGTAATCAGAAGCACAGAACGTTACGATCTGGTGAAAATTAAACCGGCGGAGTTAAGACAAGACATGACAAGACAATGACCGGAAGCAGAAAACTGATTCCGCATATGACTCCGTCGCTTTTGATGTAGGGAAAACAAGATTGTCGAAGTCGCAAGCGCTATTTTGGTATCGAACTCCTGTCGGAACGTCTGAGAACTAATAATTCCGACTCTGACAGTCTAGTTTTGACTGGATCATAAGTGACGGAGACATACGCGGAATCGGAAGAAAATGGGAACGTTCTGATTCTTCTGACTCCCGATTCCGTTAAACTTATGACTCCGCTTACGACTCCTATTTTCGATTTTCACTAGGTCGTAAGTGCTCTTACGTCTCCGACTCCGTCGCTAGTGAGGCTGTGCATTCAAATCTAAAGATGTTAACATTGTTAACTCTGGCGGTCTATGTTTTCCGCGAAACTGAAAACTCTTTGTCTGCACCTCATTGTAACATTATGGCTTAGTTTTGGCCTAAACCAAGAGTGAAATGTTGCGTTAAACATCTCAACTGAGCACCATTCAACAGTCCAGTCGCATTAAATGCTCTACACTCTTTTTACGCCGACTTCTACTTTTTTGGCGATTTGAGCCTGAAAACATAGCCTTGACCAGGAAATCTCAAGTTGCTTGTCACATGCTTGTGCGGCTTGCTCTGATACTCCGAGCAAGATGTTGCGCCAACCAACTCTTGGTAAATTTCCCTTTGCACGAAGCATTGAACACAGAGGTTCACAACGCAAAAAAAAACAAAAAACAAAACAAAAACAAATGGACTCTCAACCTGGGTATGTCCTAACCATGTTCTTAAAATTTTGGCTTATCTCAGCCTCAACGTTCTTACAAAAAAAAGGGTCTTATGAAAAGAGTGTAGTGTACCTTTGTCATTTTGAAAGAGCAAACATCCTAACCTGAAGCTTTATAATTGTGTACTTTCTGTGAAAAGTGACATTCTCAAATAACACTTCTTAGAGACAGTTTGGTCTCGTCCACCTCTATTCATTGAGATTTATTTTAAAAGAAATCACGAACAATCTATTTCTTTATTCATTTTAGCTACTCCTCTAGTTTGAATGACACGTCAATGAAATCTCGCGTTTTGGCGAAAATCATTTGGCGAATCTGTTTCTAAATTTTTCTTTTGTTTGCTTCCAAGTCGTGCTTCAGTTGAGTTGGCTGTCAACGCTTTCCTACACGTAGTCATGGAAGCGATGTACGGTATGAAATGTTTTTCACGCTTGGTTGGTTCGGCCCTTACCCTAACCCCCTTCCCAAAAAACCGTTACGCTTTCGCACACCACCGCCCCCACCCCTCACAATCGCAAAAAAATACGCCAGGCCTGGCAATGAACCGTAACAGTTAGGAACACCCTGAAACGCGCTTTGGAGTTTTGCAATCAAAACCCTTAAGTACATACTCTGTTAGAGCTGAGGTGTATATCACCTGTTCGTTCAAAGATATTCAAAATGCATTTGTTAAAATGATAACCGTTTCGTCAAAACCAGCCTACAAAATACTTTCTTATTTCCAGTTTTGTCGGCAATTGTTTACACCTGGGAGATTGAATGATTCGGACTATGAACCGAGTTTTTTTGGTTGGGCGCGCATTAAGTTGCGTCTTGCCTCGCCTGAACGTTTGCGTTCTCTATTTCCCAGAACCTCCAATTTCCCCTCTTAAAATATGACGTATGGGAGTTTTTCTGTGTTTTACTGAGGGTAGAATTCTTGAACAGTTCGTGACCTTGCTGTCATGAGCAGCATCAATTAATGAAGCCAATTTTAGCGTCAGCAAAAAAAGCAAATAAATTCGCTATCTTATGTCATTCGAAACCAAAATGGTTACCTCAATCAGCACACACAGAGGAATTGGCCAGTTCATTTTTCCTGTTTTGGGAGAATTACGGACACTCATGTTTTATCTTACAAATATCCTTACGTCTACGTTCTTCGCGGATTTTTAGAAGTTCAAAAATGCAAGAAGAGATTTGTTCGCCACCATAGTAAATCGGATGAAATGTTAAGCCGTCTTATTTCTTAAACGGAGGTCGATTAGGGTGTAACTTGTACTTATTTGCACATGAAAGGTTGATAATTTTTTTCAGCCTTGGCTAAAATGGTGAATAAGGCAAAAACATGAAAAACAAACTTACCTGCTCGATTACTTGGAAAAGCGTTTACTACTGCCAAGCAGGCGATAAGCAGAACTCCTAACACAACAAAGCGACTCATCTTGGGACAAGATTCGATCTTCGCTGCCTGTACCTACGAAGTAATTGAGCCGAACGACGCCAAAGGCTAAATGATTCTGGAATCTTTCTGCAATGTTCTTTTATTGAGAATATTTTAATTTTCCACTGCTTCGCTGGATATAGCGTCCATTGTTTGGAAGGGCGTTACGGGCGAACAATTAAGAAAAATACCGAAGTGTTTGGAGGCTAAAAGGATCATTCTGAGACCACTTTGTGGCTGGGAAGGCATGCGTAAAAAACTCGGACAAATTTCTAGCTTACTCTGTCCGTTAAGTGAATCACTTACTCGACTTTTTTCACAAGAAACTATCGAAAATTTTGTTTCATACATCTGATGGAGTGAATGACTTTAGAGTGTGGAGAGTGTTGTGCATGCGTTAGTGTAAAATTTTGAGCATAAGTAATTCTGAAGAATGCAAATTATTTTCAAAAAGCTATATTTAATGATCCATAAAGATCACTTGAGAAATTGTGAAGCTTGTTTTTCTTTTCATTCTTCGTCTACAAGATATGTTGTTAGATTTAAATTAATTTATGGTGATTAGAAATTCTGTCCCAAGAAATTCTGTTGGTTGAAACATCTGTTTCTGTATCACTAACCTGTGTACTATGCAGTTGATCTTTTCCTAGCTATATCTTTTACATAGAATTATATGAGTAGAACAATTTTGTTTTGGCTTGAATCAATCTGCTCAACCAAGTGAGGCGACATTTTTTTTTTAATTAAACAGGATTGATGTTTCCTATTAATTTTTATCGTGGCCAACATAGAATGCCTAGCTGAGGCATAACACACGGTTAATACAAACAGCTTTATACACTGAAAGCCAACTTTTTAATTCTACAAACTAAGGTTTTATCCTATATGCCTCAGTTGGTCGATTAAATTTACCAAGATCTCTGGGGACGGTGAACACTCAACTCTTCGAGGCAATAAGAGGTAGTCATAGTGGTTGTCATATACGAAGCATTTTCGTTTTCAACCCAGTCACTTATACTCGCTTCAAATAATATTTTCGAGAAAGTTTCGTCTGTGGAGGTATTTTTTTCTGCATGGACAAGTACATTGTTTAAAATTTTAAGGGACGCCATGTACTTATATAAATGTTACGCTTCATTTGATTGTACTTTCGTACTCGGTGATCCGTGTGCGGCATCGCGTGCAAAAAATGATGATGTCGCTATCTTTGAACTGAAAATGCTTCAATAGCTTGAAATCGTTTTTTATATATATATTTTAATTTACCTTTTATAAATTGTGTAAACAAAACCCTGTCTTGTTCTTCCCAGTATTTCCAGATCTTCTTGTTTGAAAAACATTTTTCTATCACTCGCAACCGATTCAGTTCTTCTTTCGTTGTTAACGAAAATGTGTGTACGTTCCTGTACATTTTTAAGTTTTATAGGAAAACATTTTGTTTTTTGGTTTTAAAAAGTGTAAAACTGACTTAAGCACGTCTGACTGCGTCTCAAATTATGCTATAAAAGCTGAAATAGAAAGTTCACTCCATGCACCTTGGAGTCGGCTGGTCTCCAAAGAAACTGTGTGCTGTGTCGGTTGGGGAGCACAGTCAACTGTTGTGATGAAGGGATAACGCTCAAAAAACCAGCTTTTTCGCCTGTTGATGTTATTACTTCAGTTGAAAATACTTAACATTCACATGCATGCTAGATTTTATCTGCCCTTGTTTTTGTGTGTTTGTTGACCCGATGTGGTGCGGTTTTTGTAAGCTTCATGAAGCTTGAATAATACTCCAAGCAACTGAAATGCGTCTTACATAAATTGCGCTGTCTTTGTAAGAGTGCCGTCTTCGTTAAAGGACAAAAAAGCGTTTGTTCTCTCAAAGTTGACACAAAACCTGATTGTAGTTCTGTTTTGTTTTGGAACGGAACATTTAACGAGGAGGAAGTGATGCAGAAATAAAGTGTGCATCTGTGGATCGACTCTTGAAAGAGCTCTAGCTATTTTTAATCCGGTACCCCACGGATTTTCGCTATATCCAAGAAACCGCAGTTGTATTAAAAATTAATAAAATAAAAGCTGCCATTTCTGCGTGGTTAAGTTGAGTCATTTCTTTGAACTCCTTGTTGGCCTTAATTTAGTCTTTTTCTCTCGAAAAATCGTAGCATCAAGGACGCGATGACTTAATCAGTAGTTCTTTGTTTCTTGACGACTGTATATGAAGTACAATAGAAGAATAGAGGCGTGAAGTTCTTTCTAATTCATCTGAAACAGCGTACGTGCTCATGCAGAAAAACACTTCCACAGTAGAAAATTAAAGGAAAATGTACAAAGATTATAGTTTTCAGATCTTTCTCCATCTGTAATATTGCCTTATAGTATTTGGCGGTTTATAAATAAGGTGTCTATGGAATTTCAGTATATAACATTCTGTTCATGAAAACTGAAGCGTTGTTTACAGTATGGGGGCGGTGACTGAACATTTGCAATTAAACTCGGCCAATGGAACAACAGAAAGTCAACAAGGAGTGCCCAATATTTGAGTTTCAAAACTTTTTATTACCAACTATTTAGTTGGTGTTTGAATTGTACTAAGTCAAGCCGTGTGATTATATGTGGTGTTTCCAAGAACTATTTAAAATTCTACTAGAAACAACACTTAGATTGAGAAAACAATTTTTACAATCACTTTGTAAATACAATTTCACTTGGTTTAGCAAATTAATCTTATGCAGCAGACAATATAGAAAAGGGCGTCATGGCAGGAGTGCACTGAATGAGATAACGATTCATGATTTTTTTTAAACAAGTTAACTTCTTGCAATTTTGGAGTTGTGCGCTTCTTTCAGTTTGTAACGCAGAGAGACCTTCCATTCGTGGCTGTGTTTATAAGAGTGACAGAGCAAATACATTTTTGCTGTGATTAATTCAGTTTTTACCTAATGTTGCGTAAAAAAGAAAACAAGCCTCGAAATTACTAAAGCGAATTTTATGGACTGTTTAATGGATGATTAAAGAATATTTGCATTCCTGAAAACAATAATTGGCATCCAGTATAAGCACATGAAATCTAATTGCATTGCAAGACATGCAGTGTGGTTGTAATTCGGTTTGAAGGCGCGTATAAAATTATGCTGGTGAAAAAATTAGAGTCTGCTTTGGCAGTCTTATTTTCGGATATGACCCTAACCGGGCTGAATTTTTGTTGAGTTCAAGATGACTCCACACCACAAAAGTGCTTTATGGGCAGTGGAACTTGTGCCCACTTCGTGCTGCTTAGCATCCCTTTTTCTTAAAGAATCGGTGAGCTCAACAGATGTTGTAATCGACCGAGTTGGCAGGACACCCCAACCGTTCTTTTAAAATCTTTTTTTACGCCAATAGCCCTTATGAAGGATTACGTAAGATATTCAAATTCACCACCAAGCCTCGTTTGCACTAACTTTTTTTCTCATCCCCTGGACCTTCATACGGTTCGCACGTAGATATTCTTTACATGGGATTTACAGTTCAGGCCCCGGTTGTTCAAAGGCTGGATAGCGCTATCCACCGGATAAATCACTATCCAGCGGATTGGGAACGCTAATTGCACTATCCACTGGATAAAGATTTATCCGGTGGATAGCACTATCTAGCCTTTGAAGAGGGTCCCCTATACCACTTTGGAAAATGCATTCACGTAAAAATATTGAGACTGTTCACGCGTCACGGATAATTCCCAAAATTCGTTCACGTTCACGATAAAGCAAATATCGGCAATCACGAATCACGAATGATCAAATAAAACCTAAATCACGTTTCACGAGAAAAAAATAGTCCCAATCACGTTTCACGAAAAAAGTATAGGGGACCCTCTTTGAACAACCGGGGCCAGGCTATAATTTACAAGCTTGAAAATCGTAAACAAGGTTTTCACAACGATGGTTGTGAAATTAGCTAGTGTGACGTATACACGGATAAGGGTATTGTTTTGGTTTTCCTTCCTGACTAAACTGCCTGTGGATATGTGAGTCAAATTAGCCACATAGCTGGAGGCCCGCGGGACGGGCCCTGCGAGCTTGAATAATTCCGTGGATGCGCGGGTCAGTCTGCCCAACACATTGCGTCGTGCAGCTTCAAGGTTGTTAGTATCAATTTTCTCTAGCGTTTGAAAATAAACGAGGACTAATGATTCCTTAGGGGTAAGCCGTGAGAATGCTTTCAGGCCGATCAAACTAACTAATTCAGACTTATTCTGTCGAGACGACCGACAGAATTTATGCTTTGTTTTCCTATTTCTTTTTTTCAGAAAGTTTTTGATGGTATCAAGAGGCATTTTTCGCGCTGACGTGTTTGGCTCAAACTTTGTGACAAACACTCCATCGGTTTTATTTTTTTTTTCCTGGGTACTGATCTCGTTCACGTCACTCGTACTGCCGTGCATTTCTATATTCAGCAACCTAATGCCATATAACCAGATAAACAAATAATCGAACTGCGTCTTCGTTTTGACGCACGGTAAAGACAGTTTTAAAAGATAGGTCCTCAGCGAAAGACGTTGTGAGTCATAAGAGGGTTGCTATGTCTTGGTTCATATTAAATTAATATCATTTCGCAGTCGAAAGACTTCCGTCGGGTTAAAAATAGGCGTACACGCTCGGGGCTGTTGATTTCGGCAAATGGAACGTCGAAGATGACTCGTTGTAAAGCTTTTTATGTCCCCGACACTTGTTCAAGTCGAGTGTGGTGTTCCTTAATGATTTGAACGTTTGGGTATTTCTACCTCTAATAATACTTCCGGGACAAGACCTTTTCAATTGTCGGAAAATTAATTTGCGTGTTTCTTTTTCTTAAATTAGAGTTAAGGATTTTATTTTAACCATGTTATTATGTTGAAACATTCGCTTGGCTTGCTAATGAGGATTTCCGTCCTTCTGTAAAGAGATGTCGGCTTAATTCTCATTTCTTTCGAGGAAGGCTGAGACATTTTGTCAAGAAATGAAAGCGTTTCATTCTTAAGAATATTAAAAACAGAGTTTACCACCTGAAAGCACGTATGAATAAAGGACTTCACCCACAGACTCAAAAAGTTAGAAGTGTAAAATTAATTTGAGACTTCTGAGTTAAAAGGTTCTATCCTCGAAATGTCATTGTCAATTTGCCGTGCGTAAAAAAAGTTACCTTATTTTTCTTCCGTTATCAACAAAAAGGCCACAGACACAGGCAAAATAAGTTAGAGCAATTCCAGTGGCCCCGTGACAAACGAAAAATTTGCTTCCAATGAAAAAATCCGCCATCACGATCAATCTGACGAATTTGAAATTGATTCTTGGAGGATATCGAACTTAGTGGTGATCCCAAAACCATCTTTCGTTTCCACTAAAATGAACGAAAAAATCATGAATTTTAAAAAATCTTTTTCTCCTGGCTGCCCTTAAAAACCACTTATTATTTTCTTGGTAAATAATATCTTTTTTCCCCTTTATTCCGAGCCACATTTTATCTAACAGATGCTTTATACATTCTCAACAGCAAATTCAATTTTAAGTTCGGCCCTTATCAATGTTTTGAGCATCGGAGGTTTTTACGCGTAGGGAAATTAAATAAAAAGTAATAAAAATCCTCAAAAGATTACAAACTGCATTATTTTATGATTACGTTTATCTAAATCAAAAGTCCCGAGAGAGAATGCCGATATCCGCAATGATTTTCCAAGATTGTCGAACTTGTCACAGAATTTACATTGAATCAGAAAAGCACCTTAACTTAATTTACACTTAAATCACAACGTTCATAATAAAAACAGAATTTGCATTTTAAAACACAGCCTCTGTCAACACATCTTAAACATAAATAGCTGCAGTTTGAATTTTTTGCACGATAAATCCTTTTTTGTTTCGATCGCTTTTCAAGAAAGCGCCACCAGCCTCGAAAACCACGACTGTTGTGTAGACGGCACGTCTACTTAGCCCGTTAAGGCGATATAATCAGGCAGATAAAAGTAGGACTTAAGCACTTTCAAAAAAGTGACCGCTACTTAATTATCCAGCGCAAAAGCTCACTTTAAGGCTTCGGGGATTCTTGTTTGCCGACTACCGCTTCGCTCTCGCGATCTCCTCTTATCGACTTTACACCAGTTTTGCCATGTTTAACGAAACTTTATATGGTAACGTTGGTGCAACCTATACAGATTCTGCGTCTTGCCCGGAACCGAATGCCAACAAGTATTTAAAGGGAGCTAAAGCGCTGGCTTACATCATCGTTATTCTGCTCTCGTTATTCGGTAACGTGATGGTCGTGCGTGTGGTCCATAAAAACCGACGAATGCGAACAATAACCAACTATCTCATTATAAATATGGCGTTGGCGGATCTCCTGACCACAGTGTTCAACATGCTGCCGACGCTGTACTGGATTTTCCGCGGTTTCGATGTGTGGGCTATTGGAGGCTGGATTGGCGAAATCTTTTGCAAGCTACTGAACTTCGCACAGTCCGTCTCTATAACAGTTTCCGTTCTGACGTTATGTGCGATCGCGTTTGATCGCTTTTTCGCAATTTTCAGACCTCTAAAACGCGTTATTACATTTCGCGTTGCCAAAGGTATCATTGGCGCGACATGGTTGTCGTCAATCGTCATTTCAGGCCCTCAACTTTACGTTTTGACAAGTACTGGGGAAAAGGGCCGTGCCCAGTGTGTGGAAAACTGGGGCCCGCCTTTCGACGCCGCCACTGCCCGACGCGATTACACCATCGCCCTTTTTGTTCTTCTGTACGCGCTTCCTTTGGCTGTCATCGCTGTGCTATACACAGTTATTATGTTAAAACTGTGGCGAAGACAAGCGCCGGGCCAAGTGCTCACTTTG
The DNA here is from genome assembly GCA_948470475.1 of Galaxea fascicularis. Lineage (NCBI taxonomy): Eukaryota > Metazoa > Cnidaria > Anthozoa > Scleractinia > Euphylliidae > Galaxea > Galaxea fascicularis. Next base: position 34,975,552 of record OX419336.1, read on the forward strand.
AACCAGGAAAACAAGGACAAAACCAACAGGAAAGTCTTGAAAATGCTGGTAACCGTCGTAATCGTCTTCGCGTTATCCTGGCTTCCGTTATACGTGAGAATGTTCGTGATGTTTGCGGAGTCGCATCGATACCGTTGCGGTCTCCCCTACGACATGGACTTTCTCACGCTGTACCTCGGGCACGCTAACTCGGCTGTCAATCCTTACATTTACGTTATTTTCAACGAGAATTACAGGAGGGGCTTCAAAACTGTTCTGTCTAGGCGCAACAGGAGTAGTAAGAACTCATCGCAAACCACCTCACGAAGAACCAGATCGTCTCGCTTGCAAGACAAAGAAGTTATGCTTGCGTGCGCTGATTTCCACGAGGCTAACGCGGATGCGAGAAATAGCAAGAGAGAAACCGCAGCAGAGGAAGGGTTGCCATTGACTACAACGACTGAAAATCTGTGAGCTTTGTCGCGCGGTTCACCGCGAGTTTCGATACAGCTAGCTATAAACTTTTTCAGATCTTTTTAATCAGCTTCGGTCTTTCCCAAGGTTAACCAGACCTGTATCCTTATGTCAAGTCTGTTATCAGCCCTCAGGGTCAGTCTATGCATCGCATATTAATCGCGGTCAGTGCAATTAAAGCGCGATAATACTGGAAAATATCGCAATGAATCAGCCAATAACCACATAGGGAAAAAGTAACATGCTTTTCAAGGTCTAAAAGTCTAACTGACGGTGCAAATTTATCCAGCTCCTCAGTGCGGATGAAAAGTGACGGGTCGCCTGAATAAGTAACAACTTGGGAATTTCTCTCAAAATGAACAGAATTTTGTAAATTCAAGAAAATGTACACTGATTTTATGACGCAGTAGGGTTAATTTCCAACGTTTGATTCACGAAAATAGCTACTTAGTAAAGGATGCTAAATTAAACCGCTTTCCACTCGGTACTTTTGAGTGGTATACAACAGACAAAATAAAGAAGTCGAAACAATTTGTCGGCAAAAAGCAATATCAAGGGACCGGCTTACGGGAATAGAACAACAACAGATAACGTCATAACAAATATCGAAGCGAATGAATAGTTAGCAATTGCCTGAAAGAATAATATTAATACCTTCTTATGTTTAGAAAACAAAAGCTTTTAATTTTGTAAATACTTCTTTTTTATCATATAATTGCAGAAATGTATAATGAATAAGTTAGTATAGTTGACCCTTGGAGTTGGAGAAAAAAATATTCTCTTCTCCTTTAGACTATGTCGGGTTTTTTTTAGGACTTTGAAAGTCTTCAACCTGTACAGGAGAAAATTTAGAAAAAAATAAGGAAGTCACGACGTTTTTCTTTTTGGAAATAAAAAATAAGGAGTGTTTCCGTTACCGGTTTGACTCTTTACTCTAACATACGTCATGATCACAACCGTTATTCCTGAATAAATTGTCTTATTTATTGGCGAATGTCAATAGAAAATTCCCGTTATGTAGTGTATCGCCGTTTTTAGGGACTTTAGATTTCCTTGTATACCAGTCTTCTGTCGATGATTAATAATAATATTAATAATATTAATAATAATAATAATAATAATAGGGAGATGCTCTATCCCCGTGGCTATTTGTTGTCGCCCTGATCCCGCAAACTAGGATACTACAGAAGACTAAGTTCGGATACAATCTGAATGGTGTAAACATGAACCACCTTCTCCACATGGATGACCTGAACACGCAAGGTCAGAGAAAGGGCTAGTATCCTTGGTTCATACCGTGCGTATCTTGAGCGCAGATATAGGGATGGATTCTGGTGTTACCAAATGTGCCAAACTTGCAATCAGAAAGGGCAAAGTCGTAGCCTCAGAATGAATCAAGTTGCCAGATGGCAAAGAGATCAAGAACCTAGAAAAGGGAGACAGCTACAAGTATCTTGTTGTGCTGGAGTTGGATGAGGTAAAGTGTAAAGATATGAAGACGAAATTAACCAAAGAATACTTCCGGCGCGTAAGGAAACTGCTGCGGTCCAAGATTGACGGAGGAGTGCTACGTTACTCTGCGAGCTTCGTTAACTGGACCAGAGACGAACTAAGAGTATTAGACAGAAAAACCAGGAAGTACCTCACCATGTACTGGGCGCAGCACTCCAGAAACAGTGTAGCAAGAATCCGGCTATATTCCCAGAAAGAAAGCTGGACGAGGCTTAATCTCGGTAGAGGACTGTGTGGACCAAGCTGTAATTGGTCTCTCTAGTTACATTGCTCAAAGCAATTAGGTGCTGCTCATAGCAGCGAGGGGAAACCTCCACAGCCCCCAGGAAACAAGCAAAGAGACCAGGAAGAGAAAAACCGAGGAAGGGATGCGTGAGGTGAAAGAGAAACAGCTACACGGGCAATTCTTAAGAGATATGGAAGAAGTAGCAAGTGAAAAGAGCTGGGAATGGCTCGAGAAGTGTCACTTGCGGAAAAGTACCGATGGACTAATTATGGCTGCGCAGAGCCAGTCACTTAGAACAAATGCTATCAAGACGAAGATAGATAAAACTAAGAACGACCCTAGCTGTAGACTGCAAGAAAAACGATGAGACCGTAAATCATTTGCTTAGTTTGGGCCTCCACTTACAAATCTAACCTTGTTCGTCTTGAAATTCTTCAGAAGCGAGTGGTGAGAACTATAGCGAAAACCCATTTCTATGCACATATTGATCCAATCTTTAGAAACCTTGGTATTTTAAAATTCCATGACATACACCTACTACAATTAGGTTTATTCATGTACTCTTACCAGAACCGTTCCCTTCCTTTAAAATTTGACTGTAAATTCACCTTACAGAAAGAAATTCATTCGTATCACACCAGAAACTCTCATTTATATCGCTTGCCTTTTTGTCGAACTAACATCAAACAATTTTCCTTTTTTTACCAAGGACCTAAATTTTACAACTCCTTGAGTACCGAAATCGTCAACTCGTCCTCCTCTGTCTCCTTTAAAAAAGCACTTAAGGCGTTTTTCTGTAATAACTACTGGTAGTTTTCTTATAAATGTGTTTAAGTATTAACTTTTTTGCAGGTTTTCGTTTTTTTTTTGTTTAATTTTTTCGTATCGTATCCTTCCGTTTGACATTGTAATTGTATGTAATTCTAATTGTAATTGTATCCGTCGTCATATTCTTATCTTCTTTTCGATTTCATCTTGTAAAACAATAACTGAGGAGACCTAATTAATATAAGCTTCATAGTTTCCTTTAGGTCTCCTCATTCATTATATTTGTTGTATGGCAAAATAGATAAATAAATAAAAATAAATAGTGAGTGTCCGAAATTAGCTCAGATAGAGTACAAGTGCCGACATGATAACGTGGCCAAAGGGATCCATTGGGACCTGTGCAAACATTACGAAGTTGAATGTGGTGATAAGTGGTACGAGCACGTCCCAGAACCGGTGGTGGAAAGCTCAGACGTCAAGATATTGTGGGATTTTACCATCCAGACGGATAAGAAATTACCGCACAATAAACCAGACATTGTGGTTGTCGAGAAGACCAGTACTGAGGACATGCCATATCATTGACGTAGCATGCCCCGGTGACTGCAGAATCAGACTGAAAAAGGACGAAAAGGTCAACAAATATCGTGATCTAGCCTTTGAAGTCAAAACCCTCTGGAAGCTAAAAAAAGGTTACCACCACACCAATTGTTATAGGCGCATTGGGGACCTTTACAGACAGACTGGAAAAATACCTAGAGGATATCCATGTTGGGCTTCAGGCCCACATAATGCAAAACACCGTGCTGTTGGGCTCAGCACGGATCCTGAGACGAGTTTTGGATTGCTGAGGCTGCTTGTTGCAGCTTGGGCCAGAACCTCCAGCATGACAATGTTGTGATCTGGGACATAATAATAACAATAATAATAATAAGAAGAACTTTATAAACAATACAGGAACAAATAAATCACATCTTTCACACAAAAAAAACTTTTAAAAAACTACTCCCTAGGATTGTAATAGGCAAAGAGCAGTTTTAAATTACAGGTACTATGATAATTGTGATGATGATGATAATTTATTCACTCATATATAAAAACAATTATTTACAAAAATAAATTTGGCAAAAAAAGTTCAAGTAACAAGATAACAACTTTTATTTACAAAGAATTTATTTTAAATAAAATCTTAACCCCAGAGTCCAGCCAAAAGAAATGGCTCAGAGATTGCTGCTTTCCAGATAATGAAAATATTAACTGGTCAGCAGCGTACATGCTGGCTAAGAAGTGTACAAGGAGCACCAAACTTATCGAATTTCAATTTAAATTCTTACACAGACGAGTGCCAACTAATACCTTCCTTTCCAGGATTGGTATACAAGAAAATGAAAATTGCTCATTTTGCAATATCTTTCCTGAATCCGGCTTTAATTCATCTTTTTTGGTCTTGCACAAAAACAACTTTTTTTGGAAGGAAGTGATTAAATGGCTGTAAGAAGCTAATTTACTTTCTAACGATTTCTCTCTGACATATACCACGGCTTTGGGTCTGGAACCAATCAAATCTAAGTTTTCAATTCAAATTAACTACTGTATTCTTCTAGCACGATATCACATATGGATTTCCAAAACCAAGTTAACAAATTATCCCATTTTTAAATCCTACCTACGCTCTCTGAAATCACGCTGTAAGAATCAAAATTCAAAAGCAGGCGAAGCAAAGAAATGGGAACCTCCATTCAAATATATAAACGATTAGTTAACACTCATCCCCTTTTCTTTCCTGCTCCTTGATTTTCTGAAACCAAACTTTTACCGCAAACCTCACGCCTCTCTATGCTCTCCTATTGTTTTAATGTTTATCATGTACCGTAAATAGTGTAAGTGTCGATGCTGTGTGAATAGCTAGACCTTTTTACCGATACGGCGGCCATCTTGAATTCTATTGTTTTGACCGAGAAATTATGGGCTGCCGAGGGGGCAATCGGTGCAAAATGTATCGTATACACAGCTTTCAGGATAAATTTTTACTGCTTGTCTCTCGTATTCCAAAACAAATATTACAAGCGTTACGTCTTTCTGTCACGGTATTTGACAGTGGTTTCTATGGTTAGCGAAAAATTATTGTTAAAAGTTATCACGCCACAGTATTCTTTATAATTATTTCTCATGTGCCCCCTGGGTATCCCATAATTGCCTCGGAATTCAAGATGGCCGCCGTATCGGTAAAAAGGTCTATTGTTTTTGGAATGCAGCTTATGTATTGTTAAATAAGGATGGAAATGATAAGCAGCCGGACGTATTTAAATTACTTTTTATTGTTGTCCTGTAATTTCTGAAAATGAAATAAAAAAAGTATAAAATAACTGCTAAAAATTCCCTTACTTACAAAATAAGGATAAAGATAGGTCTTACGGCCCTTTTAAAACTATCAATCGAGATAGATTTACGCAATTCTCCTATTTTGAACGAAACACTTGGTGAACCCGGGTTCCAACTCCAGCAAGTCACAAATCGTTCTGTTCTTTTGCGTTAACAGAATTACATTGATCTAAATAATTTAATCTATCACATTCAAGTCGAGTGGAACCCCATATCCATTCTAACCCACGTCTGTTCCTCTTTTCTGTCTTTTCGACCGACGGCACTACATTGTGGCTAGGGGCGTCATAGTCCGGGACTCAGAGGGTGCCAATTTGTCCAGGAAGCACAAAACTCATTTAAAGATTGAATTTCTTACATCTTTGAATTGCCTTATCATTGACTGCAAAATTGTCGTTTTTCCCACAGCTCGTAATTCAAGCGTTTTCCAGGGAATGGTTTAGGAACCGAAAACGGAAACTAACTCCTAATCGCAGGACTTGTCTCCTTTTATTTTTTATTTTCCCCAATAGTCTCACGCTTTCTTGTTTGTTGGGTTTTAACCACAATTTTTTTTTGAAAACAGCAAAATTGAAGAAAGAAAGGAAAGAACTTGAGAAAGAGAAAGACCCAGCTCCCGGATGTTGGCCCATGCATTCCAGTCTTTCACTCGGTTGAGGTTTCCCGGAAATCGGGTGAAGTGAAGGCGTAACTCCGGAGGGCTTTTGAAGTGTAGGCCACTGCAATGGAATCGGGAGAGACCAGAGACAACAATTTCAGACTAAAATTAGCGAAAGTTGCCTCGCATATAGATGTAGAAAAATTGGAGAGGTTGAAGTTCTTGTGCGCTGATTTAATTCCAGCGGGAGACAGGGAAAAAATAAAAACCCCTGAGCAGCTTTTCTTGGAACTTGAGCAAAGGAAAGAAATAGCGCTGAATAAACTTACATTTCTCGTAGATTGTCTGGTAGACATCGGACGGAAAGATCTAGCCGATGATCTAAAGAACTATGAGCGTCAACATTTACAAGGTAAGCAGTTTTGGTCAAACATCGTCCTAAATAAGATATTTATTTTTGTGCCTACAAAGTGTTTGTGACGTAAATGTCGCATATACCGTCTACTGGACCATCTCTAGACAGTCCAGTTAAGCTCATTCGCTTTTTCGGCTAAGACGGACAAAAAAATGATATAGTTACTGGAAAGAACCTCAAATTTGTTGAAGAGAGTTTGGTAAAACCGCCTGTCCGCTCTTCCAAAAGAAGAACTTTCTGGAAAACGGCCTTTCATTCTGGATATTTCCTAATTACCCCATATATTAATTATACATGCATTTTGAGACTTGAGGTGGCTCAAAACAGTTCCCAGCACTTTCCTAGACGCAGATTTTGATGGGTCATTAATGCCACTCTTTATCAGTTGATGTTACAATCAAACTGCCCAATCATTGGTGAATACGTTGGTATTGTTTTTGTGACACCATAGATTACCATAGCAACACTATGACCTGCTAAAAACACCCTTAATTTCAGCTTTAAACGCTTATATTTCAAAAACTGCACGGTGAAATTTTTTCTTATTATAGAATTTTGATAAGCAGGATGAGATGCAACTTTACATGTACAAATTCTGTACATGGGGTTCAGAGTCACCTTAAATTTTCGAAAATTTAAGGTGGCTCTGGGATGTGTCCCTGAAATTACCAAAGAAAGATGCCAAAAACCTCTTATTAACTGATTATATACCCCTCTTTCCTCCCTCCGTCCAATTCAACTTCTTGTCCAAATAATTCGTTCCTGATTTCTTCCTCTCTCATCTTCCAAATATTCCACTGACAACAGAACTTGAATGAATTTCAGCCACCAACTTCGCAACTCATTGTCTGCCATATTTGTCACTGGGATTTGCTGAACAGGAGCCTGGGCTGAAATGTTGCGTTAAAAATCGTCTCAATGTAGCATAGTGTTGCTGCAACAAAGTTGCATTAAAAGTTGGCTCGTGTAACACGGATTAAAAATCAGCATCAAAAATTGGTGTTAAAAATCAGCTTGTGTAACATCACCTTTACGGGACAGTACTACAGTCGTGTGAGGAGCCAGTTTTTGTGTGCGCGAGCGCCTTGAGCTTTATGGAGGGTCCCTGAAACTTTTTTCATGAAAGTTGTTTTTTATTTATCCATGATTCGTGATTGCCCATATCAAGACCATTATTCCGTGTGCATGAAAGTGTTTTTTTTTACTAATTAAGGAAGGCTTGAATTAAACGTGATTCGATCATGAACAATCTTGTTTTGCATGAATTAGTTTTAAGTTAGCATTTAAGGAGCATCACTATCAATAGGAGCATATTATTCTAGTCAAACATAAGATTTTGTTAGATAGTGCAACAGTGACTGCCCACGCTATTCTTGATGCTATAAAATATCTTTTAATCTTTGGTACTGTACTAAGTCATCAATCACCTAGGATCAGTCGAGTGGTCCACAACCCTCAAAAGTTTAGTACAAGTTCTGTCCCACGAAGCCTTGGCATCATTACAGGTGTTGCCCATAACCAAGCATTTGTTTGAACAATTGTCTGCAAAAGGCCATGAAAATTAGATTACAAGAAAAATGAGCCACCTTTGAAGTGTAATCAGCCTGAAGAAGTTACTCGACAGGGACTATTAATCCGTGACTTTACTCTTCAATTATTTAAAGTGAAATGTGAATTACTCGATTTTTGCATGAACGTGAAGGAATTTTTGGAATTATAAAATTATCCTCGATATGTGAAAAGTCTCAAAATTTTTACGTGAATGCATTTTGCAAAGTGGTATAGGGGACCCTCTTTATGCTAATTAGCCTATGTATTGTTATGTATATAAAATTAACAAGGGAGGCAACTTTTTCAGGAAACGTTTTGAACACACTCTGAAAAATAGCTCTGAAATCTTGACCTCTCTGCCACTTTGCAACCAAATTCGACTCGAAGAAAGCTGAACAATGATGGAATACTCTCACCTGTCAGAATTCCAGGAAAAAATTTTGGTGTAGAATTTTAGCTTACTTTTCGATGTTTTGCGCTGGGATTATTTTCGTAACAGCTGCCGCCAGTTACCTTGGCACAGTTGTGACCGATTTTAGCACCATCAAGAACGTAATGTTGCCTCTCCCTCCCTCACAGAGATGTTTTGCACCACAGCTGAAAACGGCAAAACTTTTCACCCCCAATGTCTTCACAAAATTCCTCATAAGCAAGGGTCCCCTTCCCCACCCCCCACCCCCCACCCGTATTCCAGGCATTTCTGTTAAGGCAAGTAAATATTTTTTATAAATTGCTGCTTTTTCAGGAAGTGCAGACTCTAATGATGCAGCTTCAGCTCATCTTCTAAGAAAAGCAAAGGTACAGCACAATATTATTATTTATATATATGTATTATTTTAATTTTGTGTTTTTAATTATTAATAAAATATCCAATCCTCAGTGTCAGGGAATTGGGGTCTCAAAAGGCCAAATTGTTAGCAAGGATGAATTGCATGTCTTAAGCAGTTTAACCCCTATTGGCAGCTTCCCTTGAGGAAATCGAGATTGGAAGAGCTTTATATAACTCACTGGGACTTTGATTACTGCATGGCCATCTTACTGAAGTTCAGCTGTATCTGGATTTTCTAAACAGGGCTCGAGACTAACGGTAGCCAACTAGCCACAGACTAGTAAAAATTCCGATTTGGCTAGTAGGTTTTGCGCTTCACTAGCTATTTTGGCGAGTGAAATGTCACCACTGGAGGACCAGTAGAAATCACTGGTTGAAGCATGCAGACTTTGAAACATCGGCTGTATATAATTGGTTCACATGATTTATTGCCTCAAGCAAGAACTTAAGATTATTAACAAGCGAAAGCATGATTGAGTTTTTCGGTTGTTTTTTCTAAAGCACCAAATGACAAACAAACTGTTTGCTGCAAATGAGAAGTTAGGGAAGTTTAGGGATAAAGTTTCATGCTTAAAAAAAGTCGGTTTTCTTTCAATTACTTCAAAAACTAAAAAAAAATCTGAGTAATTCGAGTGATGCCTATTTAAGATTGATGTCTATGTCTGCAACTCTCCAAATAAAGTCATTGCACTTTGAAGTTGTTTAGTGTACTTTAAGTTACACACAGGCTAGCATTTATTTGACGTTTTAGTTCAAGCCCCTTAAAATCAGATTTTTTGTATTTAAACTGTTGCGATGATAAACTCATCATAACACTTTCAAACGTAAAATAAACCTATTCTAATAAGCTGATAAGTTCAGTTCTTTCATCTCTGTACTGTGGTTGGAAAAAAAGGTACTGAAACTGCTTGACAGGATGAAAAATAAAATAACTAAGAAACATTAGTCTGGGTAGTGAAAAATTTGTTTTGGCTAGGGAATCAAACGTGTGCACTAGCCACTGGGCTAGTAAGCTGAAAAGTTAGTCTCAACCCCTATCTAAAACTGTAGAAGGTGGCAGCTGGTGGAGGGAGGAAGGTCATGAGAGAGCAAAAGGATATAGTGTGGCATAATTTGCATCATAAGAATAAGAAGCATTAAATCTTTCTATATTTATTTACCAGTTGTGTTCAAGTATTTATGACTTTCCATGTACCAGACTCAACTAGAGGCCAAATGTATTGTAATAATGGTGATACATCATTTACTGTCACCCCAGTCTATCATTGTGAAACACTCTCAGCTGATAGTAATTGTCTCTACAAAATTAATGAAAATCAAACTTGTCAATAAGAGTGCTGCAAGTTTTGAATAAATGCAGTGAAATATTATAAGTACTGGTTTCCTGATACTGAGTTTTGTTGTTTTAATTGCTATATTGTTTATTTGTTAACTATTAATAGGATTCCATTCAAAGAGCGGAGAGTTACAACAACAGAGGAAAGGTAGAATTTCAAGAGGGTAGATATGAGAATGCATGTCAGCAGTACACATCTGCTCTTAAAGCAATTGGATGTCTTCCTCAAGACCAGGAGAAAGATGCAAGAGTCAAGTATCTTTGTAACCGAGCATCTTGTTATGTAAAACTGGTAAGTTGCATACTGGTATTAGTTTTTACCTAATATGCAATGTTATCTGATGTCGATCTTGCCTTAAAGTACTAGGAAACAACTAGTGCATTTGCTTCTGAGTCACATGTGGTGTACCATAACAACCAATACTGGTACATTATATTTCTCATGTTAATCAATGATTTCCCCAACTCCTTTACTTATTTTCTCAACCAGATTATCAATGTTATGTAGACGATACATCTCTGGCTGCTTCTGGATGCTAGCAATCTTGATGTTTTATTACATGAAATAAATATTATCATTTGCCAGCCTTCTACAATAGGTTATGCAGTAACAAAGTAACTTATTATAAAGATGACTAAAACTATTTGGATCATGTGTATTTTGTGCACCCCTCAACCCATAGTAGACCGATATATCGGTCGACATATCGACCGGCACTCGACCGATATGTCGACCGAGGGGTGCACAAAATACACATGATCCAACTATTTTTATGAAGAAGATTTAGAGACTAGAAACTTTACTTCTGCTACTGCCTAGGGAAGAAATACAAAAGCTTGCGAAAAAAGCAGTAAACAAAAATACAAACAAAACAAGGTCTCTTGTGCGTTACTGAAAATTTCTGGGCTTCCATTAGAACAGTGATCTTTCACACCACCAACATAACACCACAAGGTTTAAAAATCTTGTGGCATTTCCTTGCACATGGCAGATATAGATCAGTGTTGATCTGCCACAGGCGCCATTGTAAAGCTGTTTGCAGAGGAGTGGATTGCAGATTTCTTGTTGCATGGAGTTTAGCTGTTCTACTGAAACAGAATAGTTGCGTTGTATAGAAACTACCCTATTTTTAGTCGATCACTTGTAAACCCTTTGACTTTTGCAAGGTTTAAGCTTTCTTTAGCTTGAAAATGAACTGCCTTTTTTGACAGTTCTTTTATGTTGGTCTTGCAGAGGAAGTTCAAGGAGGCACATGAGGACTGTGACTCGGGTACGTATTCCTCAATCCTGGCATGCAGCTGCTAATTGTTGTGAGATCTAGATGGAATTTTGAAGAGAGGATAATCTTTGATAGGGTAATCACTGTGGCACTACACAAGAGTCAAGACCCTCACAGATGACAATCAGTGCAAGATAAAACCACAAAATTATGTGCAACCATTTATCCCCATAATGCGATATTGCAAGAAATACATATAGCTTAGTAACTACAGCACTCAATCATCAAAGCACCATTAATTTTCAAGGGTAAACTATGTCCAGAATTGAATAATAAATGACATTCATTCTTTTTGTAGTAGACATCACAAAGTGTCTCTCACCCCCAAATTTATCCTCTCTTAAATACAAGCAATTTAATCAAAATATGAAGGTTAGTGAAATAAATAACTGTTTGTAGAGTTTACATGCATTTCTGGCCTCGTTAGTGCTATAAGGGTTGCTGCTGTGTGAGCTTTGATCTCTGTAACTGACTGGATAGTTGTTTCTTGGTTCAATGCAAGTTGCAATCTGTTGTCCATACTTCATTAATGATGGTAATGGTAGTGAGTTTTAGAGGACTTGCACAAGCATTTATGAGGAATGTTGCATGCTCTGCATTAGGTGGAAAACCCTCTTTCTCATGTCTGCATGCACAGGTAGGCTAAGTGCTTACTTTATACTTAATCCATGTTGTGTTGAACTAGTCTGCAATCTGTATCATTTCCAAGCTTTAAAAGTAGTCCTCATTGCAATTGCCAGTCAGTGATCAACCATCAACAGTCCATAGTCAAACTTAAAGCCGCACAAATAGTATGTAATTCAATCTTTCTTTTTCTGTTTTCTAGCACTATTGCTAAATCCTCATCACACAAAAGCCAGGTATAGGCTGGTTCAGTGCTTGCAAGGTGAAGAAAAAATTGCTGAGGCCTTCATAGAGGTGACAAGTTTACTGCAGAAAGATCCTAAGGTGAGCATTTGCATTGGATGTAATTGTGCACTTCACATGCCATACAGTATAAGAGATTAATATGACAGCAGCTTTCTTGTATTCGTACAGTATATGACTATTTGACATGACTATATGTCTTTTCATCTTATGAATTTTTTTTATTTATTGTGTGGTTGGAGGAGATTTAAATTAAAAAACCTGTTAGTGTACCCACCCCAGTTTTGATTTTCTGCATGGGAGCAGGGTTCCAAATATCCTATGAAGTACTAATTTAGAATTTCTGGAGGGGCAGGGGACCCGGGTTCAAATGAGAAACCCCTTTGTGAGAAATGAGAAATTAAGTGACTTTGTATTTTTTCAGGAACAACATGTTGTTTCTTTTCCTTATTTGTGTGCATGTAATTTTAGACAGCTCAATAATTATTGTTTTCTTTGAAATTGTACATTGTTGTATGCACTTGATGTCCTGGCCCTGGTTGTTCTACATATCAACAGATAACTCAATCTTATCCAGCAGATTATTGAGCTGTTCTTCGCAGACAGTGGATATAACAGTATAATAGCAGATATCTACTGGATAAAACTGCTGAAAAACAGACTTGGCTGTCAATTTGAATAATCAACCATTTATTTGAATAACTGAAACAAGATAACTGGAAGAACCCACAGCTGGATGGAAAAATTGCAAAATGAAATCTCTAACAAATTATTGATTGATTTTACAACTTGTATTTTAATTTCTAGGAGATTAATGCGCTTTGTTTAGGCTTTTTTGGAGACTGAACATCAATAATCAGGACCTTGTACTTTTCTTCAAAGATATATTTAATTGACAAAATTAAGCATTATTTATTGATTGCTAGCCAAATATCATCAATAAATTGTCTTCAACTTTGGTTTGTCACTGAATGTTATGTGGTCAAATGCTTTGTCATTGTTTTGCTTGTGATTCGATGCAGACAGCTACCAGGGAAACATGCAAGGCTTTGAATGAATTTTTTTGTGTAAATGAAATTGACTTCAGTTGATTTTTTTATCATTTTCTAATGGTTTATCAGATAAAAGAGGCATGGTAGTAAGAGAAATATACTACCATAAAACTTAAGGAAGAAGTTGCTAAGTATGTCAGTTCTAAAAAAAAATTGAATTTCAACCCAAGAAACCATGATCTTTTGTTGTCAGTGTTCATTTCCAACATGTGGATCAGCTCTTTGCAGGATAACTATCCAGTGGATAACCATTTTTTGCGGTAAATGGGCCCTGGTCCAGTGAATAAATTTATCTGCTCTTTGAACAAGTGCAGCCCTATTATATATCAGTTAGTTTTTGCCTCTCAACAATATATTATTATAGTCTGAAAAACTAAAAAGAGGTATTATTTTTTCTCCTGAAATAGAACTCAGCTGTTGCTCAGCTTGAGAAAACATTGAGAAAGGAAGTTGAGGTAAACATTAAATGAATGAAGCGGGTTAAAGAAATGGTGGTACTGTATCTGTTAGTGAGTGGTGCATAAAAACGTAGTTTTATCAATGAGTTTATAATGTCAGTTGGCTGCCATAAAGGGATTAAAAAAGCAGATATATTTTCAGTGTTAGCCATTCACTTAGGCTCGATTACCAGCCGCTGCTTCAGGAAATGAGCCTGCGCTCATCCCCCGAAGAGACTCTTCTCGGGGGAGAATACTCCCGACCCGAGTGAGCAGCGGAAATCGAACCTACCATTCACTCAGTTAAAAAAAAAACCAACCAACCATTAGGTGCCAATTGGCACATAATGCCATAATTGTGGATTTTTGGTTAATTGTTAGATGCATGTTCAGTTTCATTGAATCATAATTTGCACCATGTTGTCTTTGAAGCTGGTTTTATTTGCAAAGTGAGCAAGGTATTTACAAGAAAAAGTTAAAATCTGATTGAACAGATTGAGACATTTAGCTAAGACTGCTACACCTAGCTGTAAAATCAATGATTTGTGTATGAGCAAGCAAAGCACTACAGGAGAGCCTTAAAGAGTGGTACATTGAATATTTTTTCGTGGGCCACTAATGCTGTGGCCAGTGGCCACTGCACTTGCATGCTTTCGCTTTTGTCATCTCTTGAACAAAAACTGATTGAAATAAAATAAAGATGGAGTTATATTTTCACTAAGCCTCACACTTGTATAGAAAAACATGGGTATTTCAATTCATACATGTAATAAATAAAATGATGCCATTTTTTGTGCCCAAAATAATTATGATCTGTGATATCTGTCAGGGTTGCACCCTACCTGATAAGTTTCAGTGCAATTTAAAAAGATGCACATTTGGAGATTTCAGTTTCATTTTGTGCTGTTGTGTGTCAGCTATGTTGTATGATCTTAGCATTAATTGGAACAAATATAATTGTAATATTTTGTTATTTATCTGTCAATACAGGATGCCAAGCAAAAGGCAATGGAAAGGAAATCACAAGGGGAAGCTTGCTTTCAAAAGTCAGACTATAACACAGCTATCAAAAAGTATTCAGAGGGAATATTAATGCTTCCAAAGCTGGACTTGTATGCAAGGGAAATGAAACAGTTTTACTGCCAACGAGCTGAGTGTCACCTAAAAAATGTAAATACTTCATTTTTAATCTGTTTCAGTTAAACTATGTATGCCAAGGGGGGTACTCCGGATTTCAAGTAATGGGGATGATCAAATGATTTTTTGGGGTATGAAATTTTCAATTCTGGGATGTTTTGGGTTGGAGAATTTAGCAAGTATTTTTTGTGTGGCTTGATTGAAGTAGGGATTTTTTTGCAGTATTCAAAATAATCTGAATATTTGGGTAGTGCCAGTGCATCCAGGCTGGGTTTTGATTTTTGTACCCATTTGATCTTCCCTGTCACTTTAAATCTGGAGCCCCCCCCCCCCCCCCCCCCCTCCTGGGTATGTATGAAAGGTTTTGAGTTTCATGATGGATGCATTTGCATTGCCATGGCAATGATGATGATGTTGATGTTGATGGTGTTGTTGTTGTTGTTGGTGGTGGTGGTGGTGATGATGGTGATGATGATGATGGTGATGATGATGATGATGTTGATGTTGGTGATGGTAATGTTTTGATGGGATTATTTTCCAGAAGTTTCATACTATATTGAAATATCGCTTATTACATATCTGGAGCAATGCTAAATAAAAGTTAGATTACCTGTCATGAATTGCTGTCCTTTTGCCTCAGAAGTGATGTTTTAAGAGATTTTTAAGGGTTTTGAGGACGCCATTGACTGTGCCTCAATTGTGCAGGCTCCCCGTGAAGTCAGCAACCGCCGACCGGTTGGCTCAGAGGTAGAGCACCGGACTGCTGTGCGGGAGGTCGGGGGTTCAAGCCGGACCAACACTCAGGGTCTTTAAATAACTGAGGAGAAAATGTTACCTTTGTAATGACATCTGCAAATGGTTAGACTTTCTAGTCTTCTCGGATAAGGACGATATAACCGGAGGTCCCGTCTTACAGTACTGGTGTGGGATGTTAAAAAACTCACACACTGATCGGAAAGAGTAGGGAACGTAGTCCCCGGTGTGATGGTCTATAACTTATTCTGTTCTGGGGGCACCTGTGTCGATCCTACTATTCATTCAAGTAAGATTGTAAACTGCGTGGCTGCAATTTGCGCCTAGAAGCAGTCTGGCAAAGTCCCCCAAAAAGTGTTGTAAAACGCTTTGAACCCTTTGGATAAAAGCGCTATATGAATCCTCATCATTATCATTATTGTTATCAGCATTATTAAGAGTAGGTTACATTGTGGGTTTAGGTTTAGATTAGATTAGTTTAGGTTTACTTATTTCGATAGGTTACACAACTCAAGTCCCAGCCCCCCTTTTTTGGCAGTCTGAAATAAAATCAAATTTTAGTCTGAAATTGTTTGCCCTTCAAAAAAAAAAACATCCCAGGAACATTTAAACACTTCAAACACATCAAAATTTTAAGTTACCATAATAAACCGTATTTTTTTTTGTATATTTTGAAAATACATGAATGGGTGTTTGTTCCTTCCTTATTCATATTTAGAACAATCTGGAAACTGCCTTGAGAGACTGCGATGAAGGTAAAAATTTAAATAATGTCCTTGCATTTTGATGCTGGTTGCTGATGTGCCATTTTTTCTTGCATATGCTGGTTGATAATACTAACGTGAATGGAGAATGTGTTAAAGCTAGATTTTTCGAGGTATATTCAGGGTTTTCAAAAAGTGACGGTGACTGGCGATGTCGCCAGGTACTTCAGCCAGTAAAAGGAAAAATATAAGGGAAGCATGGCGCATGTTGTTACCTCCTGAGTGTCGTCTTCTTTCCCAGATTCTCCTTCTACTTAAAATCTTGACAACCCTCTATATTGTTAGGACGTTGTTGGAAGCGGCAACTTGTCTGTTGTAATTGGAGAGGTACCAAGACTCTGCAACTGTTACATTTTGTATTTACTTCTTCAACCACGCTTTAACATTCTCTGTTCTCTGATCTCTAATGGAATACTAAGAACCAAACTGAAGATTGAAGAGTAAAGACTGAAGTGTACTGAACTGAACTGAATTGAAGAACTCTACTCAAGCTTGTTCGTTCAGAATTAAATACTAAATCTGTAGCCTTGTTTGGGTTTATGGACCTTGGGAATACGGAGGATTCCAGACATTGCTTATTCCCAAATGGCTAAACATACCAACGCGACCACTCGAACGATCCAATATTAATTTTTTGGAAGAGTTCCTCATGGACGATTTACCGTAGCAACAGCTTATTCTAGGACCAGAAAATGAAGCAGCAGCATTGAACGGATGGTAAAGATGAAGGCTTCAGCAAATTAAAGAAATCAAAAGATCCATTGCATTATTTACCATTCGTGAACTTGTGAGGCAACAAGTGTGGCTACGAATGTCTGCTGTTTACGTTTGAAATCCGTCTAGCATTGACGAAATTTGTGTAGCTTTGAAATATCTCCTATTTAATCATGATTATCAATGAACTTCTAGATGAATTCTATGACGGAATTAAGTGACATTGAAAACCTACCTTGATGGTTCGCCGTGTTTGGTGGACTTTTCATGAGAAAACCGCTTGCCCAACGTACTTTTTTTTTCGAATCCGTTCCCCAAGGAAACGCACGGATCATGAATCCTAAAAATCCGGATTTAGATTGTATCTAATGATTCCACTCGGAGTATGGATTCTTCAGATTCATGATCCATTTTTGGATTTTAGTAAAGAAACGCAAAATCCGTTGTTAGATCTAAGAATTCGGATTTGGATTTTCCCAAAGAAACGAACCCTAAGTGCGTGATTTATCCTTTGTTTTTCAACGCATGTTGATTTTTTTTTTCTCGTGTTGGGAATTTGATGATTGCTTGACAACACAAAGTTTTCCCAATGAATCTCGCGCTAAAATCACTCACTCATGATAGAAATTCGTTCAAAAAACAGATATGTTTCTCTCACAATGTCCCAAGTTTGATTACAACACATTTTCGATTTTCTTGAACAAAAAACAAACAAATTGTGCATTGCTTTTGTTAGATTGGTCACAGTTAACTAATGATGACAGATTCGATGCAGGCCTCTCCTTTTCCAGTCAACTGAACAATCAACTTTAAACATGTTAAAACGGTTTTGCTAATAGAAAGATTATGTAAACACACTCGTACCACACGAATTTGAATACAGGAATTTTATATTAGTTGTAAGTGTACATAACTTAGGTATGCGTACGATTTTATTAACAGTTTAATTTTTTTTATTAAAAAATGTTATTATTATCATGCTGGTAGTTTGAAAACGTTTTATGTATTCATTTAACTGTTAACTATATCTATATTTTATTTATTGTGATTACAATTATTATCCTTTAGCACCTGCCTAGATTAGCTTTTTGCTGTTTGCATTTAGTAGTATAAAAAAAGTAGTAAGGAATTTGTTACAAATAAAGGTTGTTTTAATTTTGTTTGACAGCCGATCGTCTGGTTGCTGAGGATGTAAATGTGCTTGTGCTGTACACGAAAATGCAGATCCTTGAGAGGATGAATAGATGCAAAGAGTGCTTTGCCATTTGCAACAAGCTAGTTGAAAGGAACTTCAAGGTATTGTGTAGTAAGCTGGTATACTTCAAGTTATGAAACACTATGAACTTTGAACTTGCAATTCTTAAGGGTACATTTTTAAGTTTTTGTAAGCAAGTGACATTCAATCTATTGTTTTGGTTAAAACATGTATGGCTTTTGGTAACCTTGGTTTAATTTGTTATTAAAAATTTCATCATTGAAGGGTAATTATTGTTTTGTTGTTGTATTGACTAACAGGTCACAGAAGCCAAGGAAACCATAAAGCGATTATTGCCCAAGGTATGGTGGATTGTGTTGCTTCTGAAAGCAGGAGGGATCCATAGCCTTATTCAAATTATTCACAGCCATGCTATCCTCTCAAAAGTATGCAGAACTGTTTAACTGCCTAGTTGATACTGTGGAAAACAAACTAGGACCAGGAAAACTTGTCATCTGTAATACGTATAATACCTCCCACCAACCCGAAGTAAAAAGAAAAATGAACAACTTTATGTTGGCTTTAATAGTAATGTATAGTGTATATTAAAGGGAAACCCGTTCCATTACTGTCCGTGTATTTAGAAACGTTTTATTGTGTATTTTGTACCTCTGCGTAATTAAGATTATGAGAGAGGATGAACAGTCTAAGAAGCCGGAGGAACCAGAGTTGTCTCAAGGTGCAGAGGCCACACCAGTTAAGGTATGAGGACATTTTTTCATCGTCCCTTCTGGGGAGCCAAAAAAAAAACCTCGTCTTTTTTTAAGCGGAAAGTAGCTGTCATTTTTGAGTTGTAGGTGTGGGGCAGATTTTGCTACTTGGATTCGTTATTCCTTCGCTCGTTCGCTTCCTGTTAAACATTTTATTAATCCGTTTGGCATATACTCCGCATTGGCGTGAAGCCGCCGTCTTACTCAATGATCTTCACTGGGTAAGACGGCGGCTACAAACGCATGACAAGTACGTCACGCCTTGTGAAGTCACTTGGTTGGGATGTAGTAATGTTAGGGACACTGGAAGAGGGTCTTCAAATCCCAGAATTTTTACCCAGGGACTACTGGGTACTAGATTCTTCTGTTAGTTTTTAGATCAACATTCCTGCTTTTAGCTTTTTATTAAGTATTTTATAGGTTTATATTTCATATTTTAAATTAATAACTGCTAACATTTTTGTTAGTTTTTCTCAATTGTTTTACATGTATATATTTTACTGTGACGGAGTTAACATGCACGACCCCACAAACTTGTAAGCTTTAGATCTTATCATGTTTAGATAAAGGTCTTTTCTTCATGTTTATGATTATGTTTATGTTTTACCTTGATGTAGTGAAAAGCCGTAGATAGCCTTGTGTTGTTTGTGGTGGTTATGGAGATTAACATGACGAGCGTCTGGCTTGGATGCAACCTTGTCATTCTTCTGAACATCGCGAAGGTGTTCGCGGAATCGGTCTCCTTGTTGTATTCGTGTCTCGCCAATGTGTAATTTTTAATTTGCACTGATGTCCTTGTGCCATATATTATGCGTAAATCGTTATCTTGCCATTACTCGATGATGGGCAACATATCCTTTTGCACTGGAAAATGTTGTGTAACATTTTCCAGTGCAAATGGCTATGGAAGTTAATTTTGGTGTTGACGAATTTCAGTGATTTATGCAAGACATTGTGCACGCAGTAGTCCATGAGTTACAATCAAAGACATCCAAGCATTCCCGTCGTTAACGGACTAAATTGATTCCGTTCGTGGATTTAATGACCCGTTCATGAAATAAATAATCCAATATTCAAATTGAGCCTCGATTCAATATTCGAATGTTGACTGGATTAATGAAAACATGCCTTACCAAATGGACGACAAATCAAAGCATGGACGACTCCCCCGATCGATATTTGCCGTTTCTTTTGTGAATATTTACGAAAGGACCAGATTGATCTTACTTGTCTGTAATGGTCGACAATTTTGTTGAACCCTCGCACTGTTACCTTTAAATCCTTGATATATCATTTGCATTGAAACCCTGATTGTTTAACTCTATAATTTCTTCTCGAAAAGCGCCAGACGGAGCCTTCCCTGTCTCGTAAATACGTTTCAAACTATCTCGTCTGTCCGCCATCTTTTCCTTAACTGAGGAAGAGTTGGAACTTATTATGCTTATATGGCAAGGCTTTTGTTCATTAATCTAATCAACATTCGAATATTGAATCGAGGCCCAACGGTATCAATGTGCGTTATGAATTCATTAACGACAGGAACGCTTGGCTGTCTTTGACTATAAAATTATGGAAAAAATCATTTATGAACTGAATGCCTGTCACAGCACAAGGCTGCAAATAACAGTCGGTCATCGGACAATTGTGCCGGTAAATTTGACGTTTTGATCGGCGAAACATTAGTCTGGTCTGTCATTCTGACCGGGCACTTTTGATCCAAATTAACCTCTTATTACGAATTCTTAATTTTGCTCTTTCACTTAGAATTTTTTTTCCCTGTCAGGTCAAGTCTGGTCTCTGACCTGACAAATGACCTACTTATGAAAATAAATTATTTGCAGCCTTGCAGCAGACTCAGTTCAGTGGCCCCACCCTTTCAAAAATTCATTTTCCGAGTTCAGTGGTTCATAGCCACCTTGACTTAATTATAATCGACTCTCTCTTTAGAGACTAGACTTTGGATTAGAACATTTGATCCTTAGACATGTTGATTAGTTAGAAGAGAGAACTAGATATACTGTATAACGGAAAGTAAATAGGCGATTTGGTAGTGATCGTTGATGAGTGGAGGTGGCTGCTGTAGTCCCGGCATAGTAAATCGAACGTTCGAAAATCGAACTCAATCGAACTCAATCCGTGGATTGAGTTCGATTGAGTTCGGCAATCGAACGAAATCGAACACCACACTTTCAGTGAGTTCGATTTCCGAACAAATCGAATTCAATCGAACAAATCGAACTCAATCCGTCTGATTGTGTTCGATTGAGTTCGGAAACCGAACTCGATCGAACACAATTAAATGGATTTCGTTCGATTGGCTCTGGTGAATCTATACAAAGCAAGCGCAAAGCAAGCCCGTCAAAGCAAGTTTTTCTTGCGCTTTTTTTACTATTTATTCAATAACACAAACCCCATTTATAAACTGTCCACGGCAGTTAAAGCCTGGTTTCCATATGATCGTCCGGATCGTCCCAGTCGTCTCAAAAAATGTTCAGACGATCGGGACGATCATATGGAAACGCTACTCAGACGATCGCAAACGACCCGGACGACTGAGACGACCTCGATCGCTTGGATAGAATTGAGTTCTATCCGGACGATCGGGACGATCGTGTAAATTTTGAAGCGATCATATGGAAACGCTCTCAGACGACTGGGACGATTGGGACGATCCGGACGATCATACAGAACAGAACAAAACAAAGCTATCATTATTCCCGCGGGTGTATTTCGAAACTGTCGTACCCTTCCCTTTTTTTAGCTAACTTACAATAGCAGCAAGACAACTCGAAGGATTACTTTTATGCAAAAATACAAGCATACTAACCGCGAAACAGGCTACGGCATAAAGTAGATGGATGATTATGAAAAATATCTTACTAACGACACTCGGGGTTGAAGTAACTCGAGCTTCTAAGATCTGGTAATGGATTTTCAACGTCTGTTTTACATAAATCACGGGTTCGAAAATCGAACGTTCGATTGGGTTCGATTGATTTTTTTTCTTTTCGGTGAGTTCGATTTCGTTCGATTGCCGAACTCAATCGAACTCAATCCACCGATTGAGTTCGATTGAGTTCGATTGAGTTCGATTGAAATTTAGTTCGATTGGGTTCGATTTACTATGCCGGGTGTAGTGACGGTGTACTTTTATAATTTTGTACTTTCAATTTATTTGTATGGGGAAAAGGTAGAAAACTGCCGATTTAATTCTTTTCGTCGCAGAAGAGTAAGAAGAAAAAGAAGGGAAATAAAAAGAAGAAAGCGAAGGAAGCAAACAAAGGTATCGGGACTAGATTAGTGAGCAAGAGTTACCTCTTTGAATTGCAGTCGTAACATCATTTGCTGTCTTTGACTGTCAAGAGGCTGATAATTATAATTATAGTGATAATGATAATGATAACGATAGTTAAAGATGTTAATGTTACTGGCAAAACACTTAGCATAAAGTTAAAAGGAGACTGTTCGCATCCGTTTGTCGACCGGTTTCTTGGAATGTAGTTTAAGTCGATCGTAATTCTATTTTGTTGACATTCTACTTGTTTGTTGTAATTTGCTCCATACCTTGGAAGCAAACACGAAAGAGCAGTTTCATTATAAACTAGAACTGTTTAGGTTTTATCAAATCATCTTGAAGTCCGTAACCTGGTTTGAATTTTTAAGCGGAATTTAGCCCGTGTCTTGGAGGTGAACACCATTTGCAGGTCGTGAGCTCAGAAGGGATTTCCTGTTTTAAGCCAATTCAGTGTTTATTTTACCTTGACAGTTTCTATGATCTCAGATAATTTAGAAGAAAACCGAACTTCACCTACAGCCGATGACAGTTTAACCACAGTACACAGGTAAACCCTTGCCATTCGTCAATAAGATGATTAATAACTGAAATAACATTTCAATCTTTGGCGTTTGGTTATTTGATGTATATATGTAAATTTAGAGGGTATTGCCCTGAATAGGGTCCAGGTAACATCAAGCTGACCTACCCAAACTTGGTTGCAGGAGCGAAAGGTCTTCCTGTACTGAGATAATTGTTCAATTAGATCATGGGTAGGAGTAACATTATCGAGAATAGTGGAAGTGTGTTATCTAGATAGTAAGGCGAAATCTTTAAAAGCCAAGCGCTTTGTTTTTTGGCAGTATTCCCGTAACTCGAGCATATCTTGTTTGCTGAATGCCCTTTTCCCTCCTGAGGGGATACGTACTTTGAGACGTCTACACCGCTAAGATTCTGGAAGGCCTAAAACAAAACGTTAATCCAAAGCATTCGGCATAGAAGATACACTTGAGTTACGGAAATGATGCCGAAAAACAAAGCGGCCGGCTCTTCGCTCTACCTTCAAATTTGTTTCTGGAAAGGGGTACGAACCTTGTAAGGTAACTACATTTGCTTATAAGACAACAAAGTAATTGTTAATTCTAGAAGCTTGGTAGGAAGACTAAATCCTAGTTTGTTCACATAAAGTATCAGCTGGATACTAGAGTTTTTGCGTTGTTTCGTGTTTATCAAAAACATACCAAAGACAGTAGATGTTCTCCAAAAATTGTGTTTTTCTGCCGTGAGTACAATTATTAACCAAGGTACATGCATTTAACAGCAACACCACTCCGTCACTAGTAGATGAAGGAGATGGCGAGGAAGAAGAGGGAACAGTCTGCAATGTGGCTTCAGAGACGTGTTTTAGTGGTGCTGGGTCGGCACAACAGAGCGAGAACGAATTGTTTACTTTGAGAGAGGACGTTGGGCTTTTAGACAAAGAAGCATTAGTTAACACTGGAGATGATGCTCAGGAGACAGAAAACGTTTCCTTTCTTTCAAAACCTAAGGTATTTAACCGTAGTTTGTGTTTATTTAAAGGTGAAACTGTGAAGCTTGCGGGGAATGCCCTATAGAAATGGCTTGTCACTCAAATTGATTGGCTACCCGAGTGGGCAAGACGGACCTATCTTATCTGCTTGGGATTACTAGTACCCCGTTCGCTTCTCGTCATAAGTAAGTCATGCTGCAAACATTGGAACCTTTTTCATTTTGTTTCTAGACTGCTAAAACGTGTAAAACCGCTCTTGATACTTCTACTAAAAAAAAAGAAAAGAGAAGAAAAGAAAAGAAAACGAGCGTAAAATCTCTCACTTTCTCACAACCCCGTCGCATTTTTCTTGACACGTGTATCCTAAATAAGAAATCTTGAACGTATTAAAATGATTATTCTACATCAATAGACGTTTTTCCTAGATGAAATTCTCGTCTCAGTTTTCGTTGTTGCTGTCAATGACTGTTTACAGGACAAAGAATCCCTCGACAAACTAGAGGCCAGTGTTCTGATGGATGTAAACAACACCTTTATGGAGTCTTCGTTAGGTGAGAAGAAAACATTAATACATTATTTAAATGTCTTAAGGCGTAGGCTCACGTAGTCTCCCTGTTCAACTCAAGGTGTCATATCCCATCTTTTAAGTAACGTTTTGATGCTGTTTTTAAATTACAGAACTCGTGTTTATCGTAGCCTAGCGTGAAAAGTGCAAGAATAGTATCGCCTTCCATAATTTGGAAATCGCCATTAAAGCGTGCTTTGAACTCAAAGTGTCTCCTTGAAATTACCTGTGTTATTCATGTCTTTGCTAAAAATACCTCTTTTGACCTACCAGCATTTCATGAGAAATGAGGCTAAGCTAGGCAGGGCGAAGGGTTGTCAATGATAATTGCGTTTTGATGTGCAGGTGAGGCATACCCACGTCGAATTCTTCTGATATGTGACCGATGGTCGTGTTGGCATCGCAGCGCGTGTGCAGTTAACAAGCAGCTCAGTCGAAGTTTTGCAAAAAATGAAGACGTGCACGTTGCCTGTTTAGTTCTTGATGCGACAGTCCAAGATACCATAGCAGCAACAAGAGATGGAGTGAGCCTCATTAAGGCCACACCCCAACCTGGGATTTGCCAAGGAGACGAACTCCTTCTTCACCTTCACAGTGATTTTCCGTTCAAGGCTGATTTGGTCATTGGCTATGGAAGAATTTCAGGTACCGCAGCAGCCATTCAGTCAAAACGTTTACATTGTAAACGACTGCACATATATCATAATTTGCCTGGGGAAGATGAAGACGAAGAGGAAACAGTGAGAGACCTGGGCTTAAGTGCAGATTTTGTTGCTGGGATAGGTCCACTGGTGGTTGAGCAGTGGGAAGCTATACTGAATCGTGAGATATTCACAATAATCCCTGGGCTTCCAGATGTTGCTCCTCGAAACCCAATTATGACGCCACAGAGTAGATGCCTTATTCTAGGAAACGTGGATAATCCAAAAAGGGGTGGTCTTGATTTGATTACAAACGCCCTTTCAGAGTGCAAACAGCGGCAGCATTTTATCCATCTGACCGTGTTAGGTACTGAAAGAAAAAAGGTTTCAGTTTTGAAAGAAAACATACTGAATGACGTTCGTTCATCTAGAGTGGCTGTTGTGGTCAAACCATTTGATGTCAGCCAGGAAGCTGTAAGCGTTGAAGTACGTGGTGTTTCTCTTGTGTTGATTCCATCACCGTCAGATGGGTTTGGTGTGGAGGCACTTGAAGCCATTGCTGCGAAGGTTCCAGTTTTAATTTCCTCTTCGAGTGGTATTGCAAAGTTCCTCCACCAAGAGTTTGGTACTGATTTCCTGAAATTGCTGTGTTCATCTAGAGATGACAATGATTCTACCGATGCTTGGGCTAGTGCCATAGATGGCGTCCTGGATGACCGTCAACAAGCATTCAGTTTGGCGGCATCTCTTTGGAGCAAATGGAATTCAACGTTTACGTGGGATGTAGCTGTCCACAAGCTCTTACAACACCTGAGCAGTTCTGGTGTTTTCTCTGTCTCATCACCTTCTGCCAATAAGTCGATTATCCTGCCATCTCAATGTTCAGTTGCAGCTATAAAGTTTATTGAACGGGAGGTAGATTTACTGAACAAACGCCGGAAACACGTCCTTTTTCTTTCTCCAGAGAATGTGAAAGAGTCGCCTTTTATCCATTATTTTGCCCACGTTCCTTGGGCTGCGGTACTAGATTTTGACATCAACAGCGTCAAGAATGGCTACCTTGCAAGCTGCGAGACCTTTTGCGAAGATATGGGCATGAAGATCTGCAGAATCCTTCCACCATGTACAGACGAAGATCGCAAAAAGTTTCCGGCTGGTACACTAACCGGCATCCCATGGGTTCTGCTAGAGGGTATACCAGAAAGCAAACGTAGCATCAAAGGGAACTTGGACTGGATAAGGGAGTTTTTCTTGGCTCTTTGTAAGACGTACCAAGTCCCTATCACCTTCTTAGTGCTTTGGGAATCGTCTAACGAAACGGAAACATTGTGTAAAAGCCTCCTCAGGATACTCACAGTTGTGCAAGGATCCCCTATCGTAAACCAAGTGAAGCTAGTCATAGTATCCACTGGAGAAACGGTGAGCAGTCATCTCGAGGACATTGCTGAGTACTGGGGTGTAGAGGTACAAAGAATGGGTCTTGAAGACTTTTGTAATGCACTATGCCAGTGTGTCAATTCATCGCCATTTATTTTACAAAACCAAGACTTTTGCCTCCCAGTGGCTGATCCAGATGACCCTCAGAAAGTGACTTTTAAGGTTTTGCCTCCTTCGTCACGCTGGATTAATGCTGATATGGAAGTCCTCTTTCAGTCAGTTGGAAGTACGCCACAATTTGAAACGGGTGACGCTTGTCACTTCTATCGTGGTGGTTTGATCTCCTGGTATGCTCTTCAAATGGGCTATGCTGTTGAACGTGGGAACTGGAAGGCATTGAAGATGAGGGTTGATGAACTTCTGGTTAGAGCGGGGTCAGTTAAACTGAAGATGCCCCATCAGAGAGGAGCTGGTGGGACTACTTCTGCCCGCAGAATTCTTTTTGACTATCATGAGAAATATCCTTGCGTTTCACTTAAGTCCGTTGGCCATGCAGAAGTAGCTCAAGGAATCAAGGTTTTGGCAGAATTTTGTAAGTTGCCTGTCATTATCCTCGTTGATTGCAAGCAAACACAGGGTGATGAATTTGACGTAGACACACTCTACAATGTTTTGTCAAATGACAGAATACCCTGCGTGATTTTGGAAGTGATTCACCAGAGTGAAAAACAGGCGTCGAATTCTTCACGCAGCTCAGAGAGGTCTGAAAAGACTCCCCCAGTCCGCCTTGCAGATGCTCTTGATACTTGCGAAGCAAACGGATTTGTGGAGACTTACAGTACTCAAAGAAGAGAGAAATTGAGTATGCTTCGTTCTCTTCTTCATCATGGACCAAGGCAACTTCAAATACCCTTTTTCTATGCGCTGACTACGTTTGAAGACCGTTTCACTGGTCTAGAGCCATTTGTAAGAGATTGTCTTCAAGATCTTAGTTTGACGGAGCAGAAAATACTTCTCTTCTTGGCAATGGCTTACCATTATGGGCATAATTCCTTATCAGCCAATGAATTTGCTGGATTGTTGCAAGCACCACGCCGGGACGTCATTTCACTAGAGTCGGTTCTTCCGGAGTTGTCAAGAGAGCTGCTTCTAGAAGAGGATGACAAATGGAGGCCAAGGCACGACCTCATTGCGCTGGAAATGCTTCGTCAGCTGTTGACCATGACACGTCCCAAAGACACACCTCCCGTGCACCTTGACAATTGGACAAGCCAGCTCGCTGAGAAAGCGCTGGATTTCTTTGGGTACATGTCAGAGAATGTCGTTAATGACGTGTTACTCAGTCGTATTCCTGACGACACAACACATCAGTACATCTCATTCTCTCAGCTGGTATCTGACATACCATTTGAGGAAGATGCAGTTAAGCTCTTTGA
>OX419336.1:35008414-35048414 GCA_948470475.1 Galaxea fascicularis
AAGCCAGTGTAACTCATCAGGAACTGAGGATAGGCTTAACATGGTACGACTTAGGAATTTCTAGGAAGGTTTGCACGAGACAGCTAAAGACAGGTCGCCAGGAGTCAAGAACTGAGCGATTTCCTACCAAACGTTTTTTCAATGAAACGCATATGCTGTTAATTCCGTTCATTATGCCATCAGGAGCAGAATTTAGAGTGTGTTCATTTGACGTCACAGCGGCCATGTTGGAAGAGTGAACCAGTCTTCTGGGAATTGAACTCTATCTATGCCAAAACGTCCTCTTGTTTAAAAAACCAATATGGCCGCTGGTCAGGTGAATGAACACTTTCTATATATTTTGTTACCGTAAACACTGGCGTACAAGCCACACCCAAGGCATATTTCGGTTTTTTTAAGGCTATTGATGTAAAGGTTGAATGTGTGCGATAAGGTCACTCAAGTAATTAAGCGTTAGGGCCGTACTAGGAGAATCTCGACCCGGGGTCTTGACAGTATGGACCGAGCGCCGATATTCGCCCAGTAAGGTTGCGATCAGTGGCCTAGCCCTCGATTAGAAGCGAGGCTGAAGGTGACTGTTTCGATACAAACCACTGTTTTTTTCCCATGTAAATGTAGACCAGTTAGCATATTGATAAGAACAACGTGACTTACAAGAGAAAAGCCGTGAGGTCTGTATCAAAATATGGTCATCTTCAGCTTCGCTTCTACTCAAAGGCCAGGTCACTGAACACACAACTGTAAAATGGACTGTTGTCGAAAATGAAGAGTAGCCTGTAGGACTAAGAATCTCAGCGGCGGTATGGACAGAGGCTCTTATCATTGAAAACGTCTCCGGAGAACTAATCCGAGCTCAGGACAACTCCCAATATATCGGCACAGGGCTTCTGTCGCATCAGAAACTCAGAGAAACTAAAAATTGGTTTAGCTGGGCGAGCAACTGGCCGAGACAGCCGTTAGTAAGGTGCTGTAAGTAACGTGGGGTTTAAAATCACTCAAGCCAGACGTAATCATTTCTTTTATCCGAATTATTTCTATTTTTTAGATACAATAACTACATATCATAGGGGCTAGCGAGTGTCGGCATCAAGTCCCATCTTGTGTATCCAGTTAATAATAATTATGTTCAAGTGGTGGAACAGAGAATTAACTCTGAAGTGTAAATTAAAGTGCTAATAGAAACCCATGAAAAACCCTCTGGGCGTTAGCCCTAGTAAAGGGTATCAGGGAACCACACAAGGCAAAGAAAAAATTCTTCTGACCTCGGTGGGAATCGAACCCGACAGAGAAAGTCGGGCACGATAAAGATCGTCCCCGACTTTCTCTGTCCGACCTCGTAGCTTAGTCGGCAGAGCAACGGTAGATCTAATTCGGAGGTCGTGGGTTCGATTCCCACCGAGGTCAAGAATTTTTCCGTTGCCTCGTGTGGTTCCTTGATACCCTTTACTAGGGCTAACGCCCAGAGGGTTTTTCATGGGTTTCTATTAGCACTTTAATTTACACTTCAGAGTTAATTCTCTGTTCCACCACTTGAATGTGTTTATAGTGCTACGCGGCACAACATATAGTAATAATTATGCTCTGCGAGATTGAGAAACCTGGATACAAGTTTCGAGGGCTTCAATTAGTTCTTCCTCGGTGTCCTATTACGTTACACAGCATACAGTTAGAATTAAAGAAAGAAACCTCGCATAACCGGGGAGGCAGGACGGCCGAGTGGTTTAAGGCGCTGGATTTCAATGCAGTGACCCGGGTTCAAATCCCGCTCTTGGGCCCGTTTCTTGAAAGTCCCTTAAACGTTTCGGGCCCGAAAAACCATTTCGAAAACTGCGATCCAATTATTGTAAAAAGCTGGCTTTTACTGGAAATTAAAGACACGAAGGGCACATTTTTTGCAAACTTTCGTGCCCGGAAACGCCTTCTTTTTGCCTGATTCAAATCCTCGGTCATCCTTGTAAATAGCCAACCGGTTTGCCTCCTGCCAGTTAGGATACTTATGTTATGGTTATTCGAATTATTTGTTTCTTGGGATGATTGATGCTTTGATAGCCAAGTGCTCTTTCATTATAAACAGTATTTATTGTTTTACTTTTGCATAACCCGATTGTCAACTTTCTCAGTTAGGGAGCAGCGAGTTGATTGCGAGTTCCAGTTGACCTGATTCGTCTCGTTCAACTCAGTAAATTAGCTATCACGTATAATATTTACACCTGACTATTAAGGCCCGTTTCGACGGTTTCAACATGCGTTTAACAATTTGTTGAACTAAATGTTGGGTTCGTTTGAACAGGTAGTCTAACATTGTTGAAAGCGTGTTGAATCAAGTTTAAATCGGTTTAAACTTTAATTCAACATCGATTCAACTTTTCCTTCGTTCTTGAAAATGTTGAATGGTGTTCAAGTCGTTTGAACACTTCTGTTCATCAATTGTAGAACACGCATGCTCACATCAGGCCGCAAAAGTCAATATGGCGTCTATCGTTTGCGTGAACAGTGAAGAAGTTGGCACAATGTTGGAACCGTTTGAACGGGCGTCTGCATAACTTTATTTTTGCATCCAACATTTGACCAAGGTCCGTTCAACTTTTGTTGAACGAATGTCGGTCAAATGTTGAAACTGTTTAAACGGGCCTTTACTTTCTTGGCTGAGATGTAGTCCACAACACTATTTAAGTCCATCCTCAGGGGACATTCTTCACCCAAGGAGTAATATAATAAATCCGAGAAGCAAGACCACGAAAAGAACATTGGGCGCTGGTTCTCTTGAAGAGGACGCTGTCAACGAAAAAGAACCAAATTAGTGTGTTCAAAGAATGTTTATATTGAAGTGAACTGTCAAAAGTGCCAAAATATTAAATGAACACGACGAAAAGTTCCTTTTTATTATGTAAATCTCTGACAAAACGTGCAGCCGACGGTAAATATATCGACAGGAGACGGAATCAACGGAAGCGGAGATAAGAAAAAGCCAATAAAATGAAGAGAGCAATCATTTTTAGCACGAGCGTGGACCTTACAATAATCTTGGAGATTGCATGCGTTATTATTTATTGCTATGCGCTGCCAGCTTTTGTTTCCCGGCAAGAATTGCAAATGTGCCGAGCAAACAGCCCACAAACAAATTATGGAAAAGGGAGGTTAAACTCTTTATAACTGATGACACCACCTCGATTAGCCTTTACAGCCAGATGGAATCTTCGGCGTCGCGTTAATTCATCTTTAACCAACTCCAGAGGCTCTAAGTCAAAGTCTTGAATTCCAGCTGTTTAATCGCAGAGCAACGAGCTACAAGCAAACCACGGTGACAAAAAGCGCGCTCTCCATAGCACGTATAAATACTGAGAACTGATTACCTGCGTAAAACAGTGCAATATCGTCACAGCCTTAATTGCAGGCCCTGGCAAACGAGGACACATTGTTACTGACACATTGTTGCTCATGATGTTTCTTGGGCGCGCAAACGCGTAATACACAAAATGAATGTTGTGTTTCCATGCTGCGCAAACTGGGAAACATTTGTTGCGGACACAAAATTTGTGTCCGCAACAAATGTTGCGCGCGCGGGAAAACGGGG
This sequence comes from Galaxea fascicularis, assembly GCA_948470475.1. Lineage (NCBI taxonomy): Eukaryota > Metazoa > Cnidaria > Anthozoa > Scleractinia > Euphylliidae > Galaxea > Galaxea fascicularis. The sequence continues at coordinate 35,011,989 of OX419336.1, forward strand.
AAACATTTGTGTCGGCAACAATGTGTCCTCGTTTGCCTTTCGTCTTATTCTTTGTTTATTAGGATGATGCTGGAAAAGGTGCTCGATCCAAGAATCGAATGGGGTGATTTTAAACTACTTACCCATGCAGACTTTCCCATCTCCGTGATAGCCTTTGGAACAAGAACAGCGATACGAGCCCCTAGTATTAATGCACACTGCTTTCCGATGGCACTCGTGAACAGCCGCTGCGCACTCATCGTAATCGAAACACATCATTCCGTCACCACGAAAACCGGGATTGCAGCTACAACTGAACGAGCCGCGTGTATTTGTGCAAGCCGCGTTTTCATCGCAGGGCATCTCACTGCACTCGTCGACATCGTAGCAAGCCTTTCCGTTACCATGATACCCATTTTTACACTGACAACTGTATGAACCTTGGGTGTTGATACAACGTGCATCCAGGCTGCATTTGGTTGTCCCGTCTCTACACTCATCTATGTCTAAAAGCAGTGTCAAGTGGTTCATCATTAATATTCGGCATGATTGCAGTGTTTCAAGATCAGATGCTTATATCAGCGGGTTCGTAACAAGAGATGAAAATCAACAGAATTAAAAGCTAGCAACTAATCATGCTTCTTTCAGTTTCCATCTGTAGGGGCGAAGGGTACTCAATCCCTCCAACACAGCACAAGATACAAGTCTGTCAAAGGTTTCTCAATGTTTCACAGCTGTGCGTAGCACAGAACGTAATAACGATGCAACTTTTGGTCTTGCTATTACAAAGATACTTCTTGAAGAAGGGCTGTTCGTTTGCTCGGAGAACAGGCCTCTTCTAGTTGCATAAAGGCTGGTTTTCACTAGCGACGGAGTTGGAGTCGTAGTCGGAGTCGTAAGGGCCCTTATGACCTAGTGAAAATCAAAGCGGAGTCGTAAGCTCGACGGAATCGGAGTCGGAAGAATCAGAACGTTTCCATTTTCTTCCGACTCCACTTATGACTCCGTCACTTATGATCCAGTGAACCAACCAATCACAATGCTTGTTCTCGCGCTCTCCGATTACAGTTTGATACCAAAATAACGCTTGCGACTCCGACAATCTAGTTTTCACTAGATTATAAACGATGGAGTCATAAGCAGAACAGCCTTCTGCTTCCGACTCCGTCGGTTTGATTTTCACTAGATCATAACGCTCTACGCTTCTGATTACGACTCCGACTCCGACTCCGTCGCTACTAAAAACCAGCCTTAAGGGATTACATACAGTACTTTTAGACTGACTGTACAATACACGCGGCAGGGTAAGTTAAGTTTGAAGTAACCTACCCTGGCAATGTTTTCCATCTCCTCTGAATCCTCCTATGCAGAGGCAACTGTATGAACCTTGGGAGTTAACGCAACGAGCGTGAGCGTGGCAGCTGTCAATACCAGTTATGCACTCATTTATGTCAGTGCAATGCCGTCCATTGCCTTCATATCCATCTCGGCATTTGCAGCTAAAGGAGCCAAAAGTATTTTTGCAGAGTGCATACGCATTGCAATTGTGTGTATGCATTTTGCATTCGTCCACATCTTTGCATGTTCGTCCATCTCCTTGAAATCCATCCCGACATGTACAAGCATAGGAGCCAACATTGTTTGTGCAGAAGGCATGCCGACTGCAGTTGTGGATTCCTGTTTTGCATTCGTCCACATCATTGCACGCCCGTCCATTACCTTGAAATCCAGCCCGACATGTGCAGTTATAGGAGCCATTACTATTTGTGCAGAAGGCATGCCGACTACAGATATGGATTCCCATCTTGCATTCGTCCACATCTTTGCACGTCCTTCCATCCCCTTTAAACCCATCGCTGCATGTGCAGTTATAGGCGCCAATAGTGTTTGTGCAGAGGGCATATTGACTGCAATTATGAATACCCATCTCGCATTCGTCTATATCTTTGCACGTCCATCCGTCACCATTAAAGCCATCACGGCACGTGCATTTATGAGCGCCAATGGTGTTTGTGCAGTAGGCATACCGACTACAGTTTTGGATTCCCATCTTGCATTCGTCCACATCTTTACATGACCATCCGTCACCTCGGTATCCACCACGGCATGTGCACTCATAAGTGCCAATATTGTTGTTGCAGATTGCATTCTCACTGCAATTATGAGTCTTAGCTTTACACTCGTTTATATCTGCAAGGAATTGGGTTGAAATCTGGTTGATAACGAATCATGTAGCCCTCGTTAAATGATATTTCCGTAATAGATAAATAATAAAAAAAAGACTTCAGATAGAGGTTTTCATAACCAGAACTTAAAACAGCACTTTCCAAGCTTCGAAAGCTGAATTCAGCATGGTGAAGGTCATTAGTGCTGGCCCCCCCCCCCCCCCCCCATATCTAATATGTTGAAATTATGATTTTATGCATTCCAGGAAGTAAGAGCCATTTGTTTTGACCTATCGATAGCCATGAAAAACAACCTACTTATGAAAGAATAGCTTATTCAAACACCCAATGAATACCACTTCTACACATTACCCTAAGGAACGGTTTCATACCGTAACAGACAGAGCCGTTTCCTTGGAAGCCACCGTGACAAAAGCAGGTATAATAAGTCTTGTCAACATTATCTGGCGTACAGGCGGCATTGACATCACACAGTGGTCTGTGTCTGCAGTCAAACATGGTGGTCATACTGCGCTGATCTTTTTCACCTGTTTTGGGAAAGTAATTTTTAGAAATGCAATGGTCAAAAAAGCCGTTAACTGAATGCAAGCTCCATCTGAGAATAACGTTTTACTTTTGCGCGTTGTAGCGCTCTACTTAAGTGTACCTCATTATACTAATTAAAAATTTACTCATTTCTTGCATAGGTATTAGGGCCTGATTACATGAGCCGGGCTCAGCTCGGTGTGGGCTGGCCCGGTTGTCATGTAATCGCGAAGTTGATTTTTGTTGCGTTTAACAAACATGCCGAGATCCCGGCAAACTCAAACCAGCCCGGTTAACCGGGCCAGCCTGGCTCATGTAATCAGGCCCTTAGACTGGTATTGACTGGAAGGCCTTTTAATAATAAAGGAGTCGACAAAGAGGCGATCTTTACTACAGCTGTAACTTTTATCTTTTCAATGTTGTGAAGGAAGAAATGCCGAATTGTCAATGGAACATTGGGAGCAGAAACATAAACTTTACCATCACACTCACTACTGTTTTTAGACGTGCGCACGCAGGTTTCCATGCATCAAAGCCGCCTCTTGCCGAAGCTAGGCCGTAAAGGTCACTCTGTCTGAAGACGTTGTTTACTTGGCAGAACAACTTAACTTGATAAGATCGCCTTGGTATTTCTTTTGGGGTATGAATGAAACGTTCAGCTAAGATTGGTCTGCTGAACTGTATGAACATTTAAGTCTTTCGCGATTCCCGTATATTCTTTTCATGAGTAGGAGAGGAAATCGCACTACCAGGTCATTACGAGTTCGCGGTTGTACTAAAATACAAAGAAATGAAATGATCCAAACTGGCAATTGATTTCTTTCGACCCAATCTATATTCGACAAATTGTAGGAACACTGTGGGATAGCTGCTACACCACAAAACGCAGCGGTTCACAAGGGAACTGCTTTACCAACAGAAGACAGCCGAAAATCAAAATTTCCCGGGTCAAACAATTATACACACCTTGAATTAAAGACAAGCTTACTGAACAAATGCAATCTTTGGGCTTTTTACAGGGAAACTGTGTCATGACAACGTTTCGACAATGTAAATACAATATCTATGTGCATGCTAAATGCCTTCCGGAGAATGCTTAGCGAAGCATATATTTTCCACAGTGTTTGATAAGGATCTGTCGTTTAAAGGTAGGTATAATGTAAGTGCTTTACAAATGTGCAGTTGATAGCTGGAAATATTTTTTTCTTCACTTAGGGTGCTTTCGATTGGGAAATCCGGATTTAGATCTTAAAATCCGGATCTTCGGATTTCCAATCGAACACAAAATCCGAAAACGGATTTCGCGACGGATTTCGTTAATTGAAATCCTTCCCCCACTTGGATTTCAATTAACGAAATCCGTCGCGAAATCCGTTTTCGGATTTTGTGTTCGATTGGAAATCCGAAGATCCGGATTTTAAGATCTAAATCCGGATTTCCCAATCGAAAGCACCCTTACCTTTAGTTTCAGTTGATTTGCTTCGCGGCACTACGAATACGGCAACTAGAATGGCAGCCAAAATCACCACCATCATAAACCCTACAACAAACGTCATCTTGGGGTTTGACGAGATCTTTTTCCAAGCTTTGTGCAGCTGTTTCTTTATTACAATCAAGTCGAACTTTTCCTTAGTTTGAGACATCATGGCTTCTGTTTTGATAGAAAGTTTCAATGTGAAATCACAAAGACAAACCAAACTTCAACAGAACCAAATGCTTTCCCTGAAGCCAATTCTCGGAAAAACTGGGGAAAACCCCTTTCTTTAAATTGTTACTACGTCATAACGCATGCCTTTCCCATGTGCTTCTGTGTTTTACCCAAACCACTAATTGCTTGTCAGCCAACTTCAATACAATTCATGTTTTAAAAAGGATTCTTAGCATGATGCTATCATGAATTAAACATTTTGATTTATCTTTGGCGGAAAATATAAATTACACCGCGAAAGCGTTCACCGTTATGATAATGAGCTTCATTCTGCAATGACCAAAAGCAAATATGATGCACGAAGTCTCCCAGTCTTCATTCAGAGTTTCATACGTCACGAGAACGAGAAGTCCCCATCGATTAGACTGTGTTGGGTTTTAAAGTTGCTTCGCTGTCGAAAGTAAACATCGCATCTCGAGTCCTGCACAAACCCGCGACAGACTTTCATTCACACCCGGACCCCCTGAATCCCTCTACCCTCCCGGGGTCTGGGCTTCCACCTCCGTCTTGGTTCAAAGTGCGTGTGTCTCTTCAAAGAAATGACGTAATGATAATATGAACATATCTGAGGCCCAGTTCAGACGCCGCTCCACTCGTGTGCAGAACCTTAACTAGTGAATTAAGTCCGGCAAAAGAGCTGCGTCTGAATCAGTTTGGTACGGCAGTTTTAATTCGGTGCGGCAACGTCGTGAAGTTCGACAAGGTCTGCCGCATTATTCGACACTGGATCGGCAACTGATTCATACGGCGCTCTTCTCATGTGCCGAACCAAATGCACTAATTATGACAATGCATAAATGTACAATGCCTTCTCCGTATATAAAATACATATTAGGTTCGACACACGGTACGCCGCGTCGTCTGAATCAACTGTCGTGCCAATGTCGCTCCAAAGTCGAACCTAAAGGTTCGGCAGTGAGTGGAGCGGCGGCTGAACCGGGCCTGAGGGTCTTTCCAAACTCTTTCAGTTTCGGTCCAGCTGCATCTTGTCAAAGCGTTAAGTACCGCAAAAGTGTTATTATGCCTTGGTCACAAACGCAACAGACGAGACTGGCCTACGAGCAAGACTTGCTCGAGACTATTTCCGTGATCGCGTGACATGGATAGATCCGAAAGGGAAATACGAGAATCGAGGTCCGAGTAACATGCACCAATGACAAAGAGTACACCTTACGGATTTACATCCCATCTGATTATCCCAACCTCTTGCCCTGAAATGGTGTTATCTACCCTTCCTGCTGCCTGAGGAAACGCGATGGGTCTGTGATGGATTGTGGGAGCAGTGACAATCACACCTAGGGAAGCAGAGATGGCTGTACGCAGATTTGCCATTACATGCCAGGAGAGTGGAGGGATGACAATACGCTTTATCAGGTCACTATGAAAGGCTTGATTTGGCTGGAGGCTTATGAGAGTCACCTTCGGACGGGAAAATCTCTGAGCAATTACTTGCAGCAGTACTGATTCATAACAGGTGTAACCGATTCCAAGAAAAACATTTACAAACGGCGGACTTTAGTTTAGCAGAATAAGAATATTCTTTGTTTTTTTTTTCCTTTTTAACTTTTTGGTTAACTGTTTGTGTGCGAGGAAAAACAAGATCAGTTCGGGTATATTTAACAATGTTGCTATCAGCGCGAAAGGCATCGTGTGTGTAGCATATTACTGATACACTTCCAGTTTCATTCAACAAGTGAGATGTCAGTCCTCCTTCTTTCGGAAACACGTCATTGAAACCCGCCGGTTATAACTACACGACCACGGAGGAGAATTTGTTTGATACAGCAGTATTAGATAGAATGACTTTGAGTGGAAATTCTCATTTGTATGAAGTTTGCATTCAATTGGGTTTCAATATTTTTGGGAAGTACCAGAAATGATGTAGGTTCCGTTCTGTGGGGAGAGGGGACGGGGTTAGAAGTCTTTTAGTGGGGTGCCGCTATGGAGATACCGAATCTATCCTTGCTGAATCGTTTATAAATTTGAGCAGTATCAACTGAAATTTAATATTTATGAGACTATACTTGATTGCTTAATTTCGCATTGCTCTCAAATAACCAACCACCGAGTGAGTTTATTTCACTTTTATTTCATCATGAATATGGTAGAAGAGTACTATCATCGTCAGGAAAACTTTCATTAACGAAACTTCTGTTTCGTTCTTTCTAACCGGCCTTAGACCGAGATCCGATGTGTACGCCTTCTGTTGGTACACGTAGGTGAATTAGAGTTCAGTTTTGATTATATGATATTTAAACGCCAGCCTTCAGTGTCACGCAGTTTGTGATTTCCTCTTGATTTCAGATGATATCGTGGAAGGCGAAGGGAGGAAGGGGTGGGTGGACGGGATGAGTAATTTGCGAGCTTGTCGCTCAGGTTGAGACGCAGCGAGAGGGCAGCATCACGTTTAGACAATACAGTCGTGTGAAATTTTGTGAGGGCCTTTACAGTGAGTTGAAATTCCTTGAAATACAATGCCCTTCTAAAAATAGCTGAATGGAAAACCAAGGACACAACGTTAATATAGTTACAATTGCATTCTTCCTTGCAATTGCATTCTTCCTTAAAGTGTAGGGCACAATAGAGTTTTAGTCCATTCTGTGAAGCTATTCACTTCATCCAAGAAGTGATATAATAAAACCGAGTAACAAAATCAAATAAAGAACTTTACTGGGCAGTGGGCCTCTCGAAGAAGACGCTGTCAAAGAAAAAAATATAGGCATCAGATGTTAAGAAAAACTAAATGAAAATTAACAATCAAAAGTGCCAAAACTTGAAAATGAACACGTCGGAAATTTCTGTTTCGTTACGTAAATCTCCGACACAGGAACCGCGCAGAGGGAGGGGGGCTTTAGCCCCCCCCCCCCACTTTTTTACAAGAATAAAAATAAATTTAACAAAAAATAATTTAACAAAAGTAACGTAGTGAAAAATAGCAAAAAATCGTTAATTCGAAAGTGACCAGAGTTACTGGAAAAGACAAACGCGCAGATCAATAGACAGAATGAAGCACTTGTCTTTACAATTATACATATGTTATTGTTATAACAGCATTCTCCGTCACTTTAGAAAAATTGAATAGAAATCCACAAGCATGTTCCCTCCCCCCGCCCAAAAAAATTTCCTTCACGCATTCTTCTTTACCCCCCCCCCCCCCCCCCACTCGCACACTTGCTGCGCGGTCCCTGCGTCAAGAGGTGTTGAACGGTTAAAGTAATTCTTTAATAAGCTAAGGAGAGTATTTCTGCTAGTAAGCCGGTGGACCGGTAATAATCATGGAGTCTAAATAAATTTTTATTATAGTTGCTTTGCGCTGCCAGCCTAAGCCAAGTTTCCCGGTGAGAAAAAAGAAAAAAAAGAAAAAAAAAGCAAGCCCAATGTGCAAACCTAACAGTCAGCAACAAAATCCTGAAAATAATAGTTAATTCTGCATGACTGATGACATCGCCACAATTGCATTGACTGTTTTTGCTCCTTGAGTCTCCACAACCTGGTAGAATACAACACTCGTGATAAAAGTGCTAATCATCCGTAACCAACTTCAGAGGCTACCTCTATCTAATGTTAGATGATGAAGATGATACTAGTACTGGAAAAGGTACTCTACTTACCCTTGCAGATTTTCCCATTTCCGTGATAGCCTTTGGGACAAGAACAGCGATACGAGCCCCGAGTATTGCTACACACTGCTTTCCGATGGCACTCGTGAACAGCCGTTGCACACTCATCGTAATCCAAACACGTCATTCCGTCACCACGAAAACCGGGATTGCATCTACAACTGAACGAGCCGCGTGTATTTGTGCAAGCCGCATTTACATCGCAGGGCATCTCACTGCACTCGTCGTCATCGTAGCAGGCCTTTCCGTTACCATGATACCCATTTTTACACTGACAATTGTATGAACCCTGGGTGTTGATGCAACGTGCATCCACGCTGCATTGGTTTGTCCAATCTCTACACTCGTCTATGTCTAAAAGCAATAAGGTATAAAAAATGAACATCAATACTATAGGCGTTGTAGCTACTGCAAGGAAATGAGTTTATTTGTATTGGATGTAACTTAGTGCTTACTCGTAAATGGTTTGAACCCTAGAGTCTCAATGAAGTACGGTCGTCCGCGTGAGAGTAGTCCAGAGAAGAACTGTTTGAGGTGTCATTGAATGACTAACGTCAGTAGATGCTATAAATACTCTGGTCTGATTTATCTGATTGGTCAACGTTATGTTATTGGTCGCATGTCTGTTAAACCGTGTTTTGATTGGCTGTGAATATTGTAAGCAGTGTTACCCATCTTTTGAACGAGATACCGTTTGCTCAGCAAAAAGACCTCTAATAATGGTTGAGTCCGGGACTACTTATGGTACTTTTAAACTCATTGTGCAATACACTCGGCAAGGTAACTTAAATTTGAAGTAGATTACCCTGGCAATATTGTCCATCTCCTCTGAAGCCTCTTGCGCAGAAGCAGCTGTATGAACCTTGGGAGTTAACGCAGCCAGCGTGAGCGTGACAGCTGTGAATGCCAGTCTTGCACTCATTTATGTCAGTGCAATGCCGTCCATTGCCTTCATACCCATCGCGGCATTCGCAGCTAAAGGAGCCAAAAGTATTTGTGCAGAATGCATCCCAACTGCAATCGTGTGTATACGTCTTGCATTCGTCCACATCTTTGCATGTTCGTCCATCACCTTGAAATCCATCCCGACATGTACAAGCATAGGAGCCAACATTGTTTGTGCAGAAGGCATGCCGATTACAGTTGTGGATTCCCATTGTACATTCGTCCACATCTTTGCACGTCCTTCCGTCACCTCTAAACCCATTACGACAGGTGCAATTATAGCCACCAATGTTGTTTGTACAGAAGGCATACTGACTGCAGTTGTGGATTCCCATTGTGCATTCGTCCACATCTTTGCACTTCCTTCCGTCTCCTTGAAATCCATCCCGACATGTACAAGCATAGGAGCCAACATTGTTTGTGCAGAAGGCATGTTGACTGCAGTTGTGGATTCCTGTCTTGCATTCGTCCACATCTTTGCACGTTCTTCCGTCACCTTTAAACCCATCACGACAAGCACAAATATAGGTACCGATGGTGTTTGTACAGAAGGCATAGTGACTGCAGTTGTGTATTCCCATTGTGCATTCGTTCACATCTTTGCACATCTTTCCGTCACCTCTAAACCCATCACGACAGGTGCAATTGTAGGCGCCAATACTGTTTGTACAGAAGGCATGCTGACTGCAGTTGTGGGTTTCCTTCGTGCATTCGTCTACATCTTTGCACTTCCTTCCGTCTCCTTGGAATCCATCCCGACATGTACAAGCATAGGAGCCAACATTGTTTGTACAGAAGGCATGCCGACTGCAGTTGTGGCTTCCTGTCTTGCATTCGTCCACATCTTTGCACTTCCTTCCGTCTCCTTGGAATCCATCCCGACATGTACAAGCATAGGAGCCAACATTGTTTGTGCAGAAGGCATGTTGACTGCAGTTGTGGCTTCCTGTCTTGCATTCGTCCACATCTTTGCACTTCCTTCCGTCTCCTTGAAATCCATCCCGACATGTACAAGCATAGGAGCCAACATTGTTTGTGCAGAAGGCATGTTGACTGCAGTTGTGGATTCCTGTCTTGCATTCGTCCACATCTTTGCACGTTCTTCCGTCACCTTTAAACCCATCACGACAAGCACAAATATAGGTACCGATGGTGTTTGTACAGAAGGCATAGTGACTGCAGTTGTGTATTCCCATTGTGCATTCGTTCACATCTTTGCACATCTTTCCGTCACCTCTAAACCCATCACGACAGGTGCAATTGTAGGCGCCAATACTGTTTGTACAGAAGGCATGCTGACTGCAGTTGTGGGTTTCCTTCGTGCATTCGTCTACATCTTTGCACTTCCTTCCGTCTCCTTGGAATCCATCCCGACATGTACAAGCATAGGAGCCAACATTGTTTGTGCAGAAGGCATGCCGACTGCAGTTGTGGCTTCCTGTCTTGCATTCGTCCACATCTTTGCACTTCCTTCCGTCTCCTTGGAATCCATCCCGACATGTACAAGCATAGGAGCCAACATTGTTTGTGCAGAAGGCATGCCGACTGCAGTTGTGGCTTCCTGTCTTGCATTCGTCCACATCTTTGCACTTCCTTCCGTCTCCTTGAAATCCATCCCGACATGTACAAGCATAGGAGCCAACATTGTTTGTGCAGAAGGCATGTTGACTGCAGTTGTGGATTCCTGTCTTGCATTCGTCCACATCTTTGCACTTCCTTCCGTCTCCTTGAAATCCATCCCGACATGTACAAGCATAGGAGCCAACATTGTTTGTGCAGAAGGCATGTTGACTGCAGTTGTGGATTCCTGTCTTGCATTCGTCCACATCTTTGCAGGTCGTTCCGTCACCGCTGAACCCACTATAGCAGGTGCAGTTATAGGCGCCAATACTGTTTGTACAGAAGGCATGTTGACTGCAGTTGTGGGTTTCCTTCGTGCATTCGTCCACATCTTTGCATGACAATCCGTCACCTTGAAATCCATCTCGGCATGTGCAATCGTAAGTGCCTATAATGTTTTTGCAGGTTGCATGCTCACTGCAGTTGTGAGTCTGCGTTTTACACTCGTTCACGTCTTGGCAAGTCTGCCCGTCACCATGGAAACCCTGAGGACAGCTGCAGTCAAATGAGCCCATAGTATTGTTGCAGAGTGCATAAACACTGCAATTATGTGTACTAAGACTGCACTCATCAATGTCTCTGCAGTTTCGCCCATCTCCTTCGTATCCAGGATGACAAGCGCAGGTGTAAGAGCTACCAGAAATATTGCAGTCTGCGTTCTTACTACAGTTACATTCTTTAACCTTGCATGCCACTCCGTCTTCTTGTAATCCTGGAGGGCAGCTACACTTATACGAACCAATGGTGTTGACACAGACAGCGTCTGGGTGGCAAGAATGAGGATATTCGGACAAGCACTCGTTTATATCTGCAAAGAATTTTTTGTTGAAATATGGTTAATAACAAACTATCTAGCCCTCGTTAAATGATATTCTGTAACAGACAAATGACAAATAAAGAAGAAAAAGAAACTGAGATGCACTCTCCAAGTCTCGAAAGCTGAATTCATTAAGGGCGGCCATTAGGCGACCCTTCTTTTTCTCAAATGCTGAACTTGATTTTACATATTCCAGGACGTGAGAGCATTAGAAAGTTAAGCCATTTGTTTTGAATTAGGCAGTCATGAAAATTAATCTATTTATGAAAGAGTACAGCTCAAACACCCAATGAAAATTGCTTCCTCACTATTACCCTAAAACGGTTTCTTACCGTAGCAGACGGAGCCGTTTCCTTGAAAGCCATCGAAACAAACGCAGGAAAAGTGAATCTTGTCTACAGGATCTGGTGCACAGACAGCATTGACATCACACAGTGGTCTATGTCTGCAGTCAAACATGGCAGCATTGCTGCGCTTGTCCTTTTCACCTGTTTTGTGATAGTAAGTATATTAAATGGTTAAAACAACTATGCGCTGAATATACGTTGAAGCGAACCATTTGTTACTTTCATGCCCGCGTTATTTGTCTACCTTATTACACTTGTCTGTTTACAAGGCACTAGTCGTCCTATTCAGTCAACAATATTACCAACACTAAATAAACCTCTGAAGGAAAAGACGCGGGTTTACTTAATAAAACGCTGGGAATAACCATTGCGATGGTAGAATGCGCCTTATTGCCATTATTACATTGTAGAAGAAAAGGAAACACTGAGGAAATCTGTCTTACGCTGGTCTTCTCAGGTGGGAATAATTTCACGTTCTATAAATTAAAATACTTTACCGTGCCGATGGCGTAAATGTAGTTGATTATGTGGTCTCGGCATTAGCTTTGCTGATGTTTTAAATTTAAGGGTGATATGTTGCATTTTAACACACAGAAATCTTGCGCAATTTCGCGGCGTACGAGTTTGATAAGTAGGAAACATAACGTTACTAACGGTCATAATAAATTCACTCGTGTTTCTATAGAAAACAAGCCAACAAATCAAAGAGCAAATTCTTTCCTGTAACTATATGCTAAGGCAAAGAAAACAACTGAAAAAATATGTATAATATAGATACTGGTGTCTACTTGCCAGAGAACCATGATCATATATTTATATGATCATATAAACTGTTGGATGTTTATTATATCATATAAATACTGAAGTTCAGCGTTGCATGATTGGGCACGAAGTGCAATGGCGTTCAAAATTTCTAAGCCAAGCGACTCTGTAGAGTATTTTGAACTATGCGAGTTCCCCTTTTTCCTTTAAAATAAATGAGATTTACTGGCCTCTTTTTTTATACAGGAAATCTTACTTTGAAACCTCTGTGTAAAGTGGAATATTATACCCACGCATACAACATACAAGGAAATGCTGACTGAAGCATGTCTTTTGTAAAGGAATTCATGGTTTTCATATACATACATCCAAGGTAATGTAGTATTATTTTAGAAACGGCAACACTTTCGTTTTAGACTATAAATGTGATCAAAATTTCTAGAAGAGGTTTGTCTTCGATTACCTTTGTTTTCGACTGATGTTCTTTGGAATTGCAGAACAAAAACGCCGACAATGAGGATGATGGCCAAAATCGTGATCACTATTATTGCTGCTGTATCACATTTCCTCCAAGTTTTTTGCAGTGGTTCCTTCTTCGTAAACAGGTCAAAATTCTTCTTTGGTTCTGACATGATATTTCTTCTTTGGATTATTAACTCAAAGTTGAGCAGAACACTAGGTACTCCTCCACAGAATGATCTACTTTCCTAGAATTACGCCGGACAACTCCTTACCAATTCTCGGAAAGGCTGGGAAAAATCCCTTTCTTTGTATAGCCACGACGTGATAACTCTGACTCCAGGCGCTCACGTGATATTTTTGGGAATGTTCTTTTTCGAACGCTGAGGAGTTATAAATGACTGGTCTGATCATATCTTGTCCTGAGTTTTTCGTACAATAGGAAAGTTTTAATTACACCGCGTGTGCATACACTGTAATGGGTTGTGAGTTTTGTCTGCTAATGTAGTTTTTTTATAATGCAAGGCGTCACGCCACACTTTCTGCTTTCTTGGAAAGAGCACTTATGCATAACAAAATAAGCTATGTTGAACGCCTTAACAGTTAGACCGTCCATTAAAAATAGAATAATAAGTTTTTGTATTTGTTTCACAACTAATCCGCTTCAATTTGACCCATTGAATTAGCCTGCATCAGGTGTTACTTCACTTGTCTTTTGAGCTTAGGTTGTGGAATATTCGTGAAATAACTGAATTGTTTACTCAGCTGACGATTTCTACTGAGGAAATTAAACACTAGGTTCAATCTGACGTCAGTGGCAGTTTTTGCACAGGGCACCGCGATATTTCACCATCGACACTGGTGCGACTTTCCTCACAGCATGTCATGACGTGTTTAATAACTACACTGACATTATTCATGTTCATTGAAGGTGATAACCTAGCTTGTTCTGGTATCTGCATCTCTGGTGTATAAAGTCATGTTTATAGTTAGTTTGCATTTCCTACTTAAAAGACTAGATCTGAAGACTAGATCTAAAATATTTACATTTCTCGTTCATTGCTAATATCATCTTCACATAAAGAACTTAAAGCTTGAATAAATAACTGAACAAAATCTTTCAGTCAGCAAAATACATTTCCAAAACTGAAAAGTATTTTCATGGGATAAACGTAGTCGGCTAAAGCCGGCGGACCTCGTGGGAAGACATCTAAGCCTGACGGAGTAAGTCTTACGAACTAAACTGTGAATAAGATGCGTTTTAACCATTTTTAGCGTCAACCCCCTCCGCTCTGTTGAAGAGGCGGAAGCGGCCCCCGTACTTTAAAAATTGCCAAGCTGGCCCTAACCCCACCCCGTCTGAGTTCAAACGTGCGAGTCTTTTCTAAGAAATGCAATTGATATATTAACAGACAAGGGTGTCAGTTTTGGTTCCGCTGCAGCTTAGTTGAGTCTTAGTTCGTTGGTAGAAACCCGATAGAAGCGTTTTAGTACCACTACAGTGTTATTATGCCTTGGTCACAAACGCAGCAGACGAGACTGGCCTACGAGAAAGACTTGCTCGAGAACTATTTCCGTAACCGCGTGACATGGATAGATCCGAGGGGAAATACGAGAATCGAGGTCCGAGTAACATGCACTAATGACAAAGAGTACACCTTACGGATTTACGTCCCCTCTGATTATCCCAACTCTTGCCCTCAAATGGTGGTTAGCAACCCGTCCTGCTGCCTGAGGAAACGCGATGGATCTGTAATGGATGGCGGTAGCGATGACAATCACACTTGGGGAAGCAGAGATGGCTGTACGCAGATTTGCCATTACAGACCAGGAGAGTGGAGGGATGACAATACGCTTTATCAGGTGACTATGAAAGGCTTGATTTGGCTGGAGGCTTATGAGGGTCACCTTCGCTCGGGAAAATCTCTCAGCAATTACTTGCAGCACTACTGATACACTATAACAGATGCAACCGATTCCAAGAAAAAACATTTACAAACGGCGAACTTTGAGTGAAGCAGAAGAAGAAAATTTTTTCTGTTTGGTTAAATGTTTCTGTACGCTGAAAAACCCGATCAGTTCGGGTAGATTTAGTAATGTTGCTATGTAGAAGGAGCGCGAAAGGCATCGTGTTTGGAGCATAAATTACTGATGCACTTCTAGTTTCACTTTGATTCTCGTTCAATAAGTGAGATGTTCCTCTTTTTCTCGGAAACCGCGCTAATGAAACTCACCAGTCACTGACAACCACAGGGCTACGACGGTGAATTTAATATCTGATACAGCAGTGTTAGATAGAATGACTTTCAGCTTCATATATATATAATAATAATGGCTAGAATCTAGAAGCGGTAGTTCATTTGTGTGAAATTTGCATGCAATTGGTTTTCAACGTTTCTGGGAAGTAGTAAATATGATGTAGGTTCCGTGCTGTGGGGGGAGGGGACGGCGAGCAGACAGTCTTAGTGGGGTGCTGCTATGGAGATACCGCATCTGGATCCTTGCTGAATCATTTACTAAATTTGTGCTGTATTAATTGAGTTCAATGCTTATGAGGCTATAACTGATTGTTTAATTCCGCATTGTTCTCAAACAAGCAAGCACTGAGGGAGTTCTTAATGTTTAGACACTTTTGTTTCATCATGAATATGTTGGAGGAGTACTTTCATCGTTACGAACACTTTCATCAGGGAAGCTTCTGTTTCGTTCTTTCTAACCGGCCTTATATAGCTCCAGATCCGATATGTATGCCTCCTGTAGGTGTAGATGGACTAGTGTTCTGGTTTAGATGATTTTTAAACAGCGGTCTTCAGTGTATAAATTCAATTCCCCTCTGAAAATAACTGAAATAATAACAATAATAATAAAAAAACAATGGCAAAGTTAAAATGTCAAAGCTTTTTAATAAAATAAATGACTTTGGAACTTTGAAGTTAAGAGGTGGGAATCCCTTTTTTTTGCCGACTACCGGGAGTTTCGCTTTCTAGTAACTCTCATAACCAAGAGAGGCGGTTCACTTTAGACTTAACGCAAGTAGTTTACTAGTGAGACGTGATTTGAAATAGACATTGTGCTGCGAACGACACAGCCACAGGGGTCAAACAAAGAAATTTGCATTATAATCACTTGAAGTTTGTGTCTCTATGCGTCTTCGTCATAACAGACAGCTCCTGTCGTTGCGCCGATTTACATCTTCAGAAATATTTAATCTTGCAGTTCTTACAGAGCAATTATCACTTTTCAACGAGAACTACAATTTGCTTTTCGATTTCGATTGTTTAGCGAGTCCTAGTTTTAAGATACCGACCTCTTCAGACCAACGTGCGGAAGGATATACTGACGGTTTAGTATGAATGCTGGGCAAGGGAGTTTCCCCGTTTTCAGAATCGACATACTGGCAAAGAATGTGCTGGGGTCATCACTTTCATTACTTTCGGTATTCTAACGCTGGCGAAAAGTGAATGCTTTATAGCCAGCATGTCAAAGAAAATTTGGAAAGTAGTAGTTGGTTGTGTTTTCGTGTTGCTTTTGGCTGGCGCCACCACATTGATCGTGGTCTTACAACCTTGGAATAAATCGGCAGGTGGGTGATGCAATAAGTGGTAGCATTTGGCAGTACGTTTAATTTTTGTGTGTGTCTTGCATTATCGATGATAGTAAAACAAGGCGCGTTTGTAAATGATAACGGTCAGGGTGACGGTTGCTATATTAATTGATAGAAGTAAGATTTCTATTATATCACCTTCACAGTCGTCTTTCCAAGGGGAACGCTGCTATGGCAATCTGGCCGGTAAAGTGTTTTAGCTACTAAAAAATAAATTATTACCTTTCCCTCTTATCTGGCCGCCTGGACAGATAATTCTTCTTACGGCTAACTTCTGCAAAGCCCATCTGGAATTCTTCCTCACCGCTAAGAGGAAAGATGAACACCTGACTTTAAGTTCACCGATTTCAGTGCTTTGTGTTAGAGCGGCTAAACGAATGCCGATCGTCACATAATGTACTTCCCCAAAATAAGAAAGACTAGAATGACCTCTGTGGTTCACTAATTGATTAATGTAGACGCTCTCATCAAAATATAGAACAATTGCAAAATACATATTTCAGTCAGTTCGCTGTATAACTCACGCGATGTGGAACGTTTGATCCAAGTAATTGTTACGCAGTAATTGACCGTGATAGTCATCAAAATGATGAAGAAATGACAAACATTAGGGAGGACTCTGCTTTTTAACTAACTGCTAGTGTCCGAGATCACCAAAGCAATATTCAATCTCAACACTTGCTATTCAGTTTTGACTCGATTTGCAAGCTTTGATATCGTGCCGCTGTTTCTCAAAACCAAAAAAAGGGAATCAAGCTCTCTTGATCGCTTCGCATTGCTACATAAACCGGTCAGTATAAAATATAGACTGCGGACTACGGACTACGGACTACGGACTGGGTATAAAACACGGACTGAGGTATAAAATACGGACTAAGACTGCGGACTGGGTATAAAACACGGACTGAGGTATAAAACGCGGACTAGGGATTAAAACACAGTGAAATACCTTAGAGTGGGTAAAATGGTGAAAATACAGGCTGTCACGTAACCACAGTTCATAGACAATGGTTTTCGCGCCGTAAATGTCACGTGGAAACTTGTTTTCGCGAAAGCATGCTCTGCAAATCGATTTAATAGCGAGCCAGATCAAATGTTTTCGTTTTTATTCCAGAGCAAATACAAAGGCCAGTTACCTTCATCCTCGGAACAAGAACTGCCGACGATCACTACATCGGGGATGACTTTGTCTTTAACACAAAAAAATACAGACGAATAATGACCACAAAACAGCCAAAATATGGAAAATTCAAACTAATGTTTTCCCTTATCAGCACAAAAACAGGCTTTAAGCCACACTACTTGCATAGTACAATCATTTCGCTTTCTTTTAAATCAAAATTGTGGAAAAGAGAAGAATTATATAATGAGCCGTGGGACTTATAATTACCTTCGACGCCAGCCATCTTGAAGCGATCAAAGAGAGCGCATTTATTACTACGTGACATTTATGGCGCGAAAACCGTTGTCTATGAACTGTGGTTACGTGACAGCCTGTATTTTCACCATTTTACCCACTCTAAGGTATTTCACTGTGTTTTAATCCCTAGTCCGCGTTTTATACCTCAGTCCGTGTTTTATACCCAGTCCGCAGTCTTAGTCCGTATTTTATACCTCAGTCCGTGTTTTATACCCAGTCCGTAGTCCGTAGACCGCAGTCCGTGTTTTATACTGACCGCTACATAAACTATAACCTCGGCGGATCAAAAATTCTGGATTTCTCCTCGTAAAATACGCGCTCTTAGTGCAGTGTTTCTTCTTGTGGCTAAAATGTTTTATGTATTTACAGCATTCAACGTTATTCTCTAGAAGGACAATTCTACTCATGCATGGAAATACGCTGTTGTTTTCGGTTAGATACGTGTATTTATGGCTTTTTTTTTTCTTCATACACGACTGAATTCCGAGGGTGTTAGAGAGAGAGAACGTAAACAAACAAATTGATACTGATTGTAGGCCACTTGATAGTAAATTGTGTGATTTGATTTATTTATTAGCTGCCTTGATATTTTGTCACATTCGGCGTAGCACAATAAACTGAAACCATTGGTCTTCTGGACACTGGATCAGTCCTTTGCTTTCATTTTTTATCGAAAGGACATATATCGTTAAATTGACATGTGAGAAGGACACGGTGCATATTCCTTTCTTTATTTACACACATCTCACAGTAAAAATATGCAAGGCTTAGCCGTCTGCTATTCGTGATGACGTCACTCAAAGCTATCAAAGGACTTGTTATTTATATCTCAAATTCCGGGAATGTATGTAGTAGTAGTATAACTTTATTTCAACTCGGGTTGATGAGGCTGATTAGGCCCCTAGCAAATACATGCTAATATGCCGAGAAAAGTGAAATAAAAAATAAATAAATACATACATACATGATCAGTTAGTAACTAAAAATCTAACTATATCAATAAATAAACAATCCTAAATCTTAAAATTATTACAATGAATCATATAAATCTGTACGTTACAAATGTAGTTCTCTCACAGCCTTCTTAAATTCCTTAAGGATTTTCGTTGAACGCAATTTATCCGGTAAAGAATTCCACACTTTGGCACCAATAAAAGTTGTAGATTTTAGGCCAAAGTTTGTAGTTTTCTTGCGTGGGACGACTAACTTGTTGGTACCTCTCAGGCACTTCACATTATTACGTACGACGAACAAGTCACTTATATATCCCGGTAACATACCGTTTACAGCTTTAAAAATTAATATGGCAATGTCCTGTAGGCGACGATTGGACAAAGTTAAGCCATAGTCATCATCACCATGAAGGGGCACCCGTTTGTTGTAGACACACCTTAGAGCTCTCACATTAAGCCTTTCCAGCTTCTGCTTATCAGACTCATTACAATTATTCCAGATAGCTGAACAGTAAGTAAAATACGACATTACATACGAGTTGTAGAGGCACATCTTCGAAGAGATTGAAAGCGTGTTCTTTAGCCTGCTCAAAACGTCTAACTGATTTCCAACTTTCTTTGTAATCTTGCCAATGTGTTTACTAAAATTTAGCGAGTTATCGATAGTTACGCCTAAAAGTTCTAAATGGTCTACGATAGGAACCTGTACATCACTAATGCTAAAGGAAAGATCGCAAGGATAGTTTTTTGGAAGAATAATACATTTACATTTCTCGGGATTAAGCACTAGCTTATTATCGTCAAACCAACGACTCGCAACAGCGAGATCGCCATTGATTACAGACTTTACCACCTCAGGATCGCGATCACTAAAATAAATTTGGTTATCATCAGCATAGTTGGACAAATTAGCACGATTAATAAAATAGAACCAATCATTAAGGAAAATATTAAAAAGGAGGGGCCCTAACACCGATCCCTGAGGTACACCTTTAGAAAAAACAACAACATCAGATGTTACATCTTCTATCCTGACACGCTGGGACCTATCTCTAAGGTAACTGTGTAGGAGGGGCAGGCTGACTGGAGCAACACCGTAGGCAGCAAGCTTAGCGAGGAGGAGGTCGTGCGGTATCATATCAAAGGCTTTACTCAGATCCATTGAAACTGCGCCAACAACACACTTATTGTCAAGTGCATTCCTCCAATCCTCAATCAAACGTAGAAGTACCGCCTCACAGCTGTAGCCCCGTCTATACGCAGACAGAAACGGTGATAAGATGGAACTAAAATGATCAGAGAGTTGGCGTGCAAGGCACTTCTCAAAAACTTTATCCAGAGTAACTAGAATCGACACTGGCCGATAGTTAGATTTGTCATGAGGATCGTCCTTTTTGAAGATGGGGCAGATTTCGGCCAGCTTCCAAGCAGCCGGCACAGAGCCAGAGTCAATAATCTTGTTGATAAGAACAGATAGCGGATAAGCAAGAGCATCAGCACCATCCCGCAATGTTCTTGGCGGTATCTTATCATAACCAGTTGCTTTTTTTGGATCAAGTGACTTAAGTATAAGTTCGACTTCAGGTGGACATACAGAGCGAAACTGGAAAGCTTCTTCCGCAGAGCAGTGGGTCTGTATAGCAGAGATACTTGGATGACTGGTAAAACGGAAATTATCATTGTGATGCCCATCGCTATCCTTATCCTTCAAGAAGGATGAAAAGTGCGCGCTAAAAATTTGTGCTACTTCCAGTTTGTTAACAACAAGACTATCACCCTCTTTAAGATGAATGGAATCCCGGCTGATGTTTTTCTTTGAGTGCATGAAAGGCTTGACCGTTTGCCAAAATTTTTTGGGGTTGCCTTTGGCATTTGCTGCAGTGGTGCGAAAATAGTTAGATACAGCCTTACGTCTCAATGAAGATGCAACGTTTCGTTGAGTCTTGTATCTGTCCCAATCTAGCGGGCACTTAGATTTGTTGTAAAGGCGCTTTAATTTGTTCCGTTTCCTAATTGCCTCGAGTAGCTCAGGTGTCATAAATGGTACGTGCTCTCGTTTTACTGTTTTACGTTTAATTGGCGCGTGGTCATCGAGTAAACTTGATAACAGGTAACTCCAAGCCCAATAGATGTCGTCAATGTCCTCGAATATATATGCGATATCAAATGGGATCAAATGCAAATCATCGCGAAATCGCTCGGGGTCGTAATTCTTGAAAGTGCGTTTTTCAACGGTTATAGGGCAAGTCCTAGGGCAGTGTGACCTGCTAACAGCATAGACCAAGTGATGGTCACTTAAGCCCAAATCTAACGTGCCAGACGTTAAAAAAGATCGAGGCCTGTTTGTCAGGATTACATCGATGAGAGTACTAGATGCTGCAGTCACTCTCGTGGGCTCCCTGATCAGGTTGGTCAAGTTATATTCAATCATTAAATCCATTAAAGCTCTTCCCTCCCTGGGCCCCTTGTCCGGACGTAAGATATCGCAATTTAGATCACCAAGAATCACTAAGTTCTCAAAACGCTGAGAGGCATTAAGCAGCATGGAGTTAACCTCTGGTTCCCACAGATGTTTGATTACATTTGGTGGCTTGTACGTGCACAGAAGCAGAGTCCTCTTCGATGACTTTTTAGGCTGCACCAGCAGAGCGATAGATTCGATATGATTGCCTTCCAGATGATTAATTCTTTGCGTGATCAAACCTCTTCTGATGTAAACTAGGAGACCTCCTCCAAATCGATTATCGAGCGTGGATTACAATTCCCGGAAAACCAAAGTTGCTACTCCTCAAGAGTATGAACTCCTGTACTTGTTTAGCAATACTTCATCGTTCAATATTGGCCGTTGTCAACGAGAACTTCCTAGTACAGTGGCCTAGAGAAATCGTGGGCACATCGCTTGATTTCACTCACGTGACAAGGCGGCCATGTTGGTGGTCAAAACGATGACAATTTTGTTTTGCTGAATTTGCATAATTTAGTTCCCAGCGGAGAGACAAAGGGTGCTTTCCATTATTCAAAACTGACCGGTCAGAGAACTCAGGACCAACCGCTGAAAAATGGAACGACACATTCCGATCGACGAAACCTATTGCCCATTCTCACGCGCGGTACTTTGCAAAGCAAAGATGGAGGACTTGATGCTGTTGAGTGTTGTGCTCTTTGGTGAAGATTCCGAAGAATCCGAAATCTTTAATGAGCTTGTTGAAGAGTCCGATGAGTTTTTACTCTTAGGTGCTGCATTTAGCTTTATGCGAGGCGATCTGAATCGTGTACTCGGCTGTTTTCAGGCTACAGTTCCGATGTGTAGTTTATGCGAATTTCAAAGCCATTGTTGACTAACTCGAGCCACATTTGAAGAGCTCTGTCGGGAAGTAGTTAACGCAGGACGAATTCCGCTTAGTAATAGAGGCAGAAAGCGTATACCTCTTGACCTTCCCAAAGGATCAACCCCGACTTTTGAACGATTGAAAAACAAAAACGCGGGAAAATGCACGAAACAACAAAATTTTCAACATGTTTTTGTATCAATGCTATGCAGACACATACCAGTCATCGCCGAACAAGAATGCATTAATAACTCTGATAAATCTGTCGTTGTTTATCCACAAATTGAGCATTGATAACAAGAAGAAGATTGCATCCTCGCCATGTTGGCCATGATGGTCGAGCTGGTGACAGAAGAGCGGTATTGGGAACAAGAAACTCGGTAAATGGAACGGTAAATTTCGGTCGGAATATTCCGACCGGAATATCAGGACCACCTCCAGAGGTGATCCCGAATATTCTGGTCAGAAGAAACCGAAACGGACCTTTCCATTTGATTTCCGACCGAAATTTCCGGAATCTTTGGCATAATGGAAAGCACCCAAACTATTGCTCTTGACCACCAACATGGCCGCCATGACGTCACATGCAATCCAGCAATATTCATTTCAGTGACGGGCCTGGAGCTTCGTGTAAGCTGGGGGCTGCGAAACTGGAGAGAAAACTACTGTAAGGAGGAATAATTAAAGTTCAACTGCATTTGCAAGCTTTGAACATTTTATTTTTGGCAATAAGATGGGATGCGCCGGTCCCCGCCAATGGATCCTTCAAGGGCTGTATACCCCGTCACAATCTCCATTTAGTTGTTACACGGAAAGCAAAAAACTCATTAGATGTATGGTGAGCGCGGGATTGGAAACCATAATATTCATAACAGTTTCAATTAGTGTGTTAGTGGGGAGAACAAGTGATTACGATTATCGTTTAACTCGCAGCTGATAAAGAAGCCTGTTTTTTACGTTTTGCTTTGAAATGTTCAAAATCTTGAATTATTGCATGCCTTGTGTCTTTTAGACGCCGGAAAAGTGGATGCTACCTGTGAACCGAAAACATTCGACTGCAGGGAGCAGCCTCTGAAATGTCATTCTAATGCTACCTGTTTGGCGGATCCTGATGATGAGAGCCATCGTGCATGTAAATGCAAAAAGGGATTCGTTGGAAACGGAACTTGGTGTCACGGTGAGGAACTGCAGTATTCCACGCTGTATTCAATTTTCCTTCGCTGTGTTAATAAGATGTGGCTCTAGGCCGGCACATTTTAAAACATGCCCGTAAGCCAAATACGAGGTGTTAATAAGCTTTTGGATGGCAGTATAATGATCATGCAAGCATCTACCTGGGTTCCAACTCAGAAGTATAAGCCTCACGACGCAAGTGATACCGTCAAATAGAAAGGCTGAGGCAATGCCTACGGATTATACAAAAAAGATCACCACGACTATGTAGTCTATATAAAGACTAGGTAAATTAATATGTAATAAAAGGGAACAAACTAAGGGCGCTTTCCATTTGTCAGAACTGGCCAGCCAGACCGGTCATTTTGAAAATGAAATAGGCTTCTTCGGAGAGTTTTTGCTAAAAAACATTCCTGCTCATACTATGTACAAATAAACTGATCTGTTTGGACAATTCTTATTAATAGTGAAATTCTCTTTACAAATGGACTGGCCTGGCCGGCCAGTTCTGACTAATGGTAAGCGCCCTAAGAAACGAATTCTCTATGGGAAGGTCAACCGCGCGTATGCCAAGAGCGTGGCCATGGAATTTCCTAATTGAACTTTTCCAGCGTTGTATTCCACATTCGGACAACCAGTTCCGTTTTAGGTTTACAGAAAATTCTAATCCGCAGTTCTCTTAACTTTTATTTCAGATGTTAATGAGTGTCTTCAGCTACCGGGTGCTTGCCCTTCGAACGCCGATTGCATGAACACTGTTGGTTCCTATGAATGCAAATGTCATCCCGGATTTCTTAGGGATGGGCATCTCTGCCGGGACTTGAATGAATGCACTATCGAAAAGCACAATTGCAGCAAGCATGCTTTATGCATAAATAGCCAAGGCTCGTATGAGTGTGTTTGTCTCCCTGGATACTATGGCAACGGAACAACATGCAGTAACACTGATGAGTGCAAACTTAACAGTGACAATTGCAGTTACCATGCAGTTTGCAAAAACTGCAGCCGGAATGTATACTGTACTAATACCATCGGGACGGGGTCGTACAACTGCACCTGTTTTCCTGGATTTGAAGGAGACGGATGGCGTTGTCAACACGTTGATGAGTGCAAAACGGAAAGACAAAATTGTAGTCAACACGCAGTGTGCACAAATGCCATTGGATCCTGTGCCTGTATTCATGGTTTTGAAGGTAATGGTTGGTGGTGCAGGGATATAGATGAATGTGAAGCCAAAACACACAATTGCAGTCAACACGCCCTTTGCACTAATACTTTTGGCTCTTACAACTGTACATGCCAGTCCGGGTTCCTTGGTGATGGGTTCTTGTGCCGTGACATTGACGAATGCAGCACTGGAACCCATACCTGCCACAAAAATGCCAGATGCATGAATATTCCAGGCTCTTACCAATGCACCTGTCTTACTGGATACCATGGCAATGGGCAATCTTGCTCAGACAAAGACGAATGCCTGAGTGAAACTGACGATTGTAGTGTGCATGCGCGCTGTGAAAACAACCCAGGTTCTGACAAGTGTTTCTGCGGAACCGGTTATTCCGGTAATGGGACGTATTGCTCTGGTGAGTTGGAACACAATGTTTCTTATTTCTTCGAAATATTACACACAGTGTCAAGTCCATTACAGTAAAATCCCGCATAAAAGAACATGTTTGGGGGCTTTAGGCTGATCTTGTTCTTATTTATCGGGTTTTTCTGCAAAATCAGCCTGAAAGTGTTCCGTAAGGTGTTTTTAAAATTGTTTCTAAAAATTAAACACTGAACAAGACTACCAACACTCAACAGATGAAATAATGTTCAAGTACAAAATTTTTATTAATTAGTAGATGGAACTAACTTCAACATCATGGCAATAATACCACGTTGGGGGAGGGGTAGCCGAGTTCTGGTGATATACAACTAGAATCTCAAGCAAAGTCCAAAAACAATGTACCCTGAAAATCCCTATAACTGTAGTGAAACAATCTTCCTATGGTCTTTGAAGTTTTTAAAAATAAACAGTATCTAACTTAGTAACTCATGCCATCCAGGTTTTTACATAAGAGCAATTTCGTTTTTCAGGCTGAATGTGTTCTTATGTGTATGGTACATTTTTAACCAAATTTCAGCCTGAGTGTTCTTAATCCACTTGTTCTTTTATGCGGGTTTTTACTGTATTCTCGTTTACACTAGCTTGTTTTGCAAGTGATTTGATGTTATGCTGTAAGCGAAGAACGTTTGTACTTTTATTCGTTTTCTCAAGTCAGCTTTTTGATTTACTATCCATCTAAAACGGGCGGGAAATTTATTACAACCAATAAACATTCAATTTGTGAAAGAGCTGCATAGTAAAATTCCAGTTTCAACAATGACGTCAACGGCAAAAGAAATGAGTCCTCAAGGAAATATTACTAAGTGCAACTTATGTAGGTGTGAATGAAACGTATATCTGACTCACAGAAAGCAGGTTTATAACTCATGATCACTCTGTGGCTCAGGATCTCGATCTAGTATAATTTGAATGGGGGGCACCCAACGAGCTAAATCAACCAAAAGCTGTAAAAAGGCATTTTTAAGTACCTAAAAGTGATGTTTTCAATTTAATGGTGCCGAATTTAACTCCTTCTACCTTCAATATTCCCAGTCTCCTCTCGGACAGGCTGTATCCAAAATGGCAGACAACAGCATGTTTGGTGAAGGTGACGAAAACCCTTTTCGTTTCATTCAGCGTATGTTTTGCCGCTAACACCAGAAGACGTAGGTTGATGATGCAATCAACGGTATGAGAGGAAATGAGTGACAGGCCTGCGCGGACTCCTTATGCAGTTTTTGTGATCTCCTCGCATTACAGCCTTAAATCATATTTTTGTCCTAACACTGAAGCATTTCTTTAAGAGATTTACCTCTTTTAATTTGCATGATATTATCGGAGGTTTCAAATAAATCGTTTTTAACAGTGGCTGATTTTGTATAAGGCCCCAGTGTTCCAGCATTGTCTGTTTAAGACTGTTCAGTAACTGCTAGGTGGTACGCAGTGACAAGAGGCAAAACCCTCAAGTTAGTTTTGTGTATTTTGTGTGAGAGCCGATTGTCTGGGGGCAAAATTGACCCCTGACAGAGACCTTTGTATGATTGTTTTGGATAGCCGTGTGCTCTCTAGGCTCGATTTCCAGCCGTTTTGGGAGCCCGCGTTCCTTGCTCCAAACCACGGCTGGATCACTGGTCTGCCTATTGTATTTTTGGATCAATCACAGCTAAACCTGCAAGAATCGAGCAGGCTTGGCTGTGATTGGTCAATTCTATCACTCGTCTATCCAATATGGTGGATATTTGTGTTGATGAGTTGTGCCTGGGGGATGGCATGAGTTGAAGTCTTTATATTGAAAGGTTAACAGTCGGCTTGTTGTGATTTTTTAAATTTCACCATTACGTTGATTTTTGCTGTTTGTAAATATCAGTTTTCTTTTATAATAATCATTGTTCACAACTATGTCAACCATGCCATCAACATCATCATCATTCCACTTAACCGACGACCAGTTTTTCTTTTTGATTTTGACTTTTTAAAACAATAGCCGGGTCAAATCATCTTCATGATCATCGTCCTCCTCACCACTATCGTGCTCATCGAAAACATCAGCACTTTGCACTCTGACAGTAAATAAACAAACAAAGCTGAAATCTCCTATCTATAAACGCTACCTCTTACAACAATTTTGCTTGAATCATGCCATTCAAACCATCGACTATGGAGATGTTAACTCAATAAATACCTTTTTGTTTTTGTTTCCGTGCTACCAGTTGAAGTAATATCTTCATTGCCAACAGCGTCATCTTGGCCTTCACTCGACTCGCGCCTTTTCATCGTTTCGTTGAAGCACGTCTCACAATATGCTACGTTTTTTCCTCTTTCCACCCAGGAATGTCCTCTTCATTTTTAAACACCGAGCACCTCATACAATAATAATTGCTGCACGCCAAAAAAGTATATTTTGTTTTTAAAAAGCACGAACTACACATTCCTTCGCCTCCCGCCATTTTTCAAAGTGCTGTTTACAATAGACTCTTCTGCGCATGGCATTTACGGATTGTGGCTACTAAATGAGTGATAATAATTTAGTATGTGACGCCTGAATCAAAATGTCGAACTAAAAAATGTCGACTGTTTCAGTCGCAGATTCGACTTATAAGTCGAATTTAATTCGAAACTGTCAAATTTAATTGATTCAAATGTCGCATTTCACATGCAGTTAATTTTCGAGTTATATTGAGGCCTTCCAAGGGGGGTAGTCTTGTCGCCTTGTCGCATCCTTTAGTGTACCTTTGTCGCCTGACCAGCGGAGGAAATTGTCGCTGTCGAAAAATGGATTGTCGTTTTCGCAAATTGTCGCTTCTTTCGTGTCAACTTCTGTCGGCTGTCGGTACTTTGGTAACAAATTGTCGCCACATTTTGACGCAATGTCGCTTGTCGCTCAAACCCCTTGGAAGGCCTCTATATTGGGCACATGTGAAATGCGACATTTAAACCGGGCGTTAATTGAAGTCTTAATTGGCCGAAAACTTAAGGGGACATCGTTTGAGAAATTGTTAACTAAAGTGAACTTTCCACGAACTTTCTTGGGAACTGTTTGCTTTCCGAAAATTCTAGCCGACGTTTTGACTGCGAGAAACAGCAAATATGACCTTTCCGAAAACGTTAGGGCTATTATTTCCCCAATGTGAATCTTTCAGGCCACGTTTCAGTTGTGAAACTCCGAGTGCACTCGACGCCGAAAACCTAAGGCGAACTACTCTCCACCGAACATATATCTACCGAAAATTGTCGTTGGGTGCCCTGTTGAATGAAAAGTTACGAGAAGTGAGAATTGCACAAAAAAATTGAAATGTGTTCTCTCTTGTCATCACAGACATTGATGAATGCCAAGAGGGCACCTTCAAATGCAATGCGCACGCTCACTGTGTGAATGTCCAGGGCTCCTACATATGTAACTGCTCAGATGGTTACCACGGAGACGGAAAGAACTGTTATGACGTCAACGAGTGCATCGAAAATCCTTGCGATTGGAATGCAGAATGCAAAAACACCGACGGCTCCTATCTTTGTAACTGTAACCCAGGTTTTCATGGAAATGGAACGTCATGCTTTGATATTGATGAGTGCAAGGAGGGTCAACACGATTGTCATCCGAACGCGGGGTGCGTTAATTCCAGAGGCTCATATAGTTGCTGCTGTTTGAATGGTTATCATGGTAACGGGACAGAATGCCGCAAAGGTTTGTTTTCCTCTGTTTTTGTAAAGGTGTTTTCACTTTCCTTGAGCACACACAACCACAAAATTAACTTTGCCTTTTGGAATCATAGCAGTTAGAAGGACATGAATATTGATCTCGCGAACGTACCATTACAATACGGGTCAGTTAGTTATGGTACAGTTGGATGTGCTTATTAGTTCGTCTCTCTATCGATGGTTTTCACTCACGTCACCAGCTGCCACATTCGTTCAATGAAACAAAGTAAAGCATTTGCATTAAAGCAAAAATGCATGCTGTAAATTCGTCCCACCTTCACCCCTTAACAAGCTCCTTGGATCGGAGAGGGCGCGAGAAAACGGGCAACAAGTGTGCCCTCCTAGACTCACGGATGTTTTTCTCCCTACTGCTCTCTTCACTTGTCTTCTTGGTATCCTGATCACAGGGCAAGTTCCACTTCAGCTCGGGTTGTGCATGTTAACCCTTTAACTCCCAGGAGTGATTAACATGTAACTTCTCCTCATAATTTTAATACATTTTATAATTAAGTTTCGATATAACCCGCGCTCTGATTGGTTAAAACAGCGTACTTTATGAGAGCACAGATGTACGCAGCTTTGGTTGTCACGCCATCGACCTTAATCCATTCCCCAATTTTTCAATTTCCTTGGTTTTTATTTTGACTCACACGTCTTGTACGACCTAGAAAACGAGTTTGAAAACGAGCTGTTAGCCTCAATGGATTTGGAAGATGCTTCTGCGGGTAACACCACAAATAACAGCGTGAAAAATTAGGGATTTTTATCACGTGTTTTCAGAAGTTGATGAAATTGTCCGAGGGCAAAAACACAGAAGTGATATTAATGCTTAATTTTACGAGGACTCATTCTGTTACCAGTGAATGACATCAGGGAAAAATTTTTCTTAACACTGCTGAGGCACGTCGAAAAACAGTCAGCCAAGGGAAGTATAAAAACACTCCTTCGCTCACAAGCCAAACAATTTCGACTACGTCTCGTGTTTCCCCTTCGTGCTCTTTCCGCTTCCTGCGTACTTTACAACAGAACAGATCACAGGCGAGGCTTCTTTATTTGTTAAATAAAGCAAACAGGTGATGAGAATAGACAAATTTATTACTTGGAGAGTGTTATCTTGATATAACACCGAATTCTCTCAAGTAATTTACAAGGCAATGTATGGTAGCTGGAGGGGAGAATTGCTAATCAGATCTTGGGAGTTAAAGAGTTAAGTTGTCGATCCAACCACCCTGAAAAAACTTAGTGCACAGAATCTCAGGTCTTGGTAAATTTGTCACACCTCAAATGTTGTCTTTTTTTTAAATAGTGGTCTCAGCTGGCAGCCTCGTGATCCCAAGTGATGCTCATCTCCTCTTCGCCTCGGCTCTTGTATTGTGGTGGAGGATTGTGTAGAGAACTATAGATGGAGATCAAATGCCATGCCTGCTGCACTTGTTAATCATAAGCCATAGACAACTAGGCAAAATGTCGAGTTTAAATATATCTTATTAACCAAGCGCGAAGGCCGTACTGGGAGAATGTCGGCCAAAGGTCTTGACAGTATGGACCGATCGAGCACAACGAGGTCCGTACAAAAAAGACCGAGGGCCAATATTCTCCCAGTACTGTCCCGAGCAAGCTTGGTTAATAAGAGATATATTACACGACTGAAGACAACGCGGGAACAACGCGGGATCATTCGGGACAATACCCGGTCCAATACTTAGAGAACATCGGACTGGCAATGGAGCAATTTTATTGGTCGATTTTAGTTATTGGCCCTCTGACTGCGTGTAATAATAAAACATAATGTTTATTGATGGTTGCCAAGAGTTTACCTTTGCATACATTTGACAATTGATTTACACACGACACATTCTGATTTGTCAACACAGCAAATGTCGTAAGTCGTTCATGTTGGGTGAGTTAAGTTCGGTCTTCTCCTCGCATACAGCTGCATATCGCGTTTTCTTTAATTACGTGCGAATTTGCAAATCTTTGTGGCCTTATTGCTTGTATAATGCGGCAGTACAGACCTTACTGCACAAGTGGTCGCATAGTACATGCAATCAGCATCAGTCCCCGCCTTCTCACATCTCTACATGCCGTTAAACTCATACAACAAAAAACTAAATAATACATAAAAAAGGAAGCTAAAAGTACATTTCATAGTGCTGACAAAGATAATAAGAAGAGAAAGGTTACCTATCATTTCGGTGTCGAAGAGTTGAGTTTGGTCTTCTCACATACAGCTGCATACCGCCTTTTCTTCAATTACACGCGAATTTGCAAATCTTTGTTGGCTTATTGCTTAATGTATAATACGGTAGTGCAGACCTTACTGCACAAGTGGACGCATAGTAAGCGCAATCGGCATCAGTTACAGTCCCTATGTCTCCGCCCTCTCATCTCTGCTTGTCGTTGAGGGCGGAAAATACGTAACAGAGAAGCAATGGAAATAAGGATAAAAGAAGAACACAGTTGGTTTCGCGTAAACAGAGGTCTTGACGTCAGAAGAACTTATATTTCAGTAATAACAGTTTAGTTACACGTAACAATACAACAGGGATCTCAAGAAATGACGACGCCGATGGCAACTTCTCGTTTGTGTAACTCTTTCGAGATTAAATGAAATGAAGACTGATTCATTTCATATCTACCACTCTCTCGAGATTATTCCAATTTGTTTAACATGAAAAATGCGGGCGAGCTAGCCAGGGCCTAAATTACTATGAACGATGTTACAGCAAAGAAAGAGAAAGAAAAACTTGTCACTATACTCTGACATTCTCGAGAAAACCCCAAATTTGGTCATTTCACGTTGTTGTTATGCAGAGGACGGCAATGAAATGTACCGAAAACTTTAAAACGTACAGGCAGAGCGATTGTTTTTGCTCATTAAACCTATTGTTTCGTGACGTTTTCGTTGCCGTCGCCGTCTTCGTTTCTTCCAAGCTCCCTAATATTTAAGCAACAGAAAACGTTTTCCGTGTTTACATAGCCTGATATAAACACGAGAGGGGTTGGGAGAATTCGAGACAGTTATGCAAACCCGAGACGAAGTCGAGGGTTTGCATAACTGTCTCAAATTCTCCCAACCCCTCTCGTGTTTATATCAGGCTATGCAAACACAGGAAAAAAGTTTTCTATTGCTTTTATAAAATAACTTCCTCTAAAAACTACAAAGCGGCACACAACTATGTTTACATACTCTCATGCAAACACGCCTCTCGGCCAATCAGAGCGCGCGTACTATCTTAGTTATTTTATATTTATTTATAGAACGCTGAGCCATTACTTGTCCTTTGAAGCGATTTACAATATACAAATAAAACGATTTTAACGCTTTTACATGCTAAACTCATACAACAATAAAAGACTAAATAATTCATTAAAAAGGGAGCTAAATTACAGTCTATAATGCTGACAAAGATTATCATTTGTGTCGAATAGTCTTTGAGGAAGACCACAGTATGCTTGACTCGCAAAACGTATCGAAAGTACATCCTTTATGCATGCTCTAGGGTTTTTCTTTGTGATGAGCGACTCAGGAGACTAATGGTTGGTAACGCGCTGTTTGGGCCAAAGACGATTAAAATCTCGCATGTATGGTGCTTTTTAACAAAACATTAAAAGTACAGCTAAGTTAATTCCCCTTAATGTACCTAACAATTTTAAGCCCCAGGGTGGGGGGGCGGAAAGACCCAGGGGAATTTGACATTTTCATGGAAGCCAGTGTCAAATTCCCCAACCCCAGGCACCTACTGAATGTCAATTTCCCGCTCCTGGGGTGACTTTTCTCTGTCAGAGTCAGGTCTTCCAAGATGGCAGCCATGTCAAATTCCCGACCCTGGGGCAACGCCTAAATATCAAAATCCCTACCCAGGGGAAGTCCATCTCTGTCAATTTCCCGTTAGGAACTCGTTTGCTTCCCCCCTCCCCCCACACCCCCACCTTGGAGCTTAACATTGACAGGTGCATACGTTCAAACAGCTGCCCGACTGTTAACCTTTTACATCCCAATACTGACCACTATCTAACTTCTCTTTAACATATCACTAGTTCGTCAATAACTAGAGAATGCAGGGCATGAGAATGCAGGAATTGATCACCAGGGATCAGTTGAGTTAAAGTTGATACAGATTCTATCT
This sequence comes from Galaxea fascicularis, assembly GCA_948470475.1. NCBI lineage: Eukaryota > Metazoa > Cnidaria > Anthozoa > Scleractinia > Euphylliidae > Galaxea > Galaxea fascicularis. Next base: position 35,044,853 of record OX419336.1, read on the forward strand.
AACAATAACAACAACAACAACATTAACTTTATTTGAACAATACTGAAAAAAGGCCTTTGTAGCCCGCAGTTAGCAGAGGTATTCTCGGCGGGCTACTTAAACTGACATTGTATAATAAGCTCTCTCACGCACACAAACGCACGCACGCACACACACACACACAATAAAATGGATAAATAAATAAAATAAAAAATAGTAATGATAATTATGTTGAAAGTTATAACTAAGTCAGATACACATCTATCTTCATGTAACATATGAAATATGCAAGAACTAAAAGGTGAAATTACACATGTTGCTGTTGGGAATTAAAGGGTGAAGTGGTCTTTGAAGAAAATTCTTTATCTTCACTTACTGCTCATTTAGAATGGCTTCATATTCGTCTGCCTTATCTCTGAGGCTTCTGGCCGCGTCTGATCCCTCGTTTTGGACGATATCTCTGACTGTGAAAGCCAAATCTATAACATCCAAAACGAGAAACGCCGCACTGACTCCAACGATGACACCACCAGCAGCCTTGGCTCCATTCTGTACTCCTGCTTTACTTATGGCTGAAGTTCCCTGTTTTGTGACCGCATTTCCAGCGCCCTTGGACACTTCCTTAGCACCAGCTCTACCAGCAACTCTGGCTCCCACCTTTGCACCCACCTTCCTGGCGCCTCTGGCTGCAAGCTTTGTCCCAGCTTTTCTAACTGCTTTCTCTGCTAGTTTAGCGCCTGTCTTGCTAAATTTCCTGGCCCCAGTGGTTACTCCAATGCTCAAAGCCTCCTTGGATGTGCTCTCAATAAGCTCTCTACCCACTACAGATGAAACCCCCTCTAATCCAGCTCTAGCTAATCCCGATACTGCCTGTAGTGCACCGGTGATGGAAGGAAGAGTTTTAGAGAGCAAATCAGTGCGAAGCAGATCCTTGATAAAAGCAACAACGAGATGGTTTTTGCCAAGCATTCTTATGGCAAGACCAGCAAGAAACACTAAGCGAAATTGACTTTTTCCAGTTTTCAGCATGTTAATTCGCTTCCGGACTTTTTCTATTGCACTATTGGCGTTTTGCGCAGCCTCGTCCGCTGCCTGGATTACAGTCGAATTGGCATGGGATTCCACAGCACTTGTACCCAAGTTTGTGAGACTCCCAGCTACTCCAAATGCCCCTCCCACTATAAGCAACGGTGTTGCCGCGCCAGCTGTCATGACTGTGGCGATACCTCCGAAGACCGCCAGTACACCACCAGTGATATTGGCCCCAGTCCCAACAGCAGAGGCTATCTTGCAATCCTTCCAGACCCTGTCGAGAAAATCAGCCGCAGCTCGGAGCTGTTTCACAGCTTTTTCCAAGGAAACGTTCATTGCGTTAACATGTTCTGCAACATCTTGGACTTCTTCGACCAGTTGCTGAATTTCTTCTCGATTCAAATCATCCCACCTCGGCACATCTGCAGCATCTGGCGCTTCTTCACCTAGGACATTAAATAATACAAATGTTGATGTGCTCAAGTCCAGCATGAACCAAAAGTTAAACGAAAATCAGAAAATCAGGTAATTATCAAGAATAATACTTCAGTTGCTGTTTCGAGTGTTCCCAGACCGTTTAGCCGCCTTTTAAATGCAGGTAAGGTAACAACATACTGACTATTCTCATTCACGATTATGCCACGAAATTCTGGAGTGCGTGCGTTACATAACCCTGTTTTGTAAATCTGGTTGTTTACAATCAGCGAGGAATTGTCACGCGCAGTCCCTCTCTATTTAAGTTATCCGTTTGCTTTGATTCGGGGCATTCCAAAACAGATACGCCAGACGGTAACTTTGGGAGAACTTTCTACCCTTCCTCCTCCCCTTCGGCGACGTAACACACCTCGAAATGCTTTGACAGCCTATCCCTATCGGCCAAACGCGAGACAATTAGCGGCATAATAACATGAATGAGATATTTTATACTATTTTTCTACTGTCACGAAGATTTGACATGACTTATCCTTCACCGAGGTTACACGCGCGAATTGTGGATTTCAGATGGTTTGGGCCCTCAGTGCGGCTTTCTTCGCTCATGCGGACAAACAAGACATAAGTGGTATTTCGCGGTCATGCTTCACCATGGCCACCGACATGCGAACTTTCCGTGGCCGAGGCAAACCGTTGGGTCTCTGAAGTATGAAAGAAAGAAATCATACCCAGACAATTCATAGCACGGTTCTGGTAAGTAATACTTACACAGTGTATAATCGATTCCTTTGTTTTGTCGCGTGTTCAGCGAACTACGCATTTTTTTTTTGTCAGGTTTTCCAAAATAATATTATTTAACTGTTATTTTAAATTCAGTCGGCTGGGCAAGTAAAATTCGTAACCTTTTGAGAGCCTTTTTTGTACAGTAAAACTACTGAAATACTGTACATTTAAAGCAAGCCTCGAGGAATAAGCCATTTCAGTTTCATTTCTGTTATGTTCTTAAGCAGGTGTAATTTATACGACGTTGAGAGCGGCATTTAACAGCGTTCGGGGTAAGAGACAACAACATTATTCAGTACTGTTCTACGTTTGGTTATTAGGCACCTTAGTTCTACCCCATAATTCAGCCACATGGAGGATAAAGTTTGGCGGCTTTTCAAGCCGGTGAAGTTCATGGAATAATGAAAGTGTCATACCTGTATCTCCACTCCGTAACATCTGATTCATTGCAACCACTGCTATCACAACGAGAACCACAAGACCGAGAAAGATGCCCGGTATCCACATGGCTGAAACTACGAAACTCAGTTGGAAAATGCACTCTGAATGAATTTCGATGATGCCGAGCCAGAATGAAGTCGAAAAGAGTTGACCACCAGATTTCCGAGAAAAATCCCTTTGGGATGGTAAGTCCCTTTCAAATTCAAAGCTCACAATTGGACGGTTATTTTTAAAATAAAGACGTCATTACGCCACCCCACGTAAAAGCCAACCAATGGTATTTGTTTTGAACACATGGGGTAATTCAGTAATATTGACCTTTGATCTGGAAGGAAAGATCTATAAATCACGCAATCTTTTCTTTTTACTTAACTAGTTTGCAAAAATTATGGCATCCCAAAGCAGTTTTTTTTACGGTCTGTCAGTAGACAGGTGTCACTGCCGTATTGCACTGAGCGTTAAATTTTCGTAACAGAACAGTCCACAAATCGCTATGCAAAGTAAAACCCATATCATTTAAATTCGAGAAAAACTACGTTGCTGTTCCGCTATCTAGAAATCAACACTGATAGTTCGAAAACATGTTAACGAAATGAATTGTTTTGCTCAATTAATGCAAAGTAACACTGATCTAGAGCAATAGCTAAAAAGTAAAGCGTAGTTTCATATACGAGCATATGAAAACCAGGCTCTTTAAACTCCGTTTTGTTGTTAGCTGTGTTATCTTTTGGATTGCCTCCAAGACTTGACTTATATAAGGGGGCATTACAGGTAAATGCCTCGTTTTCCGTACATTTTATTTTCAGCACTCAGTTTCCTTAAATGTCTCACCAAGATTTCATTCAATCGAAAAATGGCTTCATCAGATGGGAGTCCTTAGGACAGTAAATGTTTT
>OX419336.1:35053414-35098414 GCA_948470475.1 Galaxea fascicularis
GGCATTCGGCTGGCCATTTAGGCCACATAATCGTTATGATGTCATAGATGTATCGATGGAATTTGTCCAGACAGAGGTGTACCTGGATTAATTGTAGCAGTGAAAACAAGAAGAATTGACTAGCAAGTAGAACAAATCTTACAGATGCACAACTAAATCAACTCTTGTGTTGAAAAATAGTAAGGTGCGGGAAATGACATCCGTCAGACTTCTGGATCGCCAGTGATGCTAATGATGTTCACTGACGGCCAAAACGTTTATTCATTGTTCAATTCTCAAATTTGTATTTATTTAATCCCATAGGTAATTGTAAAGATTTTGGTTTTGAAAATGGAATGGATTCGCTGTCGAAATGGGCCAAAACCGGACACGCCTTCGACGACCAACCAACCTTCGGTGACAATGCCCACATACGGGACCCTACTGTCAGCAGTAACGTGCATGGTGATTGGTGGATTGGAACGTTTGAAAACAGGTCCACTCCTTCCACGGAAGGAGGGTATATGACAGGTGACTATCCCGTTGGTACATTAACCTCTCCAAAATTTCGCATCACTGGACCAAAGATGTTCTTTCTTTTGGGCGGTGGTTGTGCCAAGGGGCAGATTCGAGTTGAGCTTGTGGTAAATGGTCAAGTGGTTCGTGAAGCGCTTGCTGATGACTGCCGCGATCACATGCGAAGGAGGGAGTGGGACATTAGCGAATTCAAAGATAGAATTGGGCAAATACGGCTGATTGATGCATCACGGAAGGGACATATCAATTTTGACGACTTGTGGGGAGACTTTACTTGCATAGGTGAGTCATGGGTTAATTAGACAAGTGAAATTGCCAATAATACTACGTAAATTCAGAGTCAGAGAATACGTTCGAAGTACTTTCAGGTATTTTAGAGGCTTGCGGAGTCGATTTGCAAGAGTAGACGCCATTAACATATAGTTGTTCTCGTCAAGTCCAATAAATTAGCTTGAATTCCTCCAGATAATAACATTATTTGATCCAACAAGCCTCTCTTCAGAATAAAAGAAATAATCACCATAGAAAGGCTAGAGAGAGAGAAAAAAAAGGCTACTAAGGAGAATTTAATTGCTGAGATCTAGGCTTAAAGGGTTATACTGCAACTAGAGCCGAAAAGTCACATTCTGTCTCACATGAGGGACAGCAACGCCAACGGCCCTGCCAACGAAAACGTCATTTCCTAACTTAAGTCTTCAGTGCTTTTGAAACTATTGCTGCCATGTGCTCACGTACTCGAGAAAACATAACTGGTCATTTCACGTCGCTGTTTTGCAGGGGAGGCAAAGATATGTAGCAAAATGTAAAACACACGATGTGTCTGCTCCATAGTTTATTGCCTGTTTTGTTGCGTTGTCTTTGCCGTCCTCGTTGCTTGAGCTTCCTAGTGACCAGGAAGGAGGAACAATGGTGTTAGGAAATTCTTTACTGAACCTAAAAATATTCATTATAACACTGAGTTATTTCCCACCTACGATTGATTTCAGGGGCACAAAACGAATCTGTTCCTTACTTTATCTGTTCCCCCGAGGTATTGTGCTGGCTGGCAAAATATCAGTTATTTCCCGGAGTTGGTTATGAAATTTCTTTCTGCTGATGGTTTCGGTTGGTAATTTCTGAAGTGTGGTAGCAGTGCGAGTGTTGCTGGCTGGCGAAATGTGGATTGTTGTGAAAAATTTTTGTTCCCCCCACCACTGAAGGCTTGATTTGAGGCCTTTTGCCACGCCCTTTGTGGCTAACGACATATGAAATTGTCTTTTTTGTTGTTGTGCAGGGTGCTCAATTTGCACCTGGCTGGGAAACCAACCAATTTTATCTAGCTGGCTGGGAAATATCTTGTGTGTCTTGCTGGCAAAAAGGAACAGATATTTTTTTCCCAGCAATATTAAAAAAAGACCTGAAAATGCCTGAATAACATTTAGTTTTATTAACTGGGGTATAATAATACATTTTTCAACAAATTGGTCGTTTTGTGCCCCTGTGACTTCAAACCAGTATCATTTTATGTCAACCGTTTTTAGGGATCTCTTGAAGAATTCTTTATGTTGAAAGAAGCTAGGTAGAAGTTTCGTGCACCATAAGGTTACTGTCGTATGACATGAGCCGGATAAAGCCTTGTCTTGGTTTGCTTTACCAGGTGAAAGGGATGGAAGTATCGAAGTGGACAAACCCTTTGCGTCTGTGAATCGAAATGAAAGCGACAATGAATCTCATAATAATTTTACAAGTGGGACAAGTGGTACGTGTGGTTTCTTCATTTGTGGTTAAATAAAAGAAAAAAACAGAACAGAAATAAGCAAAACAAGACAAAAAAGTCAAACATGCAAAAGAATCTTATGTCTATCTCTTACACTAAACTGATTATTTCGTTCATTCTTAACTGCATGTTGATAAAATTTGAAAGAAATGAATGTTTAATTGCATGTTGTGTATTCCTCTTGTTTCACCAAACATGAAGTCGTATGAACACAACACCTCAGGCGTACCATTTCACGTTACATCACGCACTAAAAACATGTAAAAGCATGTCGGTGAATGGGGTTTCGTTTGTATTCTTTGCCAGGGTCTATGAGAGCCCTGTTGTTAGGCTAATCAGTCCACATATTCTAGTAATTGAAAGGTCTGGATAATTACAGTAACGTTTATACACTTAAACGACATTTTTGAAAGTATAAGACATGTTTCGACAGTTCTTCTGCCATCGTCAGTTGGAATTTTACACAAAGTTAGCAGAGAATAACAATGAATTACAACAACAATAGGAAACAAGAATTTCTTTGTAATCATCCATTTTCATGTTTTGTAACTTGACGTAACGATGAAAAAACCGGCTCTAGGATTTCTTTTCAATATTTCAGTCAATAATAGGACGAAGAAAGACTGGGAAATGGGTTGAGACCCTCCTTCAGGACCCTCATTATTATAGCCATATTGATAATTATATTGCTGAAACCAGTTTCTTGCTGGAATCATTCTGGTCAACTTCGTTTGTTTGTAATCTAGTGCAAGCAAAAAGGCTTTACATACATTGTAAAAATGTTACTTATTTTACTTATTTTTAACGTCGGAAAGTAGGCATCTAGTCCGCAGACTCTTAAGCAATGCTGAAGATTCTATTTTATCTATTTAAAAGACTTCACTAGGAGTACGTATTGTATTATTCATTTGGCAGTACTGTTGAAAAAATTGGCTTTCTTTCCTTTTAAAGGTGACAAAGATGGATTCGTGATAGTAGACGAGCCCTTGTTTGTTGTAAATAGAACTAACAGTCGCAGCAGTTCGAACGACAACCCAATAACAGGAACTGGTATGGAACAAATTTCTTGTTACCAAACCATCTTGTAAACTATTTTAAATGCTATCATAGTGAATTCTACCTAAAACTGACATCCTTGGAACACATTTCCGTGCAGAACCATTCGTGAAACCATTTGTAAAATCCTGGTTCACGTTTAAATTATGATCACAGCTCGGTTTATAACGTTACTGCAACAATAAACAGAGACAAAACCTGTCGGCTCTCCACACCAGCTTGTAGAGAGCTGCCACGTTTATAGCCGCGCCTTCCTGGTTTCCCCACACAATAGTTAAGAAGGAGAAATACAACAATAGTTAAGAAGGAGAACCAAAAAAAAAAAGGGTAATTTCGTGATCGGCCCCTTTTTTCCAGTGTATGTGAATCGTGAATCGCGATTTTGAAGCGTAATTTTGAAAGTTAAATTGTTTTCTGTAAAACGAGAAATAAATGTTTAATTCGACGTGAACCGTGATTTTTATTATGTCTTTGTTTTTCGTTACTTGTGAAAAGACCGTTTTCTTTTCCATGAAACGTGATCTAGACCCCCTTTACCACCCTCTTAACTGATTTTGCTTCTTAGATGATGAGTATGATGTTGCCGTCAAGAACTCTTCAAAACTGCACGAACCAGCTTCAGAAAAAAGACCTGTTGATGGTAGGTAAATAGCAGTGCTTGCTGATAACTACACATTACATTCCACTGTAACATATCTTAACTTGATGGTCTATTTCTTCGTAGACATTTTTGCTCAAACGTAATGTTAATGAAACATTTATTTTAATCATGTCACGTTACACATTATCTATGTTTAATGTACTATTTTACACCACTAAGGTTAATTATAGTTTGTCATTCGTTTGGAAAACCTTTAATGATCAATGATTAAACTGGAATTACAGTTCCCACCAACCCTTATTATCCGGCCGTGTTACTACCTTTTGGACAACGGGGCTCTAGGACGACTCATCCGTTAATAATATTATGTCTATTGCACTTCAAGAGGACAATTTCGAAAACAAAATCCACAGTTCGGCAGAGCCACAGGTGACACGGACAGAAGATAAACCCGCTAAGGTTAAGAAAGGTGTGCAGCTACTTTACTGGCATCCAGTTAAATGTTTATCAATAACATTGTCAGTGTGTTTTAAAGTAAGATTTAGCACTCAGTCCTGGAAGTTTTAAAAGCCAATCGGCGCGGGTTGAAAGTTACCTCTATCTAGTGTAACTACATTTTTACAGGCCTATGTAATGGCTAAGGCCAAATAACTTATCTTACGTTTAAAACAGCAAAGTATACAATGAACGGTGTAAACTTCGCGTTTTGATTGGTCTAGACGAATTTGCGATTAAAGTATAAACGCACGAATGATGTCATGTCTCAAAGAAAGTAACATAATAATCGGAGACCTTTAGATTTGAGTGCGAGAATGAGATTTGGCCGCACGCAGCCTTGTACATGATTTTAAGTTATACTAGTCGTTGGCTGTGGCAATTGACAAAATTTAGATTGTAAACAAGGACGAGTTTTATAGTTCTGTGTCTTTTCTTGCGTCTAATTGCCAACAAAACGGAGACATCTTGGTTTCTCTGCCCGTTTTTACCACAAGCAACTTACTTTTTACCGTCTAGGTTATGCTTTTGCTCTTCATAATAAAATAAGGTCAATAAATTAAGCAAAAATGGGAATAACTTACCTGAGAAAACTCGTCGTTGAGAGGACGACTTTTGCAAGAAATCTTGTTGTCGACGTGTAGCCGGCGACGACTTGACAGAGTTGCGTGACAGCCTGGTGGCTACTACGCATGCTCAGTATGCGCGCGCGTATCAACTGAAACTCGTCCTCGAAGTCGTCCTCGGATTTAAAGGTCCCTAATGTCGGCTCGTAGCATGCGTCTTTGTTCTTACTAGTACGTTTTGAAAGCTTCCGTACATAACCAGACGACACGCGCTCTACCAAACGAAATCTATTTGTTTAACAGAAACTTTTCAAAAGACACAATAGACTTGAAAAGCATGTAAAGGATGAACAAACCATGAAAAAACTCAAACAAACTAATAAGCACGTGTAGTACAAGGCAAACACATGCACAAACAAAAATTACGAAGTGGAAAAAAATCCAACTCAAAAGACTGAGCTACCATCTTCCCCTATTAAATCGTTTTATTTTCTAACGTTTTCTTTTACTCTTGCAGAACCACTCCGCCATGTTTATTACGATAATTTTCTTGGAGGAACAAAAATTAGCAGTTCAAATCTAAATAGCCGACGTCAGCGACCTCGCTTGCGTAAAGTTCTTTCTCCAGCAAAGATTGCAAAGGCTTCATTTCACAAGCTTGCTGACAATTCAAGTAATAATACAACACCTGATGATGACATACGGAACCTCACTTGTAAGAGCCTTTTTAATTAAACTAGGGCATTCTCCAGCTGTTGTAAATAAAACAAAACTTCACCTTTGAATTACTAGGATATGAGAAAATAAAACGAGCCATATTTGATAGGACATAATTTGGCTCTTGAAATTAGATAACCAACTGGACCCTACTATCTCAGATCCGACGCGAGTTTTTGGAGTAATATATTGGTAAAGCTATTTGATAAAAATTTGTTCAAAATTTTTTTTTCAGGCAAATCCTTCCTGGTAGAAATAAAGACTGGGAAAGCTTGGGACAATGATTTCCTATTTTCGTCTAATGAAAATTACCAGTCTACAAGGCGTGAAATCGAGGTCAAGGTGGGATACAATTGAATTGAAAGATATTATAAGGCTTTTCATTTTAAAACTGACAGGTCGTCATATGATAAATCGCTATAAACTTCATCAGTAATAATAGTACGTAGCTCTGAAAGGACTAATTGGATCCCAGACTTTTTCAGTCCGTTTTGAAACTGAGTCTGGTGTAGCCATCTGGCTTGAAACTTCCTTGAATGGAAATGTTGGTAGTGAGAACCTTTATCTTTACTGGTTTAGATTGGCTATTGTTGGCATATGTTCCTGATTACGTGCCAGTCTTTCACTTTAAATTAAATTTATTTGCAATTTAGCCATATACGGCTCCTGAAGATGTTGAAACATACGAAAGTATGTCAAAAGTTTTTACGACATGCAGTGTTTTGCCGTGTTTATTACTGCAGTTTTGTCTTTTATTCCTACTGAAGTTGGCCCAAGACAAAGAATGTTTACGATTAAATTAAGCCTAGAGTTTGACTTTGTTTGTGTATTTTGAAAGGTGCTTGATACTTACGAGGATGATAAAGATTTTCGAGGGGCATTCTTCACGAAATTCAGGTTTGTTAAACGGATTTTATCACCATAATCATCACCCTTAACATAGTTATCACTTCACCATTGTCAACATTATCGTCATCGTCATTATCATCATTAGCATCATCGATCTTCATCATCAGCATCGTCATCATCATCGCCATCTTCATCATCATTATCATCATCAGCAGCATCAGCAGCAGTGTCAGTATCATCGATCTTAAGCATCATCATCATCATCGCCATCATCATCAGCATCGTTTTTAACTAAAACAACATTGGTTGTTATATCTATGAGCTTAGTGTCAATAATATAAGAAATTCTGTTTTGATTTTAGTTCTTCTGAGGAACCTGGCGAAGTCAAGGCGTACTTTGTCTTAAGATTCAGAGCTGTTGGGAAATTCCTTGGAAAACTGATAGACAGCCTCGGACCAGGAAATGTATCAGCAGCAGGTACGTTCAATGTTGTCTGTAAACGCAAATCCGAATACAATCACGTGCAGCATTTGGAACGCCGGTACGATAATGTTGAATAAATTGTCTTTTCAGTACTTCAGATCTCTCGATGATCGATCACTGAAAGTAATAAACAGAAACAAAATATAAATATGTAAGCAACGCAAAATTGAATTCCACAAAAAAAAAAAAAAAACAAACAAACGGGCAGACAGTTTTTCTAGAACAACAAACTGATTGCCTATTCATCTTGCAATGCAGGTTGTTATTCAGAGGTCCCAGTGCCTGTACAGTGTCCCAGTCCCTGTCCAATGTCATGTCTACCTTCCTGCCAATACTCCTGTTGTCAGCAATATGTTTTAGCTCAAGTCGCTCCTCAGCCGTCTGCTTCACTTCAAGCCACCCAGTGCCCCAGCCCCTGTTCACATTCATGTGCGCCTTCATGCCAGCCATCCTGTTGTCAGAAGTCTGTCCCGGCACCAATCGCTTTGTCGCAGTCTGTTTCTCCGCTGGTCACTCAGTGCCCCAGCCCTTGCCCCCAGTCATGTGCGCCTTCATGTCAGTCGTCCTGTTGTCAGCGGTTTGCCTCGGTCCCAGTAACGCCTCAACAGTCTGTTTCTCCCCTGGTCACCCAATGCCCCAGCCCCTGTCCACAATCATGTGCGCCTTCATGTCAGTCATCCTGTTGCCAGCGGTTTGCCTCGGTCCCAGTAACGCCTCAACAGTCTGTTTCTCCCCTGGTCACCCAATGCCCCAGCCCTTGTCCACAGTCATGTGCGCCTTCATGTCAGCTATCCTGTTGTCAGCGGTTTGCCTCGGTCCCAGTAACGCCTCAACAGTCTGTTTCTCCCCTGGTCACCCAATGCCCCAGCCCTTGTCCACAATCATGTGCGCCTTCATGTCAGTCATCCTGTTGTCAGGCGTTTGTTTCCGCCCCAGTCAACTCGCAGCCAAGTTTTCAAAGTCCTCCCGCACCACAGCCCCTACGAATAACTGTATCAAGGCCTCAACTTGTCTTGGAACAACCTGCACAACAATGGAACCCGTGGCAGTGTTCTGCTGGTTGCTCTCCTAATTGTGCACCAACTTGTTCACCGACGTGCTGCCAGTTTTTTGACTCTGGGGGGAAAAGAAGAAAGGTTATGAATGTATTGAAAAAGGAAAGTCTTCAGGAAGAGAAACACTAACAGGAAATTACAGAAACCCATAGAAATGACGAAATGTTACTGAGGTTTTCGGCAAGAACACACCCACACAAACACGCAAACACACATACACACACAAAATCAAGTAACGGATAAGAGGAAAGAAAAAAGGTCGCATCGAGAGCATACCCTTGCAAACCAAAGATGAAATGTTTTGTATTTTGTGATTTTTTCCCGGTGTTCACGTATGGAAAGTTGAAATGCTCTTTCATAACATTTGAGGCTTCGCTGATTCAGGTATCAGTTAATATGCAAATAAAGTTTTTCCACCATCAGCTCACGAAATCTGAGTGCAGAGTTTAATGTAAAACCAAAAACACAATGTTCTGGTGGCAGGCCCGATAAAACCAAAGTAAGCGAAGGAGTCGCTTCAATAATTATTAGAACGTTTGGCGTTTACTTTGCTTCTTCCACTCCCAAAAAACAGATTTAGCCTTAATTTTTCGGTAGAAGTTAATTTATCCCCTTATGGAGCTATTTTGATCCAAATATTCCCGTCAAACACCGTTTCAGCCAATGATTATTAATGATGGTAATGGTGTAATATGCCCGTGAGAATGATGATATGTTAGTCGCTTGGCAACGGGCGAAAGGACAACTGAAAAGAAATCAGAGTCCCAGGCAGTTTCAGCCAGTCCACTTTAGCTCCTTGGTGCATTTCAGCCTTAAAAAGCTACGGCTATTTTGAACTTAGCTGTCTTAATTTAGGAGCGTCAACATCAATATTTACGCAACGGGTAGAATCAGGCTCTTTTGTTGGTGTCACATTTGAAGAAAAGGAGCCATTCGCTCTTGTCACACGGTGGCCATATTGTCCCGGGAAACCAAAAGAGCTTTGTTTTACCACGCCAAGCCTCGCAGTCAAGACCGTGGGACCGGGACCGTGGAAAATTGACGTTGTGGACGTTCTTAGCTACGCTGATTTTATGGACATTATCCATAAAATCAGCGTAGCTGAAAGCATTTAACTACAACAATGGCCTCAATGCTTTCCTTCGTCCGTCCGCGATATTGAATACCAAAATGTACTCGCCCGCTGTATAATCCGCTGACTATCTCGGATTTCTGGCCAGGTACCCACCAATGGTTTGTAATTCATTCCGAGTCCAGTGGTGGCTCATAGCTACTTTGATTCAATAAATCCACCACACAATTTTTTTTATTCATTTTAAACAGTCTGGAAGGGCAGGACAAATGATTCCTAGCATGAAAACACTCTGTGTTTGAAGGCGTTTAAATTCGTCAATATTTTATCAGTTTTCTATGGGAATTCCACACCTGCGTGCGGGTTTAGTTGTGTCTAGGACTAAGATTATAAACAAGTGATCAAAGTTTCTTGTTATTAATTAAATTTGACAAATCAGTTTGAAAACAAATTGTACCATAGAGCCTTGATAGTATTTGAGTCCGCCAAAAATCATAACACGCTCTCAACAAACGTTAGTTCGCTGAAGCACTTCTTTGTCCGGCCGGCATGACCCAACACGGATACTTACTCTTTATGCCAAGACCAGTCTGATAATTTAGCTCTTGTCGTTTACCTTAAACTCGGTGTTTAGTTTGTATCGTTTATAAATTCCAGGATGTTTGGTACCCGCCCCTTTACACCTAATTTGGTTTTGTTTCCAAAACAGTGTTGGTACATGTACTGTGTGCCTACAGTATCAAGCAGGGTTAGTTAGTTGGAAACAAGAAGAAAACAGACGAGGTAGTCATTCTAAATGAGATGACAGTATTTTTTGTCATCCGTGGAGGTCATCAGTAGTTGGAGAAATGAGAATCCTCTGAATATAAAATGTGAGCAGAATACAAGATAAAGATGTAAGATGACTATCTGTTTATTCCTTGTTTCGCTTCTATAATTTGGGAACTCCTCGCGTGACTTGAAAGATGGTGTTGTGAGGTAAGAAAAAGACATACGATTCCAATAATTTTGAAAAATATCAGTCATTCAGGCGAAGGAACGCCTTTCACGATTAGTTAGAAACCAAGCGATCCGCCTTTAATTTTCTTATTCGATTTGCTAGCTTGTAATGGCAAATTTCGTTTATGGCAAATTTAATTATCCCTGAACACAACTGCGAATTCAATGACATCACTGTGTTGAATGGCCTGGACTATAGCACGCAAAACTCCGCCGGATCGATATGATTTCCGGAGGGATAAAATTAGTTATCCATATAAAGTAAGGCTACAATTGAATGGTATGGAAAAGATCCTACGATAAAGTAATCAAACTATAGATTGCAATGAGGTAGGTTGTAATCAATTGCATGTGTTTTTGTTTGATCCAAGTACAACTGGCCATGGCGATTGCAAATATTGGATTTGCATAAAGATCCTGCAAAATCTTGCCGTTTTACACGTTGGCATTCCAGGATACAAATGAGCGGAGTTCTTTTCTTTCTTTCGAAACATCTTTGTCCAGCAGGATTCTAACCCTGGCTTATTTTGTTTTGACTTTTAGGACTAGTAGATGAATTTAGGAATGTCCTACTTTTCACGCTGGGACGTCTTCAAGTTCATTTACCTCCTAAGTTGGACTGTGGACAATGGTACGCCGGTATACATTAGAGCATTCGTTGACATACAATTATCTATGTTTTTTGGTAATTAGATTTTTTTGTTGGTCCACCTTTTTCAGAAATGGTGTCGGTAAGATTATAAGGTTGTTGTTGAAGGAGTACTGGGTAAGCAAACCTAAGATCACTGGACAGTGATCAGAGGTTGTGTTTATGTGGTCAAAATAGTTTGAATGTGTTTGCGTCTGTTTTGGAAAAAATGATGGGATATGCGGTTTACTTTAATAGCTAAACTATAACAGTACTTTCATTTTAGATTTTGTTGATATATTCATAGTGTTAGCAGAAGTAGGCTACAAGAAGCTAGGATGTTACAGAGACAACTGGCAGGAGAAGTGCCCTCTTCCACATCTGCTGTTTACAGACCGCGACGAGTTATCTCCTGTATACAGCGGCAAGAAATACATCAAGGAGAAATTTGATAGACCCTACCTTGACGATTTAATAGAACGATGCGCGTTTAAGACCAAGGAATTTGGCTACCAAGTGTTTGGGATTGAACGATTTGGTATGAATGATTGTGAGATAGAAAGGATTTGTGACCAAACCCCAGAAGGGATGTCCTGAACGAGTTGCCATGGTTTAATTGCCGACCTTTTTTTCTTTTACTTTTTACTGAAACGTCAAATTTTAACCTGGACTGAGACACTTTCCAGAGGGCTAAAGCTGGACCCAACAATGAGATCGCTCAGACCGCAGCCTCCCCCCTCCTCACCCTCGACGACTACAAAGAGTAAACAAACAAACAAACAGTCACTGGAGAACATACTTTAGCAACTTATATAAGGTTAGGGGAGCTGAGTGGTGGCGCGAAGGACTGTTGTTAAATAACGAACGTCTCCTCTTCCATTTGTGTCCAATTTCTATAAATGTTTACAGCAAAACAAAATTGTCTTTAACAGTATACGGACCTTTAGACTAATATTAACAATATTAATATTAACATTCAAAGCGTTTTCTGCTTCTCCCTCAGCGGAATGTTACTCGGGTGACGATGCATGGGAAACATACAAAATAGATGGCCCCTCAAGACAATGCTTCACCTGCAATTACGATCCATGCGACTTTGAATGTGAAGGAGAACCGTGCACTGGAAGTTATTATACTGTTTTTGTGTACAAGATAGGAGCCTGTGAGTTTGAACAAAGATTGTATGATTCTTGTTTACTGCATGGCACGTTATGACCTTAACCCGACTTAGCCATATCGGATCACGATTTCGGATTGCAAAAATGCCTACCCAGAGTTTTCGTTCTCTATCAAATCAACTTTTCGTGTGTTCTCTTTAATGCCACAGAGTAGATGTTGTGCACTTTTGGGCCTGGAATAGTTCATAATTCTTTTATCTCCAACAGGCTCTATTGATGTATGGTGAAGAAATGTTTGAGTCTAGAGAGAGTGCGTGTTATTTGTGAGCCTACCTCAACGGATACATATAGAGGCTCAAGTGCAGAATTCTTTTGTCGTTGAAAGTAACGTTCGATCCTTTTAGAAACTCTTCTTAAAATTGTTTTTTAAATATCAAATCGGCAGATAAACTAGTAAAACCAATAAAAAGAGAACTAATTCTATGTCACTACCGTTTTTTTCCATTTTCAGGTAGCAACACATCAACTCCATGTTCCAGTCTCCCAAAAACGTCCTCGGCGGTTCCTGCGACGAAAGCTACAGAGCCTACCCAACCGACCACAGCGACACCAACGAGCAAAAGAACAAGGCCGTCCGCCAAGAGTAAGTGCTGTCTTAAGCAATACGTTTTTTTTATCACTGTGGGCGCTTCGCTGGAAAATTGAACAGTCGGTTTGATAATATGAATGAAGATGCTAGCAAATACCAGCCTTGCTCCCAGGGCTTTTCCGCTGTAAATGGGAGGAAAAAGCCCTGGGGACGAGTTTAGCTAAATACGTTCTTATTTAAAGTATCTCGTGGCACCACCCCTAAAACGACGAAACCGACGTCTACAGCTCCAAAGCCGAATTCAGCCAAATCACCAAAACCTACAACCAGCTGGCTCTTTCGCCGAAGGAGTACAAATCCAGGGACAAAACGGAAGCCAGTTTCTGCATGAATCTAAATGCAAAGCAACAAACGGGCCGAGGGAAATTTGAGAAATGCTTTCTTAAGTTTTTGCATGCTTTACACGAAGATGTACACTAAATTAGTTCCCAGAAAGCTACGATTTCTAGGTATGAATGCTTCCGTACCGATTTTGGGGCGGGGATTTAGCTTTTTAAACCGCAGTGATTAGCATCAAATACCAACACTTTATACAATAAGGTGGTCACGAGAATTAAGGACAGGATCACACAACACGAATTTGCTTGATATTTCAAAAACTACTCCCTACTACTTCTAAAGGAAATGTGTAGCGTAACAAATGAGAATTTAAATTTTGATCTTAGAGTTTGAAGGGTTAATGATAACTGAGGAGTATTTCAGTATTTGCTACATGTTGGCAATCCTCTTTGCAACAAAAGGTTATGGCCTACGAGCATAAGCATTAGAAGCAGCCTAAAATATTAATTAATATTTTCAAGTGCTCTTTTATTATGTTAAGTTTGTTAACTATTATCTTAAAACCTGCCTTTTCATCAGTATGTTTAACATATCATTTCCATCGACAGCTGGCAGTTTCTCGAAGCCAACAAGACTACCATCCACAAGGATTTCGCCCTCAGAAAAGACTGAAAATATCCACCCCAAAGTCACCAATATCTAATACTGCAACACTCACTACGAAGGCAAAGCGTATCACAAAGACATCAGCAAATACCAATACTACGACAAGACCCAAATGTATGAGAATAAAATACAAATGTTCCTGCAAAAAAAGAAAAATAGATAACGATAGACAATTGAATTGTTAACGGCAAAGAAATCCTCAGGCCCCGTAAATGAAACAAAGACAAATTAAGGATAGTTCTATTTATTTTTGTATGATGGCTCCTTCATAAAAAAAATCATCAGTTTTTATTCCTGTCCCCACCTATCTCTTATTAACGGCTGCTAAGGTAACTAACTGGTTTACTCTTGAGTGACATCTTTACCAAGTTCCGTTGCATGCTACGAGAGATTTCCCTTCCACACTGACTACAAGTTTATTGCCAGCTGTACACGTCTCTTGATAAAACACAATTTTTTAATTTATGGTTTCGAATGTTTTTCCCCTGGTATTTCTTTAAGGCCAACAAAGCTGCCATCCACCAGACGGACTTGGGCCACAAAAAAGACATCACCAACCTTTAGGACAAAATTAACAACAAAGGCAACGAAAACACCCACATGTTAGTATAAAAGGGCTTCAAAGAATTTAATGTATTGGATTGCAATAACAACCAGAATTAAGAATTTTTTTCAGGCTTCTTTACTCAATTACACTAGTTGCGTTTACAACTGCGAGAATCTGTCTTCATTTGTTTTCACATCCGCAGTTCATATATGATTTATTTCATATTACATCCCCAACCAGAATTAACTTGAATGGGATGTGATTTTGCGATGCCGATCGAGGGACAGTGCGCTTTTTGCGTTTAGTACTTTTTAGACGGAAAGCTGCTTGTTCGACTCCTGGATCAGAGCTGGATGGCCGAGCTGGATTCATAATGCTTAGTAACGTAAGGGAATATAATGTCGGTGAAACTGAAAGCCATCGGTCAGTACCCAGTTAACTGTGTGTCAAGTGTTTTACATGAATAAGAGTTTAAAGTCGATTTTTGCTTATTCGTTTTTAAATTAGTTACGAAAGAATCTCCTGCTACTACTGAAAGAAACTCTCCTTCAAGTACAGTTGCTACTCCAACAACTCATCAACAACTCATCTCAATTGTCTACACCGACTACAAATTCGAAGGGGACTGCTCCGTTTACAAAAGGTAAGATGGCACTTGATGAGTATTTATCGAAGTTACGGCTCTCTTAGGTTTTGGTTATCTACTTACCGCTTGAGCTCCATTAATTTCTGTTTTTCACAAATTAAAGGTCCGTCGATCAGAATCATTTCCTCAAGACCAACAAGATTACCATCTACAAGGATCTCATTTCCTAAAACGAAACCATCGGCTGTTAAACCGACAGTGAAGACAAAACCGACTGCAAAGAGGACGTCGAAACCCCGACGTAAGAAAAGAATACATACTACTTAATGTTGTGTAATGTCAAAGTATATCAACACACATTCACCATGTTCCGTATGTTCCGTTGTGGTAAAACAAAAATCTGATTGGCGTGATCGATCCGTCGTTGATCGTTTCACTGAAGTCACGAGAGTTTCTATCACCTTTACTACTTAGTTTATGACGTCCGGCGCTACCTAATGAATTACTACGTATAGAAATTGAGAGCATATTTGCTAATTGCCTATAGTACAGATCCAGATTTATTTGACCAATGTTTGATAACAGAGGGCTAGAAAAGAGAAAGTTAATGACAAGAAGATTATTTAACTTACAACCTTCTCTCTTGATCTCGCCATTGTGAGTAGTGCACAACAAACACATCCTTTGTAGTGTGCTTCAGAAGCCTTGTTTGAGGTCCAGGTGCAACTTAATTTTAACGTTAAATTGCCAAGAACATTATTATACCTAACAGCCACAATAGGAAGGTAGGTAGGTAGATAGATAGATAAATAGTGAGGTAGGTATAGGTGGCTAGGTAATACAACACTAAGCTCAGCTGGTTGTTTCCATGGAGCGTGTTTATATACATATGAAAATTGTCTTCAGCTAATCGAATTACTCATGAATTACCAATGCTCGACTAATATGGAAACATCTTTTACAATAATAAGGTAACTGAAACATATATGAGTAGGACAGACAGCATTAAGTAAATAAGTTACGAGCATGCCGGCCAAAAAAGTAAAATGACATTTTATTGCTAACTGGTTGCCTCAATAAAACTGGTTACCCGTCACCTAGATATAGATAGCAGTCACAAAAATTGCTGTTTTTTTATTCTGGTTACAAGAGAAACTCCCACTACCACTAAGAGAAGTGCTCCACCAAATTCTGTTGCTCCTTCCACACTGACGACTGTGTCTACACCCACTACAAATTCGTTCCTTACTAGCAAGGGGACAGCCCCAGTTACTAAAGGTAAAACCTTTTATTTTTCGTATGGTTGAAAGTTCTATATTTTCTCAAAAGATCATCAACAAAATTCATCTCGTCAAAGGGCCAATGTTGAAATCCGCAATAAAAATTTCGTCCCACGGTACAAAACAGTCAACTCTTAAGCGTACTGTAAAGACATAACCGACTCGACCTGCAACATCTTGTGCCTGGCGTAACAGTGCAGTGTAGGATGTAATGTTATATGATGTGATATGATGCCATGTCATGTATTTTACTGGCTATTCACCGTGTTCTGTGTGATATCAAAATGAATGTTATTGAAAAGAAAAGATTTCTAAAATACCTATGAAACTGTTTTAATTGTCCAAATGATTATTTCCTAATTTCTTTAGCCAACCCAACATCACCCACTATCTCAACGAAGAAACGTTCAATTCCCACTGATCACCGATCGATAAGACCTACCACTGTCACAGCTGCTACTAAGCCTGCAACTTCGAGAGGACCTTCGAAGACAAAGCGTGAGTTGCACACGTTTCAAATCCGTTATTCCAGTCCACAAATTAAAGGAAAACACTGATTCAGGAAATTTTCTGCTCTCATTTTTACTTCTACAGATATCACCTTTACAATGCCTTACACAACAACCGTTGCAGTACCGCCATACATCAAGAACCCAAGTTCATTACCATGTTAGCTACATGTAACTGCTTGCTAACTTAAGCTTATTTACTTTTGTCGTATGCTTCACTTATTATTTCCTAACTTTGCTAGTATATGTAGTCACGTATACAGAATTTAATTGTATCATCATTTTTCTTATCGTCATCGCTATCGTGATCGTTATAATTATCGCTATCGATTGTTATTATTATTATTGTTATTGTAGATAGAAAAGTGTTTGAGTAGAGATTTAAACCTTCATCGTTCCAACCAGTTCCAAAAATACTTATGGCATTGTTCGTCATTTGGGCTTTAATGATGTCTCCATGACGTCGCGCCGTCGACAACAGCATACTCGACACATTTGGCCAAAATGTTTTTGGTAGGAATCGTTGGGAGAATGATTTATCAATGTAGGTTAATCAAGTAATGTTCCATGCATTTAATTCGTAATAGATCAGATTAGATGCCTACTAATAAAAAATGTGTCTCATCATTATCAGTTGGTTTGCAACATGTGCCACAACAGTGGGCCTGCCTTCCTCATTGTCAAGTATCCTGTACAACGCTTTGCCCTCAAGCTTGTTGTATGGAAACGCCTCTTCACCATCCTGGAGTTTACTCATTCCCAGTACTTCCTCAGCTACAAACGGTATCTTGGTACCAGTGTGCCCATCCATGCCCTATCGCTTGTGCTCCGAGGTGTTCCTCAAAATGCTGCAATGCCCTTTACTATCGTTCTCCGCTGTTTGGAAAGCGGAAAGATATACTAAATAAACGAAAAAAACATAAGTTACACCGGGGACGTCAAAATCTATTGCAGCTGAAAAAAGTGGTTAGCGAAATAAAAGAGTCAAGGAATTCGTCCAGGAGACATTCAAGTTAGAACAATTATAGAGGAAAATTCTTCAGAAATTCTCCAAAAAGCCCGTAATCTGGAAATTCGGATGATGAAGCTGTGCAGAGAACGGCATTCTTCAGTGTGCGAGCCTCTGTGATTATCTAGAATTTGTAAAGATACAAACACATTACAAACTGCTTCTCTGAGAAATCATCCGGCCGTTGCTTTTGTATGAAAGCGTGAGTTTGTGAAAAATAATTAAACTACTTGACGGTCACGTTTTTGTGTTAGTGCTTCATTGAATTCTGTACATGCAGAAGTATTATTCCACATGTAACCCAGCAGCAGAAAAGAGTTAATCCTCTAGTCTTAGACGCTGTTAATGGGAGTCAATACTGTAGAACTAAGTGTCAACGCAATGTGAGTCGCAGTCGCAGCAGCGAAAGAGTGGAATAAGCTCCCTATTAACCTTAGATCTAGTCAGAATGCCAAGCTTTTTAAGAAAAATTATGTGAATTATCTTAAGGAATCATACATAGGTCTCGACCATTTCTCTATTTCTTAGGTTAAACTCTATTTTAGTATTTTATTCATTAGTCATTTTATTTATTACTTTTTATGTATAATATAATGAAGGCCACTAGTTTGTCAGTTTTAACTGTAAAGTGTTTTTACCCTCGTCAAATAAAGTTATCTTCTTCTTCTTCAAAAGAGTCCACTTAATTGAGAGACCTAAAACTCGTCTCGACTGATCTGCTAAGGAGAGGTATCCGTTCGATTGAATGAACACGTTTAAAGGTAACAATTAAAGATGAAAAAAAAAATGAAATTGAGCGCTTTTCAGGAAAGAATGTCACGGTTATGCGCCCTTCATCCTATAGAACATTTTCACATGACGTCACGGCGGCCAAACCCTATGGGAATTAAAATCTATTTTTATGCAGAGGCTTCTTTTATTTCATTAAACCAACATGGCCGCGGGACATGTGAGTGAAAACGCTCTTTCAATGATAATCAAATGAATCACTTGGACAGCTGTTCGTCATCAACTGCCGAGCCAGTCAGGCACGTATGATAGTAATAGCTGATTAAAATTTAGAAAAGGCACAAAATTCATCAGTATGAAACTAAACAAATTCAACACTGCAGAAGTGTTGTTTTTTAAGTGTTGTTTGTACATAAGTGTTGTTTGTACACGATCAAACGCTTTCTCTCGGGTTCGACTCTCTCTAAATCGCGCTTGCTGCTGCTGGAAATATTATCTAGTCACCGAGAAAAAACGCCAGTGTGGTAGGTCAACTTGGGTTCCTGATTGTAAGGGGGAAAATCAAGAAATAGTTCGCGTGATGACTACCAGGTTATGCTTTCCTTAAAAACTACAATCTTGGACAAAACTGTTGAGGAAATTCAGTTTCAACGCCTCTTTAATTATGTAAAACCAGTAACAACCAAATGACACCCCACTCCCCCAATTCCATGTTGTATGTGGGTCCCAAACGTTTCTCTAAGAATTGCGGCTTCCTAAATTCAACATTGAATAGGGGGAGGGGGAGGGGGAGTTACTTTAGTAATGCTATTGAGCCAGAGGTTTCCGTCGTGAACGAGTTTTGGACGCCAAGAGGCCACTTTTCTCAAGTAGTTTTGTCCAAGGTTGAAGGCTTTCTAAGTTCAGGGCCCTAACTATAAGACATGTCTGAAAATGAAACCAGTCATTTCGATTACACTTTTTTTTTCTAAGAAAATTGTTTTTTCCGGCCCAGGCTGATTATTCTTATTTTTCTGCCTATTTTAGGCTTAAAATATTCTTTTTTATTTTCTTAGACTAGAGCCAGACTGCAGCCAAAAAAGCCTGATATGACACACCTTGCTTCTTACAAAAATGTTGTAAGAATCAATGTTATTATTTGCTAGTTTTGCCGTTTAGAAAAAGGAAGAATTTTGTATCGTTTAGTTAAAAACAATTCACAATTCACAATTGTAATTGTATTTACAAATTTACACCACACAAAATTATATTCTTTTCGAAATCTCAGCCACGGGTTTATTCTTAAAATATTCTTTAAATTTCGCAAATTTCAGCATCGGTATTCTTATAAAATGTATTCTTATAAAAAAAAGTGTAATTAATCACTTGGCAGCTCTTACTGCGCATCTTTGGAGGCTCCTCATTTCCTAGTGAGTAGCACCTTTTCTGTACAAACTTGATTGAAATATTGAACACATTCGATGTATAGTTCATTGTGCCTGCAGGTCAATCTTTGGGAACTGGAAGAGTTGAAAAAAAAAAAAACAACAACAACAACAAAGAAAAAGTGGAGAGAAGATCTTGTTTCAATTGAGTTTCAAAGTTTTCACTCAGTAGAGAAGATCCGTAGAGTAAGAAGCTACGCTAGAAGTAGGCTTTATTTTATTTTATTGGCCAACTGAAAAAGGCGATTTTTGCTTTTCGTATACTTTTGCAAAATATTTGAGCTTACTAGATACGTTTCAATGAAAATGTAAGTCGGATCATTGCAGCCGGTTATGAACACTACCTGAGCAGTGGTGAAAATAAAGCCCCACTTACATCTTCATTCATTAATCCGTAGTTCATATACATGATCAATATATTCACATTCAGATGGTGTTTTGTTTTCCCAAACTGTGAAGAAGGTTAACTTCCATAAACACAGAGGCATATTCTCCTATGTTATTCACAGAGTATGTCATCCGCTTTCCCTGAGTTCGATAATACTGATTTGGGAACCAGAAGAGTTAAAATAAAAAAGTGTCGCAAAGACAGACATACTCCTAACGTCGTTTCAATTTCTCGTTGTGGTGTTTGTAGAGAAACTCTACCTTTTTAAGGATTAAACAAAATAGATCGCCCAACTAAAACGCGTCATTCTTGCTTTATAGTTTACAAAATATTCGACGTTACCAGATATGTTATGTTGGATACCAGAGGCGGTTAACTTCCCCAAAGTCAACAAACCGGGTCTCTGTTGGGAGAATACCAATGGTATAATTGTTATTGTCTTGAATGAAGCCGGCGCCCTTAAAAGAAAGCTTGATTTTCTTTATAATGGCATACCCGATTAGATTTAATTCGATTTCTTTATTGAATCATCTCAGTCTAAAAATTTTTAACGATCATGTTTTATTTTGAAAATCAATGAATCATTCAGTAGAAACACTGGTACGTGCATTTTTTGTTTGATCGGCAAAGAAAAAACAATTTCCTTAAAAGGTTTATCGGTGCTAAAAGTTTCTAAACAAACTAAAGTCATTCAAATGAGATAAGATTTTCATAATCAGAACAAGACATTCGGGGAAGATATCGCGTCCTTGCTCAAACGGTGAGTACATTTTGAAATATTCTTGATAATTATTACCTGCCATCTTCTCAGTATCTGTATTGTAGGTTTTAAAATTCTTTCAAATGTCAACCCCTCTGTGACTTTAAAGCATCAAAGTCCACTTTTAGCTTACGTATTTGCTTCTTTGAAAATGCGTTGATGCCACATATAAATGTGCATAATGCTTTGAAATTCAGTTTGGATCGTTGCGTATTAGTTTAAATATGACTTCAAAACCCTCACGATAAAATGATCTCTGATGATTCTTTATTAGCAACCTCTCGACCGTTTACCATAAAATAAAATACAATTACACGATTGTATAATATTGAAAGCAACGGACCTCGACAATTACAACTGACTGTCTCTGATACAAAATAAAAGAAGAAGGACTACAAAAATTCTGCCAAAAGTCATTTTTCAGACCTATAAAACTATCTTTGCTATCATGAATGAACATCAGCGGCTGTACCATCAAACCGGTAAGTCATGTCAACACAGGGCGAGCGACGTGGGTGCACAGATCAAGCGTAATGTTATGAAAAGAGTATATTCTTTCAGTTCGATAGGTTGAATAATAAGTGGTTCTGTAAGCAGGTTTATCGGTGAAGGTTATCAATAGTCAGTAGTATGATCATTTGTAAATGATTTTTGACTACACTTTGTACAGGACGTTTTGGGCTTCAAACATGAAACACCCGTCGGGATGTGTCCTAGCTGTCACAGCTCTCGTTCTTTTTGTAGGTGAGTGTATTCATCCTGTGTATTATTCAATAAGGTTGTCGGCACTCCCTTTTGAAAATAGTTTACACGTAAAAAAATGTCATGTTATTTTTTTTTTCAGGAACAGAAAGTGTTATCGGTATGTACAGTAGTTCATTTCTTTGGTACATATGTGGGAGGGGTGGGAGGGGGAAAAGGTGGCAACTCTAATAAACGTTGTTCGGAATTTGGAAGATACTCCCGATTTTTCCGGTGACAGTCGCACAAAAATGTCAACCTTCGCGTCACTTAAAAGTCACGTCCTCCCGAAGGAAATTTGTTTTTCTCCCGAAACAGCCGTTGCTAGATTTGTCACGCCCGAGTGTACATGGCACTGGTTATTTCGCATTAAGATTTACAGATATCAATAGGATCTCAGGGTTATCAATTACTACACGTGGACGTTTTACTACATTAGAAATCAAGACAGTCATTATACACTAAGTTAAATCGAGATTAACTCCGCTTTATTTACGTTGCCTATCACTGCTTTTTGTTTTCTTTCCTTGTCTTATATTTTAGGTCAGTTTTCCAAGGCCAGTAAGTACACCAATTAATATACTAATTGTCCTTGTTACCTGTGGAGCAGGGTTGGTGCAGTGGTGAAAGCCACCAATGTATTATTATTATTATTATTATTATTATTATTATTATTATTATAGAGTTCATTTGATTTACAGTCTCCTTAATAAGGAGAGCACCTGTGCTCAGCTAGAGAGATTTGAGAAACGTAGAATCTCCCGCGCGACAAACAATATATTGAACTGAGGATTAATGATTGAAGATGTAAAAGATCGTCACAATTATGAACGCTACTAGAGCAATAGCAAAAAGAAAGCCTGACCCTTTTGTCAAGTGATATCTCAGACATAATGTTAGTGACTTGTCTCCCTTCTTCCATATTTAGCCATTCCAGGACACAAAATCAAGATTGTAGGTTGTTATAAAGAAAATCTAGGCGAGAGAAACATCCCCACTCTTCTCTTCAGCGACAGCAGGGGCATCAACTCGAAAACCAAGGTGGATTACAGGAACTTCCAAACGTACATTCTAGGCCTTGTGCAAAGATGTGCAGCGGCAACCAAAGCCAAAACTTTGACATTTTTTGGACTTAATAACAATGGTAAGGTCACAACACTTACCCTGGTGCTCGCCTTCCAGCTTACTGTGCACGCTTACAAAAAAAGAAAAAAAAACAGCAACCAACAAACAGGCGTTAAGCGTAAGCTTAGTGGGTTTTGTTGCCGGAAGCAAAACACAACTCTAAGCACACGCAATTCATCCACAACGTGGAAGTTGTCAGACAAAAGCCCGGGCTTCAGTTGTTTTCCGTCCGCTGTCCAAGGAGAGCAAAGTTTTCTGGGACGACATTAAGTTTTTTTAAGTCTAGTTCTGCTATTTCCCTGATTAGGGAGCTTAAATAACGACTAAGGCGACACCACCGGAGACGTCACTTTAAATTCTAGCTTTTCCTCGATTTCTTGTAACGCTTTCGTGATTATTCCAATTTATAATTGTTTAACTTGGAAAATGCTGGCGAACTCTTCAGAGGCTAAGTTACTATCAACGGCGCCAAAGTAAATAAAAAGACAGAAAGAAAAAGATTGAAATGTCGTTAGGTGCTCACGTTCTCGAGGAAGCATATTTAAATTTGGTTATTGAACCTTGTTGTTTTGCAGAGGACGGCAGAAAAATGTACAAAAATGTAAAACGCATTTGCACAACGATTTCTATTTCTTGAGCCATTCTTGTTGCCGTCTTCGTTAATAATTCGATATATATTGCTGTTATCGTTTCTCCAACAGCTGAATGTTACTCTGGCAAGGTATCTGCCACTTATGCAAGGAGCAGTACATCGACTGATTGCAAAAACGGCAAAGGCGCTAAGTGTGCGAAGAATGAAGATTGTGTCGGTGGCGGTACTACTTCGAATTTTGTGTACAAGTTAGAAGGTAAGAGACAAATAAATAAATACTTAATTGACCACTCCCCTAGAGGGGCTTTCCAAGGACAATAAAACAAATAATACAAATGAACACAACTGAGTTAAGAATCCCAACTGGTGGGAGGCAGACCAGTTGGCTACTTACAAGGATGACCGAGTCATTTACAAATTTGTTTTCAAAGTGACAACTGTTGGGAGCGCTATCAATTGCAAGTAACTAGGGCGGACTATTTTTCTTCATAAGGTTGTACATCAATGCGCTATATCTCCGTAGCGAATGAGATAACCTGGGCAGCCGAACTGAACTTTAGAGCATGTTGAGAAATAAAAGCACGTGGTAAAAGAGAGATGGCGTCTCATGTGTTTTTGTATCATGTAGAAGTTTTAAGCGAACGGTTTTTGACGAAAAAACCACAACCTCTCCCTTCCATTTTAATTTTACACATGACATAATTAATTATCAAAACAAAGCAAGAATTGAATGCTTTTTTAAAGGAGACTTCCACGAGAACGTCCCCAAAAGCCTGCCAAACTTAGCATGTATTAACCGGCTTGTAAAAACCTGAGGGTTATAATGCTACGCGATCTGACCTTCGAATTCATCCTTTAAAAGACCTAATTAACTCTTGTTAACCTGTTCAGTGTTGAGGATCACTCATTGTACTGACTTTTCTTGATACATTTTGTTACAGCTGTTAAGTTAACAGTCCTTCTAGAATGCAAAAAGATTAATATTTTAACGCAATCTTTCAGCACTTCCCACAACTCCAACAAAGAAACCGACGACAAAACCAACCACGAAATCAAGTAGTGCTACTTCTAAACTCACTGCTGGTGCCAAACTGAGCGCTCTGAGCTGTAAGTAGCTTATACAGTAAAAATATTTACGAAGTAAAAAATAGGACGTACCAATGTAATTGCTTTTATTCCTATAGTTACCCATAAGGACCTCTTGAACTGACTCAAAGGAACAGTCAAAATTTTAATTTGAAACGACATGAACTCTGGATGAATGTGAATGGCCGTTTTATACTAGAGACGCATTATCTGTCTGGACGAACTTGGGCAAATATTTTTACTCCGTCTAGTTATGCGTCTCATATAGTTCGTCCCGTCTTTACACTAGTCGGATAAAATGGAAGACGCATAGGTCGTCTTGACGAATAATGCGTCTCTAGTATAAAAACGGCCAATATATAAAATCATATATATATATATATGATTTATGTTATCACACAGAAAAACTGGCCCTTAGGGAGTACCACGGAGAATGCCACACATTAAGTGATTTATCAGCCTCGTTGCCAGCGGGGTTGTCCTGATAGTGTAGTGGTCATCACACCCAACTAGCGATCAGGGGGACGTGGGTTCAAATCCCGCTCAGGGCAATTACAGTTTTTCAATTTCTCCAGAAGTTGTCCAGTGTTGGGTTTCCTTTACTTTCTTTTATATATATATATATATATATATATATGGTTTCCTTTACTTTCTTTCATAATTTCTCCTCAACTTGGACTGTGAATCCATTTGCGATCCTCCTGGAGGTGATACGCTGTTGGCTCAAGGGACCTACTTAACTTACTCTTTACATTAATTACCCTTGTCCGCCTGTAAATCACATGTTGACCAGCGTTATCACACGGAAAAACTGGCCCTTAGGGAGTACCACGTAGAATGCCACACATTAAGTGATTTATCAGCCTCGTTGCCAGCGGGGTTGTCCTGATAGTGTAGTGGTCATCACACCCAACTAGCGATCAGGGGGACGTGGGTTCAAATCCTGCTCAGGGCAATTACAGTTTTTCAATTTCTCCAGAAGTTGTCCAGTGTTGGGTTTCCTTTACTTTCTTTCATAATTTCTCCTCAACTTGGACTGTGAATCCATTTGCGATCCTCCTGGAGGTGATACGCTGTTGGCTCAAGGAACCTACTTAACTTACTCTTTATATATATATATATAATTTTGGAGAAGACATCGAATCCTTTGGATCCTCTTACTGGGAGCCCGTCGTTTGGTTGACCAATTTTACACTGTCTATATATATATATATATATAACAAATTAAAGTGCTTCGAGCCAACAGAGATGCTACTGCGCCAGAACGATCCGAAGGGATTCACAGTCCAAACCTCGAGAAGTAAATTTAAAACTAGTATGGAACACGAGGACGGACAACTTCGAGCGAAAGAAAATATATACGCTAAAAAATATAAAAAAGATAAAATGTTTTATAAAAAGACGTTTCGGTCAGTGACCTTCATCAGTTACAGTGCAAGTGAAAATTACAATTTCCTTAAATAAGTTTACAGCATAAAAGATGACAAAACATTACAAAGATGATTACATAACAGGGCGTGATAACACATAACAGCAAAAAATTAACATTGAAGTGATGAACAATCGGTAATTACTACAAGTGAAACTAGAACAATACGATATAAATCTACTGGAAAAACAAAATGAAAGGTAAAATAAACGAATACAAGCATACAGATGAAATGAAATAAAGAAGAAAAGATAAAGCTGTCGAGTCCACTGAAAGTGTCAAGGAACTAGCGTTAAAAATAAAAGGGCGAGAGTTAAAACAAAATTCCCAATCAAAGCCCCTGAAACCATGCCGAGATAGGGCACAAAAGGCGCCCCGACCTGGGCCCTTAAACAACAACATTGTAATAAATTCCCAGATGGGAGCACCCTAGATTACCTAGCGCTAACAAAGCTAACAGGATCCAAGACTGGGACCTTTGATAACCGCCCAATTATACGAGTTGCCTCTACGTTAATTGTAGTTGATTCTTTTTTTCGAGTGAAATTCCTGACGTTTATTCAAACCAAAGGGTGCCAAAGAGAACAACTGTGCACTCCAATATGCCTCTTTAGTGATTAAAAGTTTTTCGATGTTACTTGAATTATTTACAGTCGCCTGCACTTGATCATAACCATAAGTCTGCTATGGTCACTAATAAAAAGACTTGTGAGGTAGCAGTACATTTCAACAAAACACCACATGATTTAAACGACTTCTCATTCCAATGTATTGATCAAGTGCAGGCGACTGTAAATAATTCAAGTAACATCGAAAAACTTTTAATCACTAAAGAGGCATATTGGAGTGCACAGTTGTTCTCTTTGGCACCCTTTGGTTTGAATAAACGTCAGGAATTTCACTCGAAAAAAAGAATCAACTACAATTCTCTCTTGTAAGTACTGATTCCTCGTGGAAGGAATCACGATAAAAATGTTGTTTGAGTAACAATGATGATGATAGTGATGAGAGCCTATAGTGGCAATGTATTTTTTACTGCTTTAGCATCACGTTCTATGAACAGTTTAGGCTATTAAGAGTGATATTAATAACCGCAGTGTTTACTAAATCTCCCTTTGGTTTACTAATCAGGTCAGAATTACTTGGTTGCCATAAAAACATCTGCAGGCAGTGCTGTCAAACCAAAGGTGCCCACCCCAGCACGAACGTCAGCAAAACCAACTGTGCCAGCCGAGGCCGCCGAGGCCGCCGAGGCCACCGAGCCCACTGTGGCAACACCGGGCACGCCTGCACCGACGCCATCACCACAGGCAGCGATCGAGGCGAAGGTAAACGATATAGCAGTAAAACTTACAACAAGGGTTGAGGCTATGTTGATACCTACGTACTGTAACGCTTCTCAGCTGATTGGCGTAAAACCAAAACTAATCACTTCCACAACGCAGAGAACCATTCAAATTTGAAAGCAAATACAGTTGGTCGCGTCAAGGGCGGAAAAATGTCACCTTGTTTTGTCCCACCGCGGAAAAGCTCATAAACTCTTCGCCTTGAAACCGAACACCTATTTCTCTTTAAGCTCCCATATTAAGATAGGTAGTGGTACTGCAACTTGGGACGATTTGTCCCAAAATTGAGGCAATTTCGCATGGGCTCTACCTCTAATTGAGTTGTGAAAAGTGAGTTGAAGCAAACTGATTGAAATCGATCAGTACATATTTACAACATGAAATTTAGCTGTAAGTGCCAGGCCACTAATTAGTCTTTTGTACTCACGTGTAGGTTAAGAATATTTATAAAGGGTACTCCTGTCTGGTTTGCTTAAAAACCGTAAATGCAAGGTATGTTTGTAACAAATTTATTATTGCCCAAGTTTTATTGTATGACATTACTTTGTTGCATGCTATCACAAACGCTTTTTGAGAGTAATTGGAATTTGAAAAGCCCTGGATCGGAGTTCCTATCCTTTGGAAACGTAACGGCTAGGTCAGGGGGTGGAGGGGAGAGGAAATCCCAAGCAAGCCTTTACTTGGTACACGTTCGTTTCCTCTCAACAGGGTTTCTCATATGTATGAACAACAAAAGGGAGTAATTATCGCGGTTCACTGTCTGTGAATGGGTCCTCGAAGACCAGTCCCAATTTAAGGTCTTTTCCCTCCGCGTGTCTTCTTTGACCCATGCTTTACTCCTGCGTCAACGGATTTTAAGGCAACAAATTGCGTGCAAAAGTATTCCGTGTTTGAGAGGAGGGCAATAAAATCGACACAAGGGCTAGGCGATGTTGTTGTTTATTGGTGCTAAATGTTCTTGCCGACTTGTGGTCCCTCCAAGAGGATGCCTCACTCAACAGTAATCTAAGAACGGACTATTTTGTACGCTTCACTAGTCGCACAGCCGCGAATTAACTTGTCAATGTCTTTTCAATTGTTGCTTTAGCTCTTCAACCATATTCCTTATCCTCCAATTTACATGCCAAGGACAGCACTTGAAGAAACTGGTGGATGGCATTGGTGCCAGCAATATCATCAAAGCAGGTTTGTACTTTGGATGAGACGGATTCATCATTCGATATAAGCAGGTGTAAACAACAGAATCACCTAACCGGCAGGGTCGTCAGTCAAATATTGAGAAAGGTTGCACGAGGGCGACCCAATTGGAGAAACTCCCAGACAGCCGAATATACACCTTTTTGGTGTTCCAACCTTGTTCCAACTGCAGATTGATTGTACCTAGTATAGTCTGTGAAGGCTTCAGTTAACATATTCACAAACTCTCAAACCACTGGCTCGCTGATCCGTACCCGTTCATTTTCACCCTTGGGTACCCCTGTACTAAAAGGGCTGTAATGTACCACTTTTCAAACCCTCTCTTCCCTACATACGGCTAATTTGGCACGCCAACAATTCCGCGATGAGAATTAACTCATCATCGATTGGCCATTCGGAGCACAATTTGCTCAGCGCACCACACAGAGGGCCATTGTCTAAAGCCGAGGAAAGGAATCCCAACCCCTATATATACAATGGACCTTCTCTTGATATGTCTCATCTTTCCCTGGTGCACAAGACAGGCAGGCCATCTCCCCCCCCCCCAACCAAAAAAAAAAAGACTGATTGCGTTGTGATCTCTAGTTTATATTATATTTCATTTCAGTTTGCCCCCTAAATCATGATTTACAGATTGATTCATCACCTATCTATTCTCTTGAATGGTATCGGTTCTTTGGTTTAAATTTTTTGGGAACATCCACTGTAATTCGTAATTCACTGACAAGTACTTATCTATTGTGACTAATACAATTTTGCTCGCATTTGGAAAAAATGGCTTGCAAATGGAAGAAATTCACTGTAATGACGTCCATTAGTTGTTACACTTGAATTTCTTGCATTTTGATGTGTCTGAGTCTGATAAAAAATCTTTTATTTTTCTCTTTAGAATGCTACCCACCAGCTTGCTATAATTCCATGTACCCTTGTCCCTCTCCTTGTGGAATGCCTTCGTGCGCCACGTCACCAGCGATGCCATACCCACCAGTCTGTGCAGCACCCATGCCGGCACCTTTACCTCCGCCCATGCCAGCACCGCCTCCGCCACCACAGTGCCCTCTGTCCTGCCCGCCGAGTTGTGCCCCAAATTGCAGCCCGTTCTGCTGTCGCTCCATGATTGGCCACAAAAATAGGATTGGTCAATCGGCCAAAAAGTCGTCCACGTTAAAAGCTGATGAATTTGAGGACGATGATGACGATGAGGATAAGGATGAGGATAAGGATGAGGATGAGGATGAGGATGAGGATGAGGAGGAAGAAGACAATGACGATATTGACATCGACGAAAGCAACTGAACCTTGACAAATGTTTATGTCCGTCGTAGAAGTGTACGATTGATGTTTCGTGAAGGACGTTTCCATAGGGAAAGTTTTCGTTCGGAAAGAGAGAAATTTTGGTGTCACGATGACAAACAAGACTGAGTTGAACGAAAATCATGATTAAAAAAAAGAAAATGATAATCGGCAGGAATCACAAGTAATTTATTCTCTCTTCTCAAATTAACAGTCCAAAAAGTTTTTAACCTGGAACACCTTGTTGTAAAGTTGAAGAATAGACTCATGCTCATAGATGTTTGTGGGGAAAGTTGTGTCTCCTTGGAAATGTTGCATTGATTTTCTAAATAAACGACCATTGATACGGAATTTCAGTTGAGTAGAAAGCTCTACAAAATACAGAAATGGTGTAAATACGAAATAACGAAGTCGTAAAGATAGACTTTTAATCTACTTTTTACTACAGGTCAAATCACGACGAGAAGTGAGCTTTAGTTACTCCCTCGCAAAACAAATTTGAATAATTTGTGGCGTAACTTAGCTTCCACGAAGGTCGTCGACGATTAATGACAGCCCAGTACATTACTTTACGTTAATCGATGTCATCTGTTTCGTTAAAATAAAAGCCCTGTTAATCACTTGGAGTCCCAATTTACTGAAAATGGTTGTGAGTGATTTCAGGTGATGGACTACTCGGAGGGTACAGTAGTTTAAATTAGAGCCATTCAGTTACTGTTTTCTCTCCAAGCCTGCGTTATCACACTTCAGATAGGGGTGCGAATTCCACAAGCTAATGGACGGGAAATCAAAGTGCTCTCATTGGTTAATGTTGGTGGATGACTAAACACATCTTTTTCCTCTTTGGAATTGAAAGAGATTCGACATAAGAAAGCCGTGCTGTAACAACTGCTAGATTGTCTTACGTTTAGTCTTTTTATTTAATTAATCATAACTTGTTTAAGAAACGCTAATTCCCAGAACGTTGTTATTTGTTAAACCAGTAATTTAGGGGTTAAGACCTACCGGTCTCTATGGAAAACCACATGTATGTCTCTTGTATTCTACACCTTGAGCTAACGGACTTGTTAAAAAGATCCAATGGCCAGTGAGAAGCGTGCCCAGCAGGTTAAAAAAGGAAATTAAGTATGAATTTTTTCGAAAATTGTAAGACTAAAAACTATTTGAGTAGGCTTGACTATTTACTCTGTTCCAGTTATATTAGATTAAGACAAATTAACTAAGAAACGGCGTATGAAATATGGTAAGTACTTTGATTCATTTGATTGATAACATTTACAGTACAGAGAGGGCCATTTTCACACCAGGGGAAAGTTAGTAAACTGAAAACGTATTGGGACAAGACTTAATTGTCGTCTGAGGCGGGCAAGTCGTCTTAATGACTGTATACAAAATGGGACTGAAATGATTTTAAAAGTCAAAGTCGGTTGGGTCTTTCCCTTCACTTGTTTGTCTCTGATAACTTTATAAGGGGAACATTCATAGCGGTGTCGGGCTAATTTCCCTCAACTCAATCACGTTTCAACTAAACAAAAAAAACAAAACAAAACAACAACAACAAAAAAAAATCGGCTCTTCTTGCGGGGGACAAAAATATTGTTCCTTTCGAATCGTCCCACGAATTCAAACTTACTGCCTTACGTAGGACAATTCCTTGAGACCATTCCCTGTGAATATATCCGTCGTGTGTGCCGACCTTTATATGTCCACTGTACGGTCCGTCCTGTTTTCGCCGCGTAGGTCCATCTGACAAGACTCTTTGGCTGTTCAAAGCCGCCCCGGTTCCTAGTTAAAAAAACCAATGTACTTAACTGTAGAATTTTTTTGAAAGACTCAAGAGGACTTGTATAGCAACGTACCAACTAGAGTAACGTAGCAGCTCTGAAAAACCTATGTTGACCAAATTCTCGCGGAAACTGTCCTTTCATTCGTGGTAAAGGGCGTTTGACACAATACAGTTTCCGCAGTTTCCAGACTTTGGGTCTGCTTTTTGAAGCTTGCTGGATTTTCACGTAGGGCTGAGGAGGGGTCATGAAACACCGAGGGCGCTTAATATTGCTCCCCCAATTTTAGCTCCCCATTTTTAATCCTGTGAGCTTTTCCTCCCGGATTCAAATCTTGAGACAGTAATGTTTCCCGATTTAGCTCAAATTTATCCCAGTGGTACTGATCAAGACTCTGATTTGTTTCTAGTCGGTAACTTTATCACTTTCGCTCTGTGTCCGCAAAAAAAATGAAATTAATTTGTTTCAGACAGAGCTATCAATATTAAGCATTTTAAATTCATTTTAGACCGTTTGTTCTTTTTTACAGGTGATTTTGACAATGGGGATTCTCCAAGTTTTTCTTGCTGTGTTACCATTGATTTTTCTGACCAAGGAAGTCCTCGGGTCTTTTGGTAAGTATTGCCATATCATAAACAGACTTTACATTATACATTTTAAATTCATAGTTTCAACCGTTTGTATTCTCCGTGTGAGCGGAGGTCGCAGAAAAATGTAAACACTGCCACAATACACAGAACACGTAGAATTCTCCTGGAATTCATTCGGTAATACCACAAGACTGTTAACCAATTTCTTAGTGTCAATCTCAAAATCGTGAAGCCAAACAATATTCTACTTTGAATAATATATATATATAAACCTCGGTGTTTAAGGCTCGATTACCAATGAGCCGCTGTCTCAGGAAATGAGCCCTCGCTCACCCTTAAAAAGACACGCCTTCTCCGGAGGATACCCCGGAACCGAGTAAGCGGCACAGATCGAGTTTCATCGTGGGACTACTGACATATTTCTTTCCTTTCAGCATATCCAATAAACTGCGCTGTTTCATTGTGTGGCTAATGTCATTTCCATTTCTTTCAGCCTGTCCAATAACGTTCACTCAAGTTGGTTGCTTCCACGACTCGGGAATCAAACCACGTCCCCTACCGCAACTCCTATTCACGGATCACGACAAAGGTAGTAACAAGTACAGCGGTAAACCTATCCACTGGGGAGGCTGGGACGTATATTTGTCCGACCTCGTTTGTAGATGTGCTGAACAAGCTAAGGCTAAGGGGTACAACGTGTTTGGGGTACAGCATTATGGTAAGTATCCCTGTACTCTCAGTTATAGAAGACATTTTTGATTATACCTATCTAACTGGATTTGTGGAAACGTGCCCGCCATGAAAAGCCTTTTTTTATGTAGTTTTTTTCCTCCAAAGTAGGCAATATAAAGGCTAGGAGCGGAAATGCTGCCTTTTCTCTTCTTCTCCTCTCTTTCTGCCCTCTGTCTCAACAATTGGTTAACTTAGCTTCGGTTGCTTCGGTGCGGTTGACGGGCGCGTTGGAATCAAACATGTAGGTCGCGTTTTGGCCTGATTCTGGTGTCAAACCCCGCAATTTTTGATAGGCACCTTTTTGCCAATTTAGGTAGATATACATTGACTAAATAGTTACTAATCAAATAGAGTGTTTTCATATGACGTCACGGCCGCCATGTTGGTGTCCCAAAACAAAGAAACGGCGGCCATGTTGCTATCCCAAATAAAACCTCTGGAAATTGCATTCTATTTTTATGCAAATAGCTTCTTTTGTTTCAGTAAACCAATAAGGCTGAAAGTCACATCACTGAAAACACTCTATAGCGTCCCCCAGATGAATTCAGTCGAGAAGTGTTTAAAGACTTTTCGCACCAGGAGCAGTCAAAGTACAAAATTTTCCCCCAGAAAATGTTAGGTTATAAACAGTAAGAGCATGGCCTTAATATCACGTTCTTCTGTATTTTTTGTTACTTTATACTTATGAAGATGGCATCTGATCCGTTTTGCCATTTAAACCAATAAACAGTCTTTATCAGTGGAACTGATGAACAGCTACAGAAGTTTGGCTTTTTCTGTTTTACCAAAGACGAAAAAAGGCGAGTCCCTCACAGTGTTGCAAAAAAACAATACCGTATTTTTTGAAATTCGTAGAGTGTTAAGACGAGACTTCGAAGGCTTCGAAGACTCTTAAACTTAATTGTTTAAAATAAGCACCTCATCGTTGACAGTAAGAGCGGAGCTTATTCGATGGCGGTACCTATTTAACGATTAGAACGTAGTTCGTCAGGACCACGGGTCAATAGCCCATGAGGCGAAGCCGAATGGGCTTTTGACCCGTGGCCCTTGAGGGCGAAGGATCTAATTGTTTTAGTATCACCCAACCAGTCGGACAGAAAAGGCAATTATTAAGTTAGCAAATGCAAGTTGAAGAAATATTTATTTGGGAATAAAACGAAAGAAAGCGTCACGCTCGATTGCTACTCGAGGGCTATTACTAATAGTCCTCTAGTAGTAGTAGCGTATTCCACTAGTTCGGTGATCTTTTTCAAGCAAATACGGTAGCGTCGCCCTGATTGTCTCCTTAAAGCAACGGAGAAATGGCGTTAGGATCTAATACAAAACAATCTTTTTTTTATAAGAACCTTTTTTGTAAGAACGTTGAGGCTGAGATTAACCCAAACTTTAAGTAACAACATGGTTAGAACATAACCCAGGCTGAGACTCAGTAAAGAACATCTTGATTTTGCTCATTTATTTTTTAAATGCGTAGTATACTATGTACACATTGAACTTTTTCTGCGTTTTCACTGCAAAAGTCTGCTAAATCTGGTGACTTTATGTCGCGTGGTGAACCTCTATGTTCAATGCTTTCTGGAAAACTAAATTTATCAGCAGTTGGTTGACGCGACATCATGTTTACACCATGCAACTTAAGAACACCTTAAGAACGTTTTCAGGCCCAAATCGCCAAAAAAACAAGAACGTCGAGCCTCAGCTTAAAAATTTGACGTTCTTATATAAAAAAGAGTGTATCCATTTAAGCAAGATACAAGGACTTTATGGCGATTTTACTATTTTAACACAGGCGAATGCTGGTCAGGATGTGAAAGTGAAGACACGTATGCCAGGGACGGACGGTCAGACAAATGCATCACTTATGATTTTAAGGCCTGCGGCCCGCAAGATAAGTATTGTGTTGGAAAGAACGAAACAAGCTTTATTTACACTCTGCACGGTAAGCTTCGGAAATCTAGATTCCATGACAGAGCGTTGCTTTCATTGTATTACTTTACAGTTCCTTTGGTTACAAATTTTGAAGTTCTATTATAATACAAAAATCTGATTAGCTAAATCAATGAATCTTAAATTCTCCTCTTCATGCGTGGTCATATAAATGTGGTTCGCTGTTAACTGTGGAGCTGTTAACTCAATGCTACCACAAAGATGACCGATGAAAGTAGTTAAACTAGAATCACGATGAATGTCCAATCACGTATGTCATTAGACGTCGAGCAAGAAAACATAAACAAAGAACTATTCTAGAATGGTCTAGAATGAAATTGTTCTTCTATCTCAAAAATGAGCTCTGCATGTTACCAGCGGCTTCATGTTGCTTAGTTCAGAATCTGATTCAGTATTCGCGCGCACGTAAAATTACACAACCTTCCCCCCTACACAAAAAATACCTAAACGTAATGGTGTTAAGCGATTCAATTTTAATGTACCGCTTATCCGTTTAGTTCCGTTGATCAGTACAGTTGCTATTTCTCTTCAGGACTTCAGTCACCAAAGGTTGCTGCCAAACTGAACAGTTTGAATTGTAAGTTTAACAAATCGAAAGTGGTTTTGCGTTGCCTGTACTCTTATCGACAACGACATTCGTCATCACAGTGGTCAAAATGTTGTGGACTCACTTGGCTGCCTCTCGTGAGTCCACAACACATTTTGACCACTGTGATGACGAATATCGTTGTCGATAAGAGTACAGACAACGCTAAACCACATTCGATTTGTTTTTTACCACAATATCGGCGTCAAAAAAATGAAAAAAACATTGCGTGACAAGTTGACGCGAGCAGCGTCGTCTAGACTCTTATCGACAACGGCAAATTAGCCAATCAGACTGCGAGATTACCAGCAATTGTGGTAAAATTATTTTTTTATCACAATATCAACGTCAAAGAAAATGTTTATTTCAGAGCGCGAGAAAGATTGTTGACGCTGACACAAGCAGTATTGTCTAGACTCATCGACACCGGCAAATTAGCCAATCAGATTGCGAGATTACTAACAATTGTGGTAAAAAAAAAAACATTATTTGCATTGTCTTATATCATCATTATCAAGTTTGAAATCTCTGCCATTTCAAAACAAACTAACACCAAAAAAAAAAGGCTTGGCTTGGTGTTTAATTGTCCGCATTATATTTCCAGGTCAAAATTTCGTGTTTGCTATAAGGAAATCACCATGCGCAGCGGCATCGCCAACCATCGTCTCCTCCCACCACGCCCACTCTATTCTGAAGAACGTAAGGGTTCTTGTTTTATTTGTTCAATCATGACGGTATAAAACTCGCGTTTTGATTGGTCCTGCTAGAGGAGTTTGTGATCAATGACGTCATGAGCCAACAGTCCAAACAACAATGTATAACACAAATAGCTTCCACTGTTCGGTGCGTGTGTACTCTGCCGTAACGCAAGGAGGACGTCAAATCGTGTCAAGAACATATGTCACAATACTCTCCTGTGGCTTCTAGTTTTTGTTCGTACAATGTTTCGACGTCACCCATGCATTGTGGCAGAGTATACATGCACCACCAAAAGGAATATTGTTTGGTTGAACAAGAGCTAGAGAGAATAAAACAAAAGTTTTGTTATCTCAAGCACTCACTCCAAGGAATGGAAATGTTGTTCCAGATAGTAGAGATATACTTAGCAAATTACTGTTGACAGCCCAATGTAAAGAACTGACGAGTTTCTGACATAGTTTAATGCTACTCTGGTTTAAAAATTAGTGAATGTAACTTAAAAAGTTACAATTCACGACCCAGCGTCTCGACACTCCCCTTCTGCCCAGTGTCGTCATCAGGGGTAATCTAACGCTGAATGATAAAGGCACTATAGGTAGGAATGTCCAAATGCTGGGTCGTTAATTGTAACTTGTAATTGCTACATTCATCCATTCATCTTTAAACCAGTAGAATTCAAACCATGTCTGATTGTAAATTCCGCATGGTTGCAGTGTGAACCTTAACCAACCATGGGTTTCTGTTTTAAATTAGTACTAGTCAGGCAGTTAGCCAGAGGTTCTTGATACCCTGGTCTTTCAACGTACTGCAATACCGGACTGATGTTTTAAAGTTTGATGCGATGCAACGACAATATAGCAGTAGAGCAGTTGGAAAGCAGTGCGGAAACCACACACACACACTTTGTATGCCTGACATTAGATACGCACTTAAAAACATTTTTTCATGGTTAAATGAACACAACGTATACTTATTATTACTCAGTTTTTATTTGTTTTTGTCATTAGGTCCAAGACATTTACAGCGGTTATAGTTGCCTACAGTGTTTGAAGATTGTCAACGAAAGGTAACTGGCACGTGGCGTGACTGTCAGCCGAGTTGAATTCAAAGTCTTGTGAAGGTCACTGAAGTTCCCTGATTTGATTTGTTTTCAGTTCTTCGGCTGTGTTCCTTATGTTGAAATTCACATGCCACCGAGAACACTTGAAGAAACTTGTAACTGGTATTGGAGCTACAAGAATTATTAAAGCTGGTATGACTTTAATTTTGCAGTACAACCTAAAGTTAGTAATCGATTCTGGTGGATTCGTTAGATGAACACAAGAAGCGAAGCCCTACCAATAAATTGTGCCCTATTAATTGTTAAACCAACTGCACGAGTGTACGTGCGATCGTTTTAAGTTCGAGGGATCGACTAAGGAGCTCTGTCATGCTATTTCGGTCCGCTGTAAAATGCTAAACAATGTCTTAAATCAGGGAAAACCCAAAAATAATGAAGCAGTTTATTTAATCAAGACAGTGTTACTTAAGGGCGGGGGCATTGGTGTGGGGTTGAGACTTGAAACTGACGGTCTTCTTCTGCATGCCAAGGATGGGAATGGATTGCATTTTGAAAACAAAAATGGACCAAATTTTTGTAATTGTCGCAGATTGCCAAAAGTGAACTATGGATGACTTTTTCTGAAAAAAATCGATTGATTGATAGGAATATTCGGCATGAGAAACATGAGTAAAAGTATGCTAAAATGACGAGCGCCTGGCCTTTTATGGGTCCATCCCCTGTTGGGTTACAGGAGAATGTCCTTACGGTGAGAAATTCGACAGACAGGCAGAATAGTACTTTTTCCGAATTTGCTTTTAATAATAAAGTTTACTTCAATTCATGTTCTATTCATTTAATATTCTGGTTTCATAACTAAACGCACGTACTCGCCAGGTGCAAAAAAAAAAAAAAAAAAAAAAAAAAATTGACACGGTCTAAAGCTCACTGATTTGACAGGAAGAAGCCAATCCTGACTATGTCATTTCTAGTTGGCCGTGAAAATTCTTCCATTATATCTCCTCTCAGAAGCATTTCTAAAAAAAAAAAAAAAATCCTTTTCAGTAAATGGAATTTCTCCTTTTATTTCAGAATGTTCTATTCCACACTGTGCTTCTATTCACTCAACTTATCCTTGTTCCTACCC
The DNA here is from genome assembly GCA_948470475.1 of Galaxea fascicularis. Taxonomy (NCBI): domain Eukaryota; kingdom Metazoa; phylum Cnidaria; class Anthozoa; order Scleractinia; family Euphylliidae; genus Galaxea; species Galaxea fascicularis. Next base: position 35,091,486 of record OX419336.1, read on the forward strand.
GTGTGGAGTGTCTTCGTGTTCCATTACACCATCTCTACCATACCCATCAATTTGTCCGGTACCTGTCCACTATCCTGTACAGATCTTGCCTACACAATGCCCGATGTCTTGTCCATCAGTTTGCGCTCCTGCTTGCAATTCTCTTTGCTGTCAGTCTTTTATAGGCCGCACCAACTCAGCGGAGCAACAACCGGCGAGCCAATATGTTACTGAACAAGACAGGTTAGGTGACGCTGAAGCCATCGAGGGTAATACGTATATTTGATTAAACGCACTGGTAAATCATAAGAATTAACTTCATTGTTACCATTTAAATTCTGCTATCTATTGCGCAAATAAAGGTCTTTAAAAACGTTACTGTACCTGGTTCGCTCGACTTCGTAGTGTGATGTGCGTGTCAGCGCACGTCAGCACAGCTGTATGTACACCCGTTAATAAAAAAGAAACTTAACATTAAAAGGATAGGATACGCACAAAACAGGTAAAACCACAGTAAATAAACCAAATTAGGGCAGAAAAAAACAACAACAAGCAAAACGACGGATATAGAGTTGAATGCCCTAAAAGTCATAGAGTGCACATCCGGGTGGTTTTTGGAGAGCCGAAAGATTTTCTCGTTTGCTTTAGTTTTGCCTCACCTTGCGCACAACCAATAATTAGAAGGAAGACCAAAGTTAATCCTGATTCGCTAGGCCGCATTTTTTCCGATTACATCTACTTGCTTCGAATTCTGATTGGCTCATTGTGCTGTTTTCGTTTAGCTTCTGCGACACTCGTGCGTTTAAAACCACTTTACTGGACGATTGAAATCCCCAGAGATTTCAATGCAGAGAATTCGCATATTTGACCGTTTTCTCTTTCTCGCTTAGCCTGCGAAAGCAGACGTATTTCCGGTTGTCGCTTCTCTCCGGAAATATGTCTGCGTTCGCAGTCTTTGTTGCTATGCGTGGGTTTAGGATCCAAAGACATTCTTCTTTTGTTAATTACAAAGGTACAACTGGGTTTAGTCTCCGTTTTATTCAGTAACAACCAGAGGGTCTGCGAGTAATTATGAAGGCAAAGGTGCGAATGGCAGAATCACAGCAGAATACAAAACATGTTTCCATCACTTACTGGATTTTTCTAAAATGAACAAGACGGAATCTATTAAAAGAAGCAGGAGCTTCATCGCCGAGAGAAAACACCAGCTTTCACTCCAATTATATAAGCCTATCAAAGGCGACAAAAGCCCATCCCTGACCTGGAGTACTCCACGCGAACTATCTGTTAAATCCCCACAACAGATAACTTTGCTGTACAAGTTTTTAAATATTTCCGTTTCCTTTAGGCTGTGATTCCAAGCGAAGTGATAAATTAAATAGTAAATCTATCGATATTTTGTCCTTTTTGTGTAAAAAGAACTCTCTGTCAGATCTGTATTATGAAACTACTTACGTTGCATGTTTGCATGTTTTCAAACGTACAAGGGATCGAAATGTTCTTAATTTTAATGCCAATCTTATCTCAAAACTTTGTTGGTCATATCTAAATGTGATAGACAGCTTGAGAATGGTGCATTGCTGGTTGTGCCCTAGCTATGCACGGGAGGCATCCACTCCAGTTTCGAGAGAAAGGTTATGTTTCGAGCTTCTCTCACTTTAAAACTACAACCTTCGTCAAAATGTTTGGTGGACGTTCCATATGTTTACTAGAGAGCAGATTTTACTGACCCGATAACAGTGGCTTAAGTCATCTTGAAGAAGGATCCAATCCAGGTCGTCCTATTTACCGCTCAATCTTACGGGCAGACGCATACATGTTGTATTCGTCAAGTTGGTCAGTTCGTCACTCATAAAATTATTTGCCGGTCCTGATAAAATCCTCTTGGCAGGTACTCTCTCTCCCCACCCCCTCCTTACTCTTTTTTGAAAAAAAAATAAAATAAATTTTAGTAAAATACATTTCCAAAGTTGAAAAGTACTTACACGAGATACTAGCTAATAGTGGCCAGCTACGGCTGGCAGACCGCGCGGGAAAACATCCAAAAGCAAATAGTTTACATGATTGGTTCGTTTTATTCCTAAGTCTGACGGAATATGTCATGAATTAAACTGAGTTAGATGCGTTTTAACCATCTTTAGGGTCAACCCCCTCCCCTCAATTGGGAGCGGCCTCCGGCGCTCTTTAAAAATTGCTCCGTGGGTCCTGACTTTTGAACTGAAGCTGCTCCTGGTCTGCAGTTCATCGCATAACTTCTATTGAATTAAGTTCCATCTCCAGTCATTTGTAAACCTATCATCCTGCAGTTGCCTAAAAGTACAAGCAATGATTTATTTCCGCCATGAATGAAAGTGTTTTGAAATTAAAAATTAGAAAAAAAAGGATATTTCGAACAAGCGATCATCTATAACAAGATGGGGCCGATAAATTGCGAAACATCCTGAAGAGATGACGCCGACTCGTTGATGAATTAGTTTGTTTTAAGGAATCGGCGGTGTGTCTGCCTTCGAGTAACTGATCCGTTAGCGTTAAAATTAGATGCTTCGTAGCTCTATCGAACTGAGAATAAAAACAGTTCGCAAGGCCTGATGATCAGTGTAACATTTCCGCGCTCCGTGGGAGCGTTTCTAATATCATCCATCATCTGCCAGTACTGATACCGGCTTATGTGTGGGTTGTTCTGAACAAATTCTTGTTTTGCTGTACTACGTAGAACTGGTTCAAGTTGCCAGTTTCGTTTATTAAATGGGCACTTAAAAATCAAGAGGTTAGTAAATAAGCTGTTATACAGACAAATGTGCTATAGAAAGAATCGCTACGGAGATGTAAAATTAACCAAGGTAATGTATTGTTATTCCTGAATTCCACGAGAAATATCTGACTTTAGTCTTTCCGCGAAAGTGGTGTTTGTCTTTTTTATTAATGGTGTACACGCTGCGAGGAAAATGGCCGAATTCATAAATAGATGGGGGATGACGGGCCCAGTAACTTCAAAAGGACCAAAACAAAAAAAAAAAAAGAAAAAAAAAAAGAAAAGAAAAAGAAAAAAACGAAGAAACAAATGGCTTACTGACCGGCATAAGTAACACTTTACCTCAAAACACTTACGATTGTTTCCTAGTATGTTATTTTTGAAGCAAGCACGGAAGTATGTTCTTCCGAGAGAAAAAAACGTGTTTCGCGGCAATGCAATTACTATGCTGGTTGCAGCATAGTGAAGATTATAATAATCTTGTTCTAACCCGGTCCTTTTAGCATTTGAAAGCTTAAGTGGACGTATTGGAACATCGAATCAAGAGGTTTAAAGTCTCTGCGTTATGAAGCCAACTGGTGGATATCAGGTAGAATGGACTCCGAATGTCGTTTCGCAACAGGATATCAGATTTGATTACGGCAATTAATGCAATCAGTTGGATGTACTGACAAAATAACGGAAAAGAAAAAAACTGTACTTACTGTAAAAGCCGCACCGTACTTTGAAAGCTAAGCAAACCACCGGGAATGCTAAATTAAGTGTTTTTAATAATTTAATTTGTTTTTGAGTTTCGTGCGAGGACAATCGACTAGAAAATCTGAGCTGCAAAAACAATTGTTCCATTTCGATTCCCTTTGAAAGGATTCTTCTTGATCATCTTGGAAGCAACCGCAGGGGTAAATTCATCACTGAACATTGAAAACAGAAAACGCTGAGCTGTCGATTCAACATATACACTTTGAATCTGTTGGGCGAGGAAATGTTTCAAAGCAGGGTATGATCTGATTTCGAAGTTCACATTTTGTAGAGTAGACGCTAGATTTGTAAGTGCAAAAAAGAAAAATAGCATCATGTTTAATTTGTCGGTGTGTTTGTTTTGGTATGTTTACTGTTCAATTATGTTCATACATATTTTAGTAACTGCAGGGCTGGATAGTTAGCAAATTGTGGAAAAATTTCGTCGTTTTCTCCAAGAAATGAAACCCGAAACTGAAAAAGAAAAAGGCTCCCTAAGAGCAAGGAAATAAACTGTGATAAGAGATTTATTATGCAATGCAAGATAACATTTTGACAGCCTTGAAGTTGCAGTCGACCTTCGACAGCCTTAGGGTCAAAATCAACGTGCAGTTTAATCTTGAGCCTTTGTTTATCGGGCGTTGGTCAGTCGAACGCCGTTGGAAGCGTTTTAAATCGCTGGATGTTGAAATAACTTTCATTTGAACGAATGAAACCACGTAGGAGTTTCACTTTGGGGGCTCAACTTGCTTCCGCTTTCCTGTAATAAGAACCAGCAGGATTTGGGTTAAAAGCTGGATCTCTTCTATGCCTCCCTTGAAAGTGTACGGCGGCGAAAGCGTTTAAAAGCGCGTACTTTAGCTCGGTCTAATCCACACGTCTTCTGTGAGGCTCCTGGAAGGTACGCCGATAGATTCAGCAAGCATAACAGACACTCGAGCTCTTCTCGATAAATTATAGGTAGGTTGTTTCTCCGTCATTCATTCATTTTGGTGGATTCAGTTCATTAGTTTAATCCGCCATTCATAATCGAACGGCTTTGAGCATTCTAAAATCGATCACACGTTAAATGATCAAAAGTGGAGTTCATAATAAGGAGGAACTCGTGCCAAATGGGTGAGAGGAAGAAATACTTTTACTGCTCCGTCGATACTCCATTACTGGTTGTGTACATTGTACATTATCAAGCTAAAAGCCTTCGCTCCGTTCTGTAAATGGCACTGAGTTGCGTTCCTCCCTTTTCATGCTGACCATTAACAAGTAGCACTTTTAAAATCGCTAAATGGTTTGGGGTTTCTTCACTCTTAACAGGAAGTCACCTTAGTGCAGATCAACAAGGGAACATGAGAAGGTTTGGCCCGGCGAGTATGGTTATCTTGCTAGTTTTGTTCAGTACCCTTCTTTCAGATGTAAACGCTTTAAATTTTAACCGATTTGGTAAAAAGACCTTCATTGATAGACCTAGAGCAGAACCCTGGAGAAGAATGGCCAGTCTACGCATGTTCGCCGATCAGAAAGGGGAACAGCCTGCTACCGTTCTAGCTACAAGAAACAAGAAACAATACAGGTGATTATGGCATTTTTTCCTGATTAGACTCGTAGCTTACGCTAAATTAAATATCAATGAACTAAATATGTCAGTTAGAAGTACAAAATCCGTACAAAAACCGTCAATAACTGTTTTGCCAGCCAGGTTGTTGTCTCGCAATGGTTAACATGCATTAAAACGCGAAAATGAGTTGCCAATATTTTATAAAACATGCAGAGTCCAATATTTCGGCGCCCACGGATAATACAGGAGCTCAGAGCTGATTTTGTTTGTAACCCATCCGCTCACGGAAAGTGTTAGCGAAAATTAGGAAGGCGTACTGGGAACAGGAGCCTCAATGATTGACGGACTGAGACGTTAAATTTTGAAAACGTGATTTCAAAATAGCACTCGATCATGATTGTTGTAACTCTTTAATAGTCAGTGATCCAATTTGTTTTGCTTAACAATACTGGCGAACCATCTGAAGGGACTAAAATACTACGAAAGGCGTTAGAACACGTTACTGGCTTTTCATTCTCATGTCCAAGAGAAAACCAAACATTTGGTCATTTCACGTTGTTGTTTTGCAGGTAACGAATGTACCAGAAAAGGAAGGAATGTACCAAAATACAACACGCATGTGTAAAGCGACTGTTTTCGTTCGTAAAAACTTTGTTTTGGTCGTGTTCTCGTTTTGTTGCTGTCCTCGTTGCTTAAATTATTATAAATTAAAGCTCCGAGTTATTGAAATGATTCGTAGCAAAAGAAAGAAGGGAAATGAAAAGGAAATGATGTGTTTCATCAGGCCTCAGCGCCAGAAACGACTTCAGTCATCGGATATACCCTTTAAATCCGAACTTGATATGCTGAGATTGGAAGTAGAGACATTTACGCTACAAATAATAAAGCTTAAATTGATAAAAAGCCAGGAATAATTGTTTCGTCTAGAGAAATAACAAAAAGGCTGAAGTAAAGCCTAAGGCAACATTAGGCAATATATATTTTACCCGTAATCATCAACCATGACCCATAAACTTCTAAATATGAATCTCTACTTAAATGTGATTCAGTTGCTAAAAATAATAAAACACAGCTCTCTACTCAATTGGGAGTCCATTATCCCTTGCCTTGTTTTGGAACACTCGGGCATTTGAATTATGTATTGCAGTAACTCTTTCACCCTGGGATCATCAAATCTTGAATCTTTCTTGGTTTTCATTTCGTTTGGTTCGAACGCAGCGTCCTGATCAGCAAACAAACCAGGTAGTCAACCAGATGGTGGATTAAAATTTCATGGCATTTTCCCCAGGTTTTAAAAGCAATCGGTGTGGTCATGTATAAATGAAATGCTCCCCCTTGCGATCATTTTTTTTCAGACTTTTGGGTTCTCTAATCACTTGGAGTGTCATTCTTACAATTGTTATTTTTCTTCTAGATTCCACTCAAGTGATGAGCCAGACGAACATACTTTTGTCGGAGAAACAGAATCATAAATGACTGAATACACGGCGATAGTCAGCTTAGGTAACATATACGTCGTAATCACCACTGACGATTACGACGTATACAATATATGTTCCCTAAGTCCTCAATATTGTATTTGTCCCCGCATGTGATTAAAAGAAGGCTGTTTAGATCCGGCAGCCACATAACAGCTTAACAGAAAATGTCATTTTTGATCATGCCTTAGTGAAAAATTAATAAAATTTTTGACTGATCGGCAAGCGTATAATGTGAGTGAACCTTCAACGTTGTCCTCCCCAGTTCGTTTTGATTTTCGGCCACAAACGCAGACACGCGTAATGCATGGGTTGTTGAGTATTCAGACGATCTTTTCCGTCAATTTCTCGGTAGCACGCACAAATGCCAATGTTTTTCGTTTTCAGTGTCACTTCTTTAGGGATCTTGAGTTGACTGAAATGATTTAAT
>OX419336.1:35103414-35148414 GCA_948470475.1 Galaxea fascicularis
GCGTATTTACTTCCATTCAAACCAAATCTAGGGTTGCCAGGGGACTGTAACCCAGTTTATATCCCATGAAACACCAGTGTTGATCAACAAAGAAAATGGCGGCTCGTGCAGGGAAAGCTTCGAGTTTGTAGCTTTCTTTCATACATAAATATGGCGTCCGCTTGCTGTGCTACAGACGAAAAATGAGAAAGATAAGGACATCCTTGGAAGTATTTTGCCGTGGGCAATTCATGCATTTTTCGGCAGAATTAGATCGTTTAAACATCGCAGAAGTTATATCGAGTCGTGATGATTCACATTGTGAAAGGGTTTGCTTGCCAGTGGACGAGTTTGTGGCATGACTTCGCTACGATTTTAAAGCAATGTATGGAGAATGGAGCATCAATGTGTGATGGATTGGTCGAGGCGTTGGGAAGTAAGTAATCATCCATCTAAGTAGCCGTTGATAGGTCAAATGCGAAGCTTATACACTACTGAACATGTATCGAATCGTGATATGACGAACCGCAACCTAATTATCTGTATATATGAAAATAATTTCATATCTCCATACATTTCTTTACATGAGTTTGCCGCCATTCTGGCCTTGGTGCGCAGGCGCCGCCGCCATCTTGTCCTAAATTTCTGGCAATGAAATGATTTCTCTTAAATAGTAAGGTCCTGCATGAATCAGATATTAAATTTCTCTACAGTTGAAGATCAGCCACGAGAAAATGGTTTCTTCCTTAGTAAACGGAGACGAAGCCGGACACCGGCGGTGTTAACAGAAAGTATTTCGGCTGAATGCAGAATACTGTCTTTAAAAATAGGAGTTTGAGTGGACGTTTTGAAATCTTAATATCCGATAGAGGTGTTACATGAACGAGGAAGGGAATGATACAAACTATTTACACATTGCATTGCAAGTTAAATTGCGAAAATTTTCCCACAGGATGGCTCGGCATTCGACTGATTCATTTCGTTCTGTCGGTTAACCAGGTAACAGATTTGTCATCAAAGTAACAATGAACGAAAATTGACTTTGGGAAAACGATGACAATAAACATATATACAGTATAATAATATGAAATTCATCTTATATAAAAAACGAAGTTTCCTGGGAAACGAGAGTTAAAATATTCCCTATTTTTTAATTATGGCAACATTGAAAATCAACGAGCCAAGCCTAATTAACTAAAGGTTCAAAGATGCACAATTTTGATTGCGCTTACATAGTTTTCGTCATTTTTGTTATCAGATTCAGCAAAGCGGTAAAATGAATAAATGAAAAAGTATATTAATTTACAATGTTCATAAAGCAGTGGACTGATAGGCTCACTTATAAAGTAGTTGGCTTCCCTCTACAACCCGATGCAGCTCTTTAAACACTTTACTTCTATGTTTTTAATTAACCATGCAGTTACACCTTTAATCTATATACCGAAACTTCCTTTTTTTATATTTATATTATCAAATACTGAAATGTGACAATATTTCCAAGCGTGGGAGCTAAAGAAATAATTCTTTTACGATTATTTTAATTAAAAATAAGCTCTTCACGCATGTGTAAAAAAGTGATAGATGTTAGTGTTTAATAGTGATTTTCCTTCATCTCAACATTCAGAAAAAAGAGCGTTGGATGGAAATTGAAGGACCAGCTTTCTCTTGAACCCTTTCAACCAAGAGTGACTTGAATACTGAGGAGCACAACATTTGGTTTTTCTAAATTTAGCCGGCTCCCTCTTAAAAATGTCAAACAGAGGAGAGGAGCTAGCCATATGAGTGGTAGAGTGAGGCGATTAGAAAACCAATAACAACTGACCTATCACAACAGATGCAATCAGTCCAGCTAATCAGAATGCGAAGCAACTACTTGAAGCTGGAGCAAAGCGCGGGAAAATAGGCGCGAGCAAGTCGCGATTGGTATCGGCAGTGGTTTTGCTGACTCATCAGAGAACGGTGCAATGCAAAACCAAACTAAACAAACGAGAAAGCAAACACAGTTTACTTCCTACGAACAGTAAATTGAAAACCGCTCTATTGGTTGTTGTGTACCGTTACTAATGACTTGAAAATATTTTAATCACTGTGTCTTTTAATCACTAAAATAATGTTATTTCCTTTTCCGTCCTAAAAATCCGTATAGCTCTAGTCGTGCTAAACGGGCCGTGCCTGTAAGGAATAATATACTCCCCACAATATTTGAACGAATTTAAAGCCAAACTTCCCGTGATAGTGCCTCTTCAAGTTGCTACTGAGACGAAACTCGCATTTTGGTTTCAATACACTCTTCAGTGGCATTCTCAAACATTTCTATCACAGAGGTCGGAAGGCGTAAGTTGCTTCTTTTTAGTTTATTCCTGTTAACAGACAAAGCTGTGAATCACAAACAGATATGAAAATTTTAGTAATATAGTTTCACAGCGATGTGATAAATTAAAAATCTATCTCTATCTCGCGGATTTTATCAATATAGATAAGGAAAAGTAATTAAAAAAGGCCACATCTAAAGTGATAGTGAAAATAACGAGGTGATATAAACATGGATCCTATCCGCTTTAGATTTAATTAGGTTTGTCGTTTGGTGAACGCTTACTAATGAAACCCCATTCAGGTAAGTACAGTACCATTTTAATCCAAAACGGGAAAGCTTTGGCAAGCGACTATCAAGACCACGTTTTAGTTATAGTAGGGAATTTCTTTTGGAAAAGTAATGCACAAACTGAACGCCAGTTGTTTGGATCGACTAAGCACCTGTGGACATGAAGTAGCTTCGTTGAGTCATATGCGAACTTTCAAAAACTAAGGAATTTAATTTGGCAACATCCTCTACCCGTACTGTCAGAATGTGAAATATAGATGTAGGAGGAGCATTGTCGAGTCAGTGACCCAGAAATGCAGTTCTGAATCGTCCAAACTGGAGACGGTCCAATGACTGTTTTATTGAAAACCGACTAAGCGAGGTCATACAACTCGGTTCAAATTTAATTGTGATGCAAAAACTGCAAGGTTGACTATTGGTCCGAGTGGACCAGCATAGAAGGTTAAAAACGAAACGAAATAAATGCAGCTGTTAGAATTTGAGGTAGTTATCCCAAAGCCGAATTTCGGCTCTACATACAAAGGACCTTTGGCTAGTAGCTGTTCTGAATAGTAGCACATCAGACTTATATTCTAGGTCTAATGAATAAATGCGAGAGTTAACATCAGCACCAATGAAACCGTGAATTGCTCGCGCAAATATACTGGGACAAGTCCACTCAGGCATTTAAATGTCATTACAGCGTGTGACCTCAAGTTGCTAACCTCAGGAACTGGCAACCAATAAGTTGCCTTGAATGTGGGTGTGATGAGATGGAATATTCTCGCTCCATTGGCATTGGCGGGTTGTAAAATTTTGCACTTACTATGCCATTAAAGGTCAAAAGTCACATACTGTAGTCTTTCTCAGCCTAAAGTGCAGTTCCCATAATGAAACATGCCTGCGATACATATTATGGCAGTTGTGAGAAGTATATAACAAGTTCAAGATCAAGCTTGACTGCTGGTCTTGCAATGGACATGAATAAATGAACACGACTGCTTAAATATTCTGTTCTCCCTCTTTTTGGTCTAGCTTTACACATCCCAGTCTCGTGATTTACTTGTGTTGTCCTTCCATAAAGAATTTGTAGTCATAAGAATAGACAGGCTGTAATTCCATACGTTATAACCGAACTTTTGGATCAACGTACTTCCAAACTCCTTTTGCCTTTATTTCCCATCCCATAATAGTACTGAAACTCTATTGTCTCGTGTACAACACACGTGGCTGCCTGTCTGCTCTGTCCTCATTCTGCTTCTTTTGTCTTTGAATTTTCAGTCACGATGAAGAGTCGCATTTTTTATGCGGCTGCCATTAGTTTTGTTTTTCTTCTTGTACTTGCTGCTCGAGAAGCAAGTGGTGTTGCTCCAGCTGGTAGAAGGTTTGGGCGCACAGTCTCCAAAAAGTACGGCGTAGAAAGATCAGGTCAAGCTCATTTCTACCATCGGCAGGCAAATCCGATGATTAAAAGTGAAAACAAAGTCTCTCAGCGAGTGCATGACACTTGTTTGGTAAGTGAAGGTACAATACGTAAACAAACAAAGCAAGAAAAGAAAGACTTTATCGCGCGCTGACCAGTTAGCTCAGTTGGTCACGTTTTGGTTTTGTTTCCGATTTAACGGAATTCCCACGGCGTTAACTTGACTTTCACGAGGGAAATATCTTAGTCTCCTTTGCAATGAAAAGCAGAGTCGGAACCACAAAAGTACACCCCCGACAACATTAAATACTCAAAAATAATACGGAAAAAATCCACAGTGCTCACGAAAGTTGTAATTCAGGGGCTTTTCCTCAAGATAGCTTGAGAAGGTATAGAGACAGTCAGACCAGCCGATTGCCAGTTGAGGTACGGTACCTGTCTACTGTTGATGCAAAAACACTCTCTCACAGTCAAGTACTTCTCACTTCAAATCAATCTTCTAAATACCAGTAAACTCATAAAGCAAGTTGACGGGCTGTGTATATTTACATGAAATTAAGAAACTGCGATTACGCGAAACTTACACAACAACGTTAATTATTCAGGCTGGATTCTGGGTTTTCGTTCCTGGCAGAGGATGTTATGTTTTCCAATTTTATCGACGAAATTATACTACCCTTTCTAAATGACAGTGAGCGACGCTTAATGAATTACAGTTTAGTACTTTTTTGCATTGCAGAACGATAAAGATGACAAATTTGTGTGACTCAGAAATCTTGACCAGAAAAGAAGACATACATCTGGTGTCCAGGAGGAAATGAGAAATACTAAATATTTAATACTTCCTGAGGATGCAATAAAACATGGTTGAAAGTAAGATGTTCTAAATCTGGTGTTTTAGGCGGATAGGAGGGGAGGTGGGAACAACCACAATTAAGGGGAATGGGGGAAGGGGGGAGGACTTCCGTATTATTACCATGGAAACTTGATACATTTCACAGATAAGTTATTTGGCTATGATTTTTCTGTTGAGGTTTTCAAGATTTTCGAGTTCAATCATATTTAGTGGGTCAACCATGACAGGGAAGATTCTCATACTCACACCGCGTACACTTTTTGTTATCGGAAAGAATTATTGCTGTGCCGATTGCTAACTATTTTCAAGATGCGACCCATAGGATACGTACTCATTTCTTAAAGTTAACGTTCGCGTGCATTTTCACGTTGAATAGCATTTACATTGTCGAACCCGCAGACCAGTGGGACACTTTGTATACGAGCCTAGATAAACGACCTGGGGTTCCTGTAGCTCCTTGGTTGCTTTATGGCATCTGATCAGTGTTACGGAGGCCGTTGAATTGGTTCAATTGCTACCCGGGACTGTGATTTTATTTTCGGTGATTCTTTCGTCCATTGCCAAGCAACTAGCAAATCATCTTTCTTGTGGACACGTAAGTCATTAAGTCGTTCTCGCACATGATTAAGGATGTCAAATGAGAGCAAATTCAGTTGGGTACTGGGTTAAGTTACTCTTGCGGACCGACCACTTCCAACATTCACTCTAATATATTGCACTGATCTCAGAAGGTTTGTGTTCCCTAAAAAGTATGCATAAGATTCTCGCGACAACAACGCTAATTCTTCATAAGATCCAAGAGTAACAAACTGCACATGCAGTTAGTGGTGGAACAGAGAATTAACTCTGGAGTGTGAATTAAAGTACTAATAGAAGCCCATGAAAAACCCACTGGGCGTTACCCTAGTAAAGGGTATCAGGGAACCACACGAGGCAAAGAAAAAATTCTTATGACCTCGGTGGGAATCGATTCCCACCGAGGTCATAAGAAATTTTTCTTTGCCTCGTGTGGTTCCCTGATACCCTTTACTAGGGCTAACGCCCAGTGAGTTTTTCATGGGCTTCTATTAGCACTTTAATTAACACTGCAGAGTTAATTCTCTGTTCCACCACTTGTATGTGTTTATAGTGCTACGCGGCACAACATATCTGCACATGCAGTTATTTCGATATTTAATTCCATATTTGTGCTGTTGCACAAAAATTGATTATTCCTTATTTCCAAAATATTAATAAGAAGATTACAGAGAAAACAAATCCGCAAAATACTTACATGTTAAAAACATTGCCTCTTATTATCGAGGGAAAAGCGCATCTTAGCAAAGGCAAAGTACGTAACTGCACACTCTTTTACATATTGTACAAACTTAAAAATAGAAAGAAAATAAAAAAGCTCTTGAAATATGACAATACGTGGCAATTTGTTTCATGGTAATCCCTTAGCTCTTTCTTTTTGGATTCCAACAGCCCTGGCTAAATGCAACGTATAAGTAGGTGTGAAACGGAACAATGAAATGGAAAAATTTTAGGATTGTTCTCAGACATCTTGCCCTCCTTTGTTTCCTTATTGATCATAAAACACATGATGCTTGATTGGTGCTGAATAATAATAATAATAATAATAATAATAATAATAATAATAATAATAATAATAATAATAATAATAATAATAATAATAATTTATTGTTATTATTATTATTATTATTATTATAAGAAAAGAAAAAATCCAACTTTAATAACAACTAAGGTAATACATACAACATTCTAAAAAGATAAAAAAACTGTTACAGTAAAATTACAGTTACATGTCTTCATAAAGCATCCTATTCTACAAGTATTAAAAGAACAGTGTTTTAAAATTCCTGTCGATTTAGAAAGCACTCAGCCAAACTTAGAAAGAGTAGATTTAACTAATAAAAACAAAAACAATCAATTCGAATTAAAAACATTTCAATTCAATAAAATAAGCTACCAGCCTCTAAAATTCAAAAATTTCAGTAAAAAAAAATCTATAGCTGTTGGGTCTAGGGAAGTCCTGCTTGACCCTTCTCTATAGATCCCTGTCCTTGACATCTAAGTTCCTCCTTCTCGGGGTTCTCGATCCCCTTAGGCATAGGAGCGCACTCGGCAAAATTGCAAAGGACACTTTCGCCCTGACCCATGAAATTGTTGTGGCGTAGCTTTCTTGCTTTTTTGCGGATAATAGCTCGGCTAATCTTGAGTGGTATCTCAGGCATTCGTCAGCCATCCCTCCTGTCGTTGTAAATACCAGTGGGGTGGATGTGCCTTGTTCTATTTCTGTGTTGCGAGAGTTGTATTTTCGCTTCTTTTCATTTTCATGAATCCTGTGGATTTGCTTGAGGCTAAGATCTCTGTACGAGTCGGCCAAAAAGCGGCCCTCTGTCGCTCCCAGAAATCCCTACAGTGGACATCAAGGCGTACATCAGGGGCTTGGTTAGTCCCTCTGTCAAGCTCTTCGCCTGTGATAGGTTGCAATGCCGGTTCAAGTTGCACATCATAACAAGTCATGTCGAACAGCTCGGCCTGTAGATCGCCAATTTCATTGTGGCACTGAATAACTAGGCCTCCACGCTGGCAGATCATAGCATGATCTACTGTAAACTACCACAAACGCACATTGACGGCTGATCGGGTATCGGCCAATCATATCGGAGCCTCACGGCATCACGAAATTCCCGCTTGTTGAGATCAAAATCCATGTCCCTGAGAGGAATAACAGTACGCCAGTTGGATGAGCCTTTTTCACAGGCCAGGTCCACGGCTCTCTGTGTCTTGTCTGGCAACCTGGCCTTCACCTCCTCAAGCTCTTCTTTTAGTCCATCATCCCGTTTCTTTCCGGGTGGCGTATACCAGTCGTTGTACCTCGGCTTCATCTGGGGTCTCATGGGATTGCGCTTCTATCTTGCTTACAAGTGGAGCGCTTACTCTAATAGAGGCTGAGAACTCCGCATCCGCAATTAATAATAATGATAATAATAATAATAATAATAATAATAATAATAATAAGAAGAAGAAGAAGAAGAAGAAGAAGAAGAAGAAGAAGAAGAAGAAGAAGCAGCTAACGAAGAGGAAACTGGTAACTTTGCAAAAACAGCAATAGCAAGTTTGATTAAAAAGCAGGCACAGATTCTTTTTTTGGGATCAAATAAGGATACCGAGGGGGGATGAATCACAGTCCCGAAGCCGGTGCAAATGACGCCAAACATTTATCTACGAAGAAGAAACGGCTAAAAAAGCCATCGAGTGTCGTAAATCACAAATGGATTATAAGGAACTTGAATGTATGTTACGAGTTCGATTGTGTTGTGACGTGAGAAGTGGGTTGTTTGTAGACTAAACAGAACGCAGGGTTGTCGGAACAGCAACAAGGTTATTTATTCCAAACGACAAATGTAGTAAACTCCGCACAAGACTTCACAATAAGCTCACTCTAGGCTTGTAAAATTATACTCGACCTCCGTCAAACTCCAATACTCACGGCCTCCGCCAAATGTACTCGCGACCTCTGTCACACTTCAATAAACACGGCCTCCGCCAACTGTATAAACGACCTCTGTCACACTTCAATAAACACGGCCTCCGCCAACTGTATAAACGACCTCCGTCAACGCTCTTAGCTCTGAGCTCTTCTTTCTAAGACTCTCAGACTTACTTCTTTACTTTTAGACTCTCAGACACACTCTGCTTCTTCACTTTCTTAAGAAAAAAACTAAAGCTTCACCGATCGGATTATATACTCTACACAATAAAATTCTAGAACTTTCCGACTCGACTAAATAAAGAAACATTACAATGAAAACTATTTACAGCTACACACGCAAACGGCTTAAAATAGAATTGCTGAATCACGATGATAAAACATTAATTAAATATGCAGAAGTTTCTAGACACTTCCAGACAGTAACGCGAGTCACGCAATAATATATTTTTCGTAACAATGTACTTCAGGCAACTCTCGCTAAGATGGACACAGAGGGGACCGCAAGAGCTGGCTGCTTCAGATAGCTGTCTATCTTTAAGGGGGTTCTGTGACAATAAAGCTGACGCACGATCGGCATGGAAAAACTTTAGATGTCTGCCTGTCAAAAGGTGTCCGTAAAATTATTGAATGTAATGCATTTAAATGTCATTACACTGTGTGACCTCAAGTTGCCAAGGAACTGGCAACCAATGAGTTGCCTTGAATGTGAATGTAATCTGATCGAATCAGTTCTCGCTCCATTATTGACAACCGGCGTGCTGTAAAATTTTGCACTTACTATGCCATTAAAGGTCGAAGGTCACATACTGTAGTCTTTCTCAGCCTAAAGTGCAGTTTCCATCATGAAACATGCCTGCGATACATATTATGGCAGTTGTGAGAAGTATATAACAAGTTCAAGATCAAGCTTGCCTGCTGGTCTTGCAATGGACATGAATAAATGAACACGACTGCTTAAATATTCTGTTCTCCCTCTTTTTGGTCTAGCTTTACACATCCCAGTCTCGTGATTTACTTGTGTTGTCCTTCCATAAAGAATTTGTAGTCATAAGAATAGACAGGCTGTAATTCCATACGTTATAACCGAACTTCTGGATCAACGTACTTCCAAACTCCTTTTACCTTTATTTCCCATCCCATAATAGTGCTGAAACCTATTGTCACGTGTACAACACACGTGGCTGCCTGTCTGCTCTGTCCTCATTCTGCTTCTTTTGTCTTTGAATTTTCAGTCACGATGAAGAGTCGCATTTTTTATGCGGCTGCCATTAGTTTTGTTTTTCTTCTTGTACTTGCTGCTCGAGAAGCAGATGGTCTTGCTCCAATTGGTAGAAGGTTTGGGCGCTCAGTTTGCAAAAAGTACAGGAAGGAAAGATCACGTCAAGCTCATCTCTACTACCGACGGACAAATCCGATGATTGAAAGTGGAAACAAAGTCTCTCAGCGAGTGCATGACACTTATTCGGTAAGTGAAGGTAGAATACGTAAACAAACAAAGCAAGACAAGAAAGACTTTATCGCGCACCGACCGGTTAGCTCAGTTGGTAGAGCACCTCGCGGGAGGTCGCGGGTCCAAGCCAAGGCCGGGACCAACACTCAGGGTCTTAAAATAAGCCAGACGAAAGTGCTGCCTTTGTAATGACATCTGCACTGGTTAGACGTTCTAGTCTTCTCAGATAAGGACGATAAACTCCATAGGTCCCGTCTCACAATACTAAGCACTGAAGCACATACTAGTCCCAACATTGTGTTGCGTGATGTTGTGTCAGGAGAGTTTTATCAATTATTTATCTTGGGGTTTATTCTAGGTTAAAGTTTAAGAGGAAACATTTTCAGTTGCGGGATTTTTCAATTTAGCTTGTAGAGGTATGAAAATCGACGTTTCCCGCTAATCACAATTTCTCATTAAGTCGTATTTACCGAGTTCGCTGCCGCGCTTATTATTATTTGCATATTTAACGCTTTTTCGGTTCTGGTTTGCTCTTGGTTCACCATAGAATCTGCCGTGTTGTTAAGATCGGACGTGTTAAGTGCAGACACACGCGTTTCCTTACGATCAGTTACGGTAAGCCATTTAACTTGGCAATAGCGACGTGCACTGTTACTAAAAATAGATCTGGATATCAAGAGAAATTGTAAATTATTCGAAGCGCCTTCCGAACGCTAAATTAGATCTTTTGTCCTTAGCACATGAAGTCAGAGTAATTGTTCACATGAAGCACGAATGTAGAAGTGGATCGTTTGTTTTGCCACCACAGCACGAAATTGCGAATTTACGCATCTTTTCTTTTTGCGCAAATATTCGTAAATATCGGGTTAAGTGCACTTGGCCTTTGCCACGCTGTACTCGATCGAAGAGAAAGGGAAGCTGTGTAAACAAAGAGAACTGTTATACGTATAAGCAACCGAGTTGAGCTTGTGAAAGGGCCTTAGATCATCGGTTATTTCGCGGTTACGTCAGAGCAGAAGTTATGTCGGTTAGTTTTAGGTTACGACTAGAGTCAGAATAAGCCTCTTTTACGCTGTTGAAGATTGTTTTTCTCTGCTCTATAGCCTGTTCCAGGCTCTCAGATAGTGGAAGCGCGAACGAGCGCCCCGTTTACTATATGAACGTCTGGAACAGGCTACTGCTGTACGACGAGTCCACTTAGTCAGATCCCTGGTACAGAAGTTGTAACGAGCTTCATTCCAGCCTAAGTGAGTTGCTAGTGAGCTAATTTCTCCCGATTGTTGCAGTTGTCAGTGTCTAGTTTTCCGTCCAAAGAAAATCCCATAAACGGGCGAAAAGCATATCTCAAACCGGTGGAGTTTCAATCCTCACCACGACGAGGAAAAGTCTATCATCCCAGTCGGCAGATGAAACTAAAACACCCACCCCAAACTGGTATCCAATATGTTGTACCTAACAATGTTGAGGACGTTTCCGAGGGTATTTAGATTTTGTTTGTGAAGTACAAATTGAAACTTAACGCAATTCTCGCAGCGTTAAGTTGATGTTTACAAGGGAAACATCACAGTCTTCTTTGCAATGAAAGGCAGAGTCGGAACCACAAAAGTACACCCCCGACAACATTAAATACTCAAAAATAATACGGAAAAAATCCACAGTGTTCAAGAAAGTTGTAGTTCAGAGGTGTAACAAGAGTTACATTATCCAAGTGCACAGACGTTTCCTCAAGATAGCTTGAGAAGGTATAGAGACAGTCAGTTCAGCCGATTGCCAGTAGAGGTACGATACCTGTCTACTGTTGATGCAAAAACACCAATTTCACAGTCAAGTACTTCTCACTTCAAATCAATCTTCTAAATACCAGTAAACTCATAAAGCAAGTTGACGGGTTGTGTATATTTACATGAAATTAAGAAACTGCGATTACCATTGCCAGAAATTTAGGACAAGATGGCGGCGGCGCCTGCGCACCAAGGCCAGAATGGCGGCAAACTCATGTAAAGAAATGTATGGAGATATGAAATTATTTTCATATATATAAATAATTAAATTGCGGTTCGTCATATCACGACTCGATACATGTTCAGTAGTGTACAAGCTTCGCATTTGACTTATCAACGGCTACTTAGATAGATGATTACTTACTTCCCGACGCCTCGACCAATCCATCACACATTGATGCTCCATTCTCCATACATTGCTTTAAAATCGTAGCGAAGTCATGCCACAAACTCGTCCACTGGCAAGCAAACCCTTTCACAATGTGAATCATCACGACTCGATATAACTTCTACGATGTTTAAACGATCTAATTCTGCCGAAAAATGCATGAATTGCCCACGGCAAAATACTTCCAAGGACGTCCTTATCTTTCTCATTTTTCGTCTGTAGCACAGCAAGCGGACGCCATATTTATGTATGAAAGAAAGCTAGAAACTCGAAGCTTTCCCTGCACGAGCCGCCATTTTCTTTGTTGATCAACACTGGTGTTTCATGGGATATAAACTGGGTTACAGTCCCCCAGTAACCCTAGATTTGGTTTGAATGGAAGTAAATACGCGCGAAAATCGAACACAGCTTAATTTATAAAGGCTATCACACTAATATTTAAACCAAAAAAATGTCGGACATTGTCGAGAATTCCTTTGCACCAAATAAAATATCTACAGAGCTTAGATTGTGCAATATATCGTATGAAACAGCGTCTTTCTCACTCGTTTCAGTGTTTATTCCTTTGCGTTATACAGTATACCGCTGGTAGTTGTTAGCGGGCTCGAAATGTCCGCGATTTCTGGCGATGCGCGAAACTTACACAACGTTAATTATTCAGGCTGGATTCTGGGTTTTCGTTCCTGGCAGAGGATGTTATATTTTTCAAATTTTATCGACGAAACATTATACTACCCTTTCTATATGACAATGAGCAACGATGAATGAATTACAGTTTAGTGCTTTTTTGCATTGCAGAACCGCGATAAAGACAAATTTGTGTGAAATCCTCAGCAGAAAAGAAAACACATACCTGATGTCCAGGAGGAAATGAGAGATACTAAATATTCAATACTTCCTGAGGATGCAATAAAGAATGGTTGAAAGTAAGATGTTCTAAAGCTGGTGTTTTTGGAGGGATAGGAGACTAGGGAGGACTTCCGTATTATTACCATAGAAAACGTGATACATTTCACAGATGATTTTTCTGTTGAGGTTTTCGAGATTTTCGAGTTCAATCATATTTGGTGGGTCAACCATGACAGGGAAGATTCTCATACTCACACGGCGTACACTTTTTGTCATCGGAAAGAGCCATTGCCGTGCCGATTGCTAACTATTTTTGGAGATGCGACCCATAGGATACGTACTCATTTCTTAAAGTTAACTTTCGCGCGTATTCAGTCACGTTGAATAACATTTACATTGTCGAACCCGCAGACCAGTGGGACACTTTGTATACGAACCTAGATAAACGACCTGGGTCACCAGGGGTTCCTGTAGTTCTGTGGTTGCTTTATGGAATCAGATCGGTGTTACGGAGGCCGTTGGTTCAATCGCTACCCGGGACTCTGATTTTATTTTTAGTTGTCCTTTCGCCCTTTGCCAAACAACTAGCATATCATCTTTCTTGTGGACATGTAAGTCATTAATAATTTCGTTCTCGCGCATGGTTAGGGATGCCAATTGAGAGCAAATTCAATTGGGGACTGGGGCAAGTAACTCTTGCGGACCGACCACTTCCAACATTCACTCTAATTACATTGCACTGATCAGGACTGATACTGAGACTCAGAAGGTTTGTGTTCCCTAAAAAGTATGCATAAGATTCTCTCAACAACAACGCTAATTATTGGGTTAACTTAGTCCTCTCTAAGATTCAAGAGTAGCAAACTGCACATGCAGTTATTTCGATATTTAATTTCAACTTTGTGCTGTTGCTATGACAAAAAAGCTCATCTTAGCAAAGGCAAAGGGGTACAATAATGGCAGTAAATACAAGAACAAGTACAATACAGTAAATACAAGAACAGTGCGGAGCATAACGCAAAGGCAAAAGTAACTGTACGCTCTTTTTCAGATTGTACAAACGTAAAAACAGAAATATTTAAGAAAGCCTTTGAAATGTGACAAGATATGGCAATTTGCTGCATGATAGCCCCTTAGCTCTTTCGTTTTGGATTCCAGCAGCCCTGGCTAAATGCGCGGAACGTGTATGTAGGTATGAAACGAAACAATGAAAGGGAAATATTTAAGGATCTTTCTCAGACATCTTGCCCTCCTTTGTTTCCTTATTGATCATAAAACGCATGATACTTGATTGGCGCTGAATAATAATAATAATAATAATAATAATAATGATGATGATGATGATGATGATGGTGATGATGATGATAAAAAGAAGAAGAAGAAGAAGAAGAAGAAGAAGAAGAAGAAGAAGAAGAAGAAGAAGAAGAAGAAGAAGAAGAAGAAGAAGAAGCCAACGAAGAGGAAGCCGGTAAGTTTCCGAAAAGAGCAATAGCAAGTTCGATTAAAAAACAGGCACAGATTCTTATTTTGGGATTAAATAAGGATACTGAGGGAGTATGAATCATAGTCCCGAAGTTGGTGCAAATGACGCCAAACATTTATCTAGGGAAAAGAGACGGCTAAACAAGTCTTAACATCGCCATCGAGTGTCGTAAATCACAAATGGGTCAAAAGCAACTTGAATGTACTTCAGGTAACTCGCGCTAAGATGGACATAGAGGGGACTGCAAGAGCTGTTCATTTCAGATAGCTGTCTATCTTTAAGGGAGTTCTAGCTGTGACAATAAACTGGCTGACGCACGATCGGCATGGAAAAACTTTAGATGTCTGCCTGTCTTAACAGGGTGTCCGTAAAATTATTGACTGGAATAGGCAAGGATTGATGTCTTTCAAGTGACACTGCTCAATCAAACATGAAGGTCAGGGGTGGATGTAGGAGAGGGGTACAGGGGGTGCACAGGTCCCCCCCTTCCTTGAGATGAGCTGCGGCTTACTAATATAACAAGTATTCTGCAAAAAGAAAAAAGAAAAAAACAAGTGGTTTATTGGTGTTGAAGTAAAACATGAGACGAGGTTGAAGAATTTTTTTAAAAAACGCCTTTAAAATGGTATTTTGGCGCTGAAATTTCGAGCATTAGCCCTGCTAATGCTCGTTTGTTATGTTGTCTCAGAAGTTCACATGACGTTATTGCCCAATCATAAGCCTTCTCCTGCTCGTTGTGCGCTTTTAAAATTTCTTTAAGTCACCCATCAGTTACGTCATTCCTTACTGCAGCCCTTCATAAGACAAATCCTGGATCCGCCCTTGAAGGTTGCGAGGAAAAAAAAAGGGAAGTGATCAGCAGGTGAAGGTCTTGATTCAGTTCAACAAATTCTCCTCATCTTCACCATAGAAGATTTATTGAGAACATTGTGGAAAATACAAAATATGCTGAAATAAGGGTTGAAGGGTTAATATCCTGTCCATTGGCTATTGCTTTTGATCCGCTTTACACACTCAGCGGTTTCCTACCCTTACGAGTTATTATTTGTTTGCACGCTCAAGTGGTTTGAACAGAACTCAGTTGTGGGCGGTCACCCGTCGCTGAATGAAACCACCTGAAACGTCTTTAATCACTAAACAACCGGGCATTATGTTGAAAATACTTATGGCAGAAAACCCTTTTGCTTTTATCAGTTACTGTGACCTCTTAACCACAAGTACACGAAACTAAAGTAAAGACAAAAAAAAAAAGAACAAAACATCCCTGTGAACGTACAACAAAGCAAACGAAAAAGGAGAGATTACATTTCCCTTTGATACCCCCAGACGCTTATTGCAACTTATCAAAACATAAACAAATTAGCGCAGATACTGAGAACAGCAACGGATGATATTATAAACAAATTATAAACAAACAAAGGGGAAGTAGCGCGAAATATTTGTTCCAGAATACCACGATTAAAACCCACAAGACTTTGGGTTTTCAGTCGTGGGACAAAGTTATTTTCCATTCCAGTGACTTCATAAGGTCATTAAGGTCATCTTCAAGAAGTTCTTGCGCGCATGCGTTCGTCACTTTGGTGAATAACGGAATAAGTCAAGAATTTTGTTGATTAGGTAGTCCGCTCTCATTGAATCATCATCCAGGTTTCTGTAAATAAGCCACAAGGATTTTAATCTATTCTAATACCCGTAGGAATTGGGAGGTTTGCGACGCCGTAAGTACTCGATTTCTTTTTATTTTTGTCTATCTTAGCCAGAGTTAAATGGCAATATCTTATATAAAGAACCCGTTTAGTAATTTTCACGGTTCTTGGCAATGTTGCATACGAGATCACCCAGGGGTTGTCTCTTTCTGGTTCGATTTTGACATCCATTGATCCAAATTCGCCCGCTTCCGCGGTGTCAAGGCAGTTCAAGAACCTTTCCTGTAAACTGTTTCAAATAAACGTTCACGTATGTTTGGCGTAATCGGTTTAATGTATTTAACCCAAACACCACTTTTGTAAAGTAAACTATTTTGTCTTTTCACGAGATTTAGACTCAACAGGTGACATGATATTCATTGATACCTTGTTTTTTCAAACCACTTTATTTCAGACATTTTGTTTAGCCCTGGTCTCTTTCATTTATGATTACTGCATGGTAAATATTCGTTGGAAATTGAAGCAAGGTTAAGTTTAAATAATATCCTTGGCGTATTTCTTTGGTGTCAGTTCTTAAAAGAGCAGAGTATTTTAAGTTCAATTGTTTTTGGTGCGCTCATAAAATAAATATGGCGCAGTTTTTGGACGACAGCGGGGAAATAAACCTGGTTTCGTTTTTTGTTTGATTAGGTAATCAGTTTTCGTGTATTCATGTTGATCATCTAAAATATAGTATGTCCATACGTCCAAGGAATTTGATTTGATTTTAACGATATTTTGTTATCGCGTAAAGCAAATAGTAAAACCTGGTACCAGCTTCAAACCATTTCAAACCGATTTTGCCACTCGCTTATGTGCCGTACGCGCTTGTGGCAAATTGTTCACTATCTTAAGAGTGACGAGAAGGCGTCGTTGAAGTGCATGACCTCACCAAGAGAACCTGGCGAAGCTTTAAGGTCATTTTGACCTTTCTCTTGAAATAAAGAAGATTGTTTGTCGGGCCAACTTAACTTTGGACTTTGTTCTCTGCAGCAAAATTCAACAATGAAGGGCGAGAAGGTCTTTGTTTACTCCGTGGTAATCTTGTCGATGTTTATTTCACTTTCTACCGGTCAAGGTAAGTAAATGAAATCAGCATATGTGCAATCAGATTTATTACCTCCATACAATCTGTACTCTCTAAGGAGCAATGACGTTTGAAAACGACTCAGTAAATTAATGAGCTGCCCTAGCCTGATTCTGAAAAATATCAAGAAGCAAAAAACACCAAAGGTAGGAATGCTCCGCTTGGAACAACTTGCTTCATAATAGCACAGCCATTAAGCCATGGACAAAATGTTAACAGCATTGTGTGCGACACATCCAAAATATTTTACACGGCAGCGCTGAACGTGCCGCTAAACTCCACCTAATCTTACTGGAGCACTTTTCAATTCAAACGTGCAAAAATGAGTAGTCAGAGTAATAGAGTTATTCAACGTAAGATGGTGGTCATTGTAATGTTGTTAGAATTGCTGAACTTAAGGCTGAAACTGAGGTTAACCCTTTCAATCCTACGATCACAATATTGATTCTCCTTACTGTCTTCCATACATTGCTTATAATGTTATTTCTGAGAATTTGATTTTAAATAAAGCAATACCCCTAGTTGCCTTTCCTTTATCCTCATCACCTGTCTTCTTGAGAATGTAATTAAACGAAATTACTTTTTATACTGGTCACTCAACGGAGTGAAAGGGGTGAACTCAGTAACTTAATTGTAGAACTGCAAGGCTATAACAATAAAAAAACTATGTCACTTAGAGTATGTTTTTACAATTTTGTTTTCAAAACATATTTTCAAATGAGAAATGTGTACTTATGACTGTAAATTTAATCATCGTCACAACTATTGCTGTAGCTACTCCTGCGCCAGCCCCAGCACCACCAACCACATTGGCACCAACAACATCAGCGGCAGCCACTACAAAGCCAAGCGGGCCCACTCCAGTGGACCCCAACACTTTGAAGTGTAAGTTACTGCAAATGTGCCATTAAATTAAGACATTGTTTTCAAAAAGAAGAAGAAAACGACGAAGACGTGACAAACATGTTTGATGTTTTGATGTTCAATAACATGGCTTCTTTAATACAAACGTTTAGTTTTGTCCTGGTAGGTACGCACACGTGTATCAGAAAGATGGAAGCAGCAAACCACAGCAAATTGTCAGGCCTTATCTCTGTCCTGTTCTTATTGTTTTCAGGCACTGTCTACAACCTGACACTGAAGCTCACGAATGTCACCTATACTGACGATTTAGCCAACCCACATTCACCCCAGTTCGTCAAGCTTAGGATGGATTTTGAAGTTGGAGTAAGTATATGCTTTCATACCATATAAAAGGCCCCATTATGTGGAAAAGGAAAGAGTCTCTATCATCGAAATTTACGATATGATTGCAAAGCTCCTTCTTTACCGTCGTATGGGATTCAATAAATTGCTTTAAGCGTGCGCAAAATTCTTGAATAGTATGTAATTCACTTATTATTTTTCGATAATTTTGACAATGGTTTTTAGCCATTACCCTTTCTCGGCTCATCGAAAAACACCTTGAGTTTTTAACCTCCACTCTGAAAATATTTCAGATTCTTCAAGTGTATGACGGATACGCACCCTTCGTCGGTGTCACCACTCTGAGATTCAGGTAGTTATGTGCTATTCAGTAAGTTTGGTTTTTATTTTAAAGGCTGATACGATGTGTCGTCGTCATTCGTGACATCCACCTCACCTTCACCTCTTCCTGCTCATCTTCAGCATTATCCTCGTCCTTATCCTCGCCCTAAGGAGCATCATCAAAATCCTCACCCTTTACGAATTAAGGGGGTTAGTTTTTGACGAAACTGTAGCGTTGCGCTGGTGGGGGAGTGTTAAACAAAAATTTAGTTTTGTCAACTGAGTTGATAATGTAAACTGGCCACCGTAAAGAGATTAAAAAATGGTGATGTTTCGAACGTTAGCGCTTCCTCAGAACGGAAATCATCCTCACCCTCGTTCTCGTCTTCATCTTTCCCCTCTTCCTCCCAACTCTCCTCCTCCTCATCGCTGTTGTTATTATCACCACCTTGACTTTTGCAATCGCCATTGCTATCATCATCATCATCATCAACATCGTCATCGTCATTGTCGTCGTCATCATCATCATTATCATCATCGTCATCATCATCATCGTCATCAAGATCATCATCATCGTCATCATAATCGTCATCATCATCATTATTATCATCGTCATTATCGTCGTCATCATCGCCATCTTCATTATATTTATCCTTACTTAAGCTGCTGCTCGTGTCATTCATCTAATCTGAAGAAAAATAAACAAGAATCTGCACGTCCGTAGTTACAGTGAGCAAAACAACAATATACAGGAACAGATTTCAGGTTTTTGAGAACTCGAACTAGAATGAGGATGTCAGTTTTGTTAAGCTTTAAAAGCTGGAAAAAAATGAGCGCGTATGGCCGCTCAAAACGAAAACCGTTATGACCAATTTCTTGCCTTTTGGAAGTAATGCTCATCTTCTATTTCTTATTTCTCTTTCTAATTTTTCTCTTTCTCTGATATAGTAAAGCACCTGACGGCAAATCAATCGTACACTTCTGTGTGGAATTCAATACCAACGGAACGCATCTTCCAAACTTGACTAAGGCCATAGCTCTTGGTACACTGGGCAAGCTTACGCCTGTGCCAGTCGCCCCTAAGCTAGATCAAGCAGGTGGGTAATATTATGACAAGGGTTGCCTTCAGTAGCCCCAGGGAGATCCGATATAGTAGACACTGGTCGTCGCAAAACGTCAAACCCCATTGCCATTTTCAAAAGTGACTGAAAGTTTCCTGGTTAAGCTTGGCGAGTAACTCCTACATGGATACAAGGTACTTAAGAACTCACATGCTATTTTAAAAGTGTGTGGCATTTGGAACCTTTCAAAAGGCCTAATAGAGACGTAACTAAGGATGCAATCAGCAGGGTGGTGAAGACATATTTAAATGCTTGACGATATACTGTCACCGGACCTTCTCATTACAAAGGCAGTTGACAAATTACATATTTTCTTTTGTCCTTTTCAGCTTGTTACAAGGAGCCAGCTCCTCCAGTTTGCCCTATTCCTTGCCCATCAGCCTGTGCTCCTACCTGCGGGAACCCCTGCTGCCAAATGGGTTACCAACAGACCTACTACATCCCCCCTCCTCCGCCCGTGCCAGTTCCAGTCCCTTGTCCCAATTCTTGTCCCAGCAGCTGCGCGTCGGTTGGATGTACCCCAGCCTGTTGTAACACACTGTACAACCAGGCACCTTACAGCTACGGTAAACGTCATCACGCACCAACACCAATAAGGGGAGCAAAGAAACACCACATCTTTCACAAACACCACACGAAGAACTGAGCCGGATAATAAGGAATGGAACTAGAAAGGAGGAGGAAAAGCGAACGCGTGAGGTTTTAGTCTGTTTTCCAGTTTTATTTGCACACGGAGTACTTCATATGTCAGTTCAAGTCAGTGACATAATCCAGCACAAGCGGTGACGTAAAAGCCAAATTAAAGCGGACACGTTCTATTTCGAAATGGACGAGACAGAAGAGAATAAACTGCGAATGAAATTTCAAAACAACTGAGTTGTTTACCTTGTAATGGAGAAAGATCAAAGCAACCGAAATTACCACATTTGTTTACAAAAAAGATTGAACATCTAAATCTAGCAAACTAATTCTGTGAATTGACTCATCAGTAGCCCGCAAACAGATTCTCTTTAGAGCGCTTGTTTCTGGATAGCAATGACTGAGTTAAACAGGTTTCAAAAAGGTAAAATTACTGACTTTAAGTTTTTTTTCTGATTTTGTCTAGTGGTTGTAGTTGTTGTCATAAGTACCTATGGGTTCTTTCAATTCAATCATTGTAAATACTCTTGGAGAGATGCCATAACTCAAAATAAAGTTATGACCAAAAGTACTATCCTGATCTTTTATTGTGAACAACACCTTGTGGCAATATCCAAATATGGTTATGACACTCCCAATATTTCCATGTATACTCAACAGATATCCTGCGATATACGTGTGTCACGTAGAATCAAAGGGTGCCTATGACTAACTCGTGGATTAATTATTTTCGAAATGTAAGCTGATCATGATAGTGATCTTGCATCTGGTCAAAACATGGGTCATCATAATGTGCAAGATCTCCCACTAGGGAGGAGTGGAGGGAGAGGGAAGGCTAATTTCATTGTCTCGGTTGTCGCCTCCTTTCCAGATCAGGGGCGTCCTATTATCCCTTGGACCGAGAGCCTACAATAGCACAGGCTAATAACTAAAGATAGATACTGTATGATGTGAGTTGGGTGTCTGTGTATTCCAAGTTACCCCACCTAAACGAGCCACCTCACCTACCCGAAGTCCCACACGTCAATGTAAAGGGCCCTAAAATAATCCGTTTTTCTGTTCTTCCTACCGTAGGCATTGATTTCAAAACAGATAAGATACCGATAGAAGAGGTTACAGGATCGAAGGTGCCCCTAACCTGGTAGGGTCTGGGGGTAGGATCCTCAGAAAATTTCAACTTCAATTTAGGATATTGGAGTTGTTGTCTTCTCGTTTTTAGTAATAGAAAAGAAAAATTTGGTTTACCCCTTTCCAGTCGTATCGCTAAGGTACAGAGTTTACGAAAATAGAGGGGTAAAACAGTGAGGCGGTCAAGGAGGTTACAAGGAAAGGTGGGAGTTGTATTTTTCAGACGGGTAAACTCTGTTATAATTGTATCAGTATGAATTAAGGTGTCTACTTGTGTTTGTGGCAGATCTAAGGGAGCACCCCCTTATTTTTAGGTTGTCAAATGCAATGCATCAGCAACTGCTTACGATACGATACGATACGATATCTTTGTTTTACTGAAAGAGGGTATAGACATGTTAACCCAATGAGAATTTTCTAACCCACGCACAGCCAGGGTTCATTACGTCCCTAGTGGTCCTTTTACGTCCCACAGAGTCAATTTGTGAAGAGTTGTGAGACGGGACCTCCGGTTTTATCGTCCTTATCCGAGAAGACTAGAAAGTCTACCATTTGCAGATGTCATTACAAAGATAGCACTTTCTCCTCAGTTATTTAAAGCCCCTGAGTATTGGTCCGGTCAGGGCACTAGTGCTCGGGCACGAAGTGTGAACGCAGCCTTAGACTTCCTTCGTGAACGTTCCGATGCTTCTCCACCTTCATTCCCGCTAGTATTCAGGTTGAAATCATTACATAAGTCTTCCAACCGATGTTTCTTGTCCTGGTTGGCCGCACTAGTTCTTTGGTTTCACATCATGGACTCGTCAATTGTGCCAGTGTTTGTTATGTTTTTCAGTTAGTAGTTTTTCCCTTTAAGAACTACTGTGTTAACATGAATTACTTGCCGAAAATCAGCACGCTCTGCGCTTTTACTCGCATTACTCACAGGGACTTGAGGAAACGATCGATCTACGATGTTTATCGGGCGCTTTCGTTTGGAGCCGACTGATTTCCGAAAGTTGTCTACATCTGACTGGCATATTTGCATATCGCAGCGCCCACAATAACCTTGCGTTAAGCGTAATCCAGGAGTTAAAAATGGCGTTTATTCAGCTTTTCTGCCATAAACTCAGTAAATTGTGTTTTGTTATCATTGTGTTGAACAATAAAACAGTCATCGTGCTCAATCTTACTAATCTTGTGGTATATCGCCTTATTTTAGCCAACTCGGCTAAGTGTTTAAACAGTAGTCTCCATTTGGCGCGGAAGTATGCGCGGACATTGTGCTGTTCCGAGAAGCGAACTGATAGCAGGCGATATTCCGCCCGATTTCGTAGGATAATTGTTAAATATTGATTTTAGTATCCTTATTCATAAAATCCCCTTCAAACATTTTAAGAGATAAATCGATGTGATAAAAATAGCTGTTCTTGATTTAAAATTTATAATTGCCAGTAAAGTTAAACTTGAAACTTGAAACTTGTTTCCTAAATTAGGCATTCGTCGCGTGTCAGGACCTGATAACAGCAATAAACTCTGCGGATAGATGTTGATATTATTAGCTTTATAGCCGTAAATCTTTATTGAAAGACCTCCTCCTTAACCTAGAACAAGGGTACTTTTACTAATCGCATTAATGGTGGCTCAAAGTTTGCTGCATTGAGATTCCATACAAGGACAAATCAACTAGTTGCTTTATGCCACAAAATGCCACAAAATTTGAGTGAAATGCTGTCCGAGCTGTTTGTGGCACGAGTGTTACTTTAATTCCCAGACCTACTTTCCCCAGGCAACGGAGAATTTGGTGAACATGTTAATGTTAAATAAGTGGTATAGCTGTTTGCGCAACTTGAAACAGATTTTAATGGTTCCAAATCACTAAAATAAACCTTTTACAGACGAGTAAACATGAAAAAGGTTACTATCGTAGGGGCGAAAATTTATGTTTAGTCTTTCTCCTCGATTTGCATATATATTCATGTTATTGGAGTTGGCTGGTTATTATGTTACATAGTGGGAACACGTCCAACATTAAGTTATGGTTACCCCTTGTGGGCAAAGTGTCTACAGGTCTCCTGCAAAGAGTCTCTAGAAAAAACGGATGACGACAATGATGCTTACCTCGACGTTTCATTTGGATTGTCATACGTAACGATTTCATCCACAAAAAGGAAACAAATAAATAAAGGAATAGCTTTGTAGCAGAGTAGGAGGAGCGAGAAGGTCAAGGGAAATTTAAAAATATCCTCAAAGAAGTCCAGTATACGCTGTTATGTAACTATGGGTTGTTACGTAACTGAACTCGTGACAAAACATTTTAAAACAAATGTCGATGTTACTTACGACCCCAGACAATCCAAACAACTTTCATGTTCTTCCGACTTGCAGGAAACATTTGATATTTCATGACATTTCGTAGCACTGATTACATTTCGATGTTCAGTTAGTGATGAAATATCGTGGAGAGAATATCGCAGTCTAATCAATTTGTTGTTACGTGTATTACGTAAACTTTAATTTCCTTTCTTTGTACTGCCGATCTCCAGCTTCTTTTGCTGTTATTCATATCCGCAGCTGGATCGATGCGCCAGCTTCTTGAAAGTACAAAAAAAAAAAAAAAAAATAGCGGGGAAAAATATTTGTATTCCCGGGAAAAACCACCGTCATTAGAAACGTCATCGTAAAAAAAGAAATATCCTTTGCAGAATATATTTGTGGTTAACACTTGAAGACACTTGAAAGCAAAAGTCTAAATTTAAATTCCATACTGGAGAAAATCATACTGGTTTAAGCAGATTCAGTGAATTGATTATTGGAAGCACACAGTTCCGCTATTAAACCTGGTTATGTCATATCTCCGCCGTTTAATCTCGGTAATATCCCTTTAGATCAGTTAACATTCGTCCAAAAAAGAAAATATACAGTGCTCATCCTAAAAATAAACACAAAAAGCATGTCTAAATCCTGTTAAGTCTTAAGGGCAACTGGTACGTGGTGTGTGGAGTTACGTTGCAAAAATATGATATTCTGAAAAACGCTGCCAGCCTATGCATTTCCACGTGAATTATTTAATACCCTCAAGCGCAAAAAGGGGAAGGGAGGTATGTGTTTTTAAGAAGTACGCGTTGACGCTACCAAACCTTTTGGTATTATATATTAAACAGTATTAGTCGATTACGAACTAGAACTTCAGCGTTGGATTAACTTCTGAGAAAGCATCGTTTTAAGGTATTTGAAATCATAACAAGACGTCACAGACGTTTTCCATCATTCGACTATTCTCAGCATTTTATTTTGATACTGAAAGAAACAATCAATATAACTGAAGGCAAATATTGAAAGGAAATTTGCCCTGAGTGGGATTTGAATCCACGTCCCCCCCATTGTTAGTCAGGTGTGATAACCACTTCACCATCAGAACAACCACGCTGGCAATGCAGCAATCGAAGGGCTGATTTATGTGGCTGAAGACGTGGGCCTCCAGGAAATTTTCCTTCAAGGTGACAAGCCAGTGGAAGCCTATAACTCCATATGCAACCAATCTTAGGATCAAATACACGATACACGACACGAGGTCAACTAAGTCGGCTACAAAGGAGGATCCACAAAGGATACAGGCTATTTAGTTGATACTCAAGTACTATATATGTGAAACAACCACTTAACTCGTACACCCCAAATAATAATATTAGAATAAATGGTCTTGAAAGAAAATTTGCCCTGACTTGCTCGTGAGATTGCCCTAATGGTGTAGTGGTTATCACACCCGACTAGTAGGGACGGGAGGGGATAAGGGGGACGTGGGTTCAAATACCACTCAGGGCAAATTTTCTTTCAAACATATATATTAATAGTTTTACAAAAACACAGTTCTTCCGGCCAAGATGAGTTTGAAACTGAAGGATGT
Organism: Galaxea fascicularis; assembly: GCA_948470475.1. Taxonomy (NCBI): domain Eukaryota; kingdom Metazoa; phylum Cnidaria; class Anthozoa; order Scleractinia; family Euphylliidae; genus Galaxea; species Galaxea fascicularis. The sequence goes on from OX419336.1 coordinate 35,128,780, forward strand.
CATCATGACTCTTACTAGTAGGTGGAAAAAGCCACGAACTCAGTTTTAATATACATTTTACATTCAAGAAACAGTATGTGAAATGCCGAGACGCGAAAACTAAAGGAAAATTAACCAAAAAAGGAATCTTAGAATAGGGTTAAAAACCATTGGGGTCTGTTTCTTAAACTGATTCCCTTTAGTGAACATTTTAAAATTTAGCTTTCAAATTTAGGGACCCTGTCTACATACAATCTTTTACGAACGTGGTAATATATCGAGTCTAAGCAGCCGCTTGCCTCCCCTGCAGTTTCTTGGACGAAGCTGTGAACTTCAAAATGGTCTACAACTACAAGCCATAAGCTGCAAAGGGCAGCTTGTTAAATAACACGAAATCCTACTTGGCACAACGCCTTAACTCCTAATTTACACGTTGCATTTCACTCCGGGTGCATTTATAGATAAGAATCGGACCAACGGTGTTTGACCTTCAAGCGTACTGCGGTAAGTGTAGAGCCTTTCAGTTGGGTTCAGTTACTAGACCGGATTGCTGCCACTTTTGGAATACTGGTGCTTGAATTACGATAGATTCTAAAATTAAAAGCGCGTGTAAATCTAGGTGCTTCATCTTGCATATTAAAACAGTATTTGGGAATTTCGAATTTGTTTTCATTAGTAATTGTATTAATAGTTTGGCTGCACACAGCATCCAGCTCCGAAGCACTGCGTACTGCGTTGAAAATGTCAGCGCCCAGTTTTTCGGAAGTTCCAGATTTGTTATTTAAATCAAGCATAATTGTAAAGTGTGAGTGAAACATTTATAGCTATTTAACAGCTAGCAGTTAATTCTCCGTACCTCTATTCTCAGCTAAAGCAATTGGAAAAAGTGCCATATTTCAGCTGGTAGCTATTTCTAAATTATTAGTTTGGCAACTCTTCAAATATTGCGGTTAGACCTCTCTAACAATGAAAACAAGCCCGCCCTGTTTGTTTAAAAAAAAAAAAACAGAATTGAATGTTTTCACGTTTGAAACAGCTAAGAGATTTCAATGGAAGACGCTAGATATTAATCGCTAATATTTGTGAACTAATCTCCTAAATCACCCGCTTTCGGCAAAGAAATCCTTTATCTCTAGATCCGATACTTAATACTACATTAGTCAAAGTTAAGACGTACTAAACATAATGCCCCAATTGTAAAAAGCGAAAAAACCAGCGACCGTTTAGACACACAAATTTCAAATCGCCTTTGCTGTTATGCGATAAACTAATGCACACTTAAGTGTCCATTTGCTGTTTTAAAGTTGACAGAATGACTCCAAACGAGCTTCTATTATAACCTGAAAAATTTAATTGGAATTTTTTGGGGGTCACATCCTTTTAGTATAATTAACTGCCGTAACCAAGAGATAGCTCTGATTGATAGTTTTACTGACAGAAATAAAAGCCGCCATGAATAATCATCTTTTTCACAAAGTGAAAATTGTTTGGTTAAATTGTAGGTCTTCAACGAGTTGAGCTGTCTTAGTTTAAGCTATTTATGGTGTATAAAAGTGGTTTAGAGTTGTTCTTAAGTTTAAAAGGCATGCCTAATTGGTCTTCTATTCATCACCTTAAAATGTATGACCATACTAAGGACATACTCTATCATACCTCAACCATATAACTCCCAGAATAAATTAGCATGTATCTTCTCCTTCAAATGTCAATACATTGTCCAGCAGACAGGTGATGAGAACAGACAAATTTATCAGCCAGAGGGTGGTATCTTGATATATAATGGCAATTGAACTTCGTGTCGTGCAATTTAGTTTGAAATCTTACTTGTGATTTCAAAATCGAACTTGCGCGCAGCGCGAGTTCGAATTGAAATCACAAGTATGATTTTAGACCAAAATTGCACGACACGAAGTTCAATTACCACTTTATTACACCTATTTTGAAATCACACAGGTTTTTGTCAATATTAATATTTATTTAATGTTCACTTCAGGAAAACCAGTTTTGAATTTTGATGGGCTTAAAAAGGGATGGGTTTAGAGCAAAAAATGGTGCAATTTGGGAATAAATTGCACTGTTGAGAGCCAATCAGATTTCATGAATGATGTGTGATTTCAATATTGGTGTAATAAAACTTTAAATTCTCTTAATGTAAAAGGAACTGTATAGCAGCTAAAGAGGGGAATTAATGCTCAAATCTTGTGAGATAAGGCTGTATAATCGCTAATGAATTCCTTTCTCTTCTTGTCGTCAGTTTTAAGGCCTCGTAACAACGACTATATATAATCTTTGGGTTTGTACTGAACAATATTTCAAACAAAAGAACTACATTTACAAGCAAGGAGGAATGTTACCTTGTGCTTATGGCTGAATTAACACATAAAAAGAACAGCAACAGAATCTTCAAGAGAAATGAACAATAGAAAACATCGTTACGGAAATAGGCGCCTCAATTTTGTTAAAGTCGGTGTTATGTTTGTAGCAGCAACAAACTTGAATATTTTATATGATGCGTTAAACCACTGCCAACGAAAGCCTTATAGATCAACGTGGTCAAATAAAACTGACGACGAGAAGTCTGAAACTGGGAAAGAGCATTTTTCTCAAGAAGACCCTGAGGGGCAATTTCCACCCTGGACGGTCAAAATTATTGGCTCTTCTTTGTTCTGTTTCCTTGCGCTGAAGCGACTTCGAGTTGGAGTTGGCGATTTCCAAGATAATGTCCGTCTAGCCGCATTGCGATACTCAGAGCACATAAGTCCGAAGATTATAGGATGGCAGCCGCTATTGAGGAAGGCCAGCCACATTGTGACGATGTAGGTGATATTAGCAGCGAATGGGTCCGAGAGCGATTCAGTATTGCCCAACATTCTCCAGCACATAAAGAAATTGTAAGGAAAGAGCGTCCATGCAGATACAATGACGATAGTCACCAGCATAACAACAGCTTTCTTTCTGATTCTTAGGGCTTGGGGATTGATCTGCACCATAGCCGACATGGGCCCCATTTCATCTTCTTCGGTGGCACGACGGTACCGCAACCTTGCCTTGATCTTCAAGATGGTCACGATGTGGAGACATATCATCAAGGTAAGTGGAACGAAACGTAAAGCAATTGCTTGGACAACTTGGAATATCTGTCGTGTCCTGAAAGAAGGCCAATCCTCTACGCAGTGAGGAATTCCACGATACTTATTCACAGTTCTGTAGCTGAGGTACACTGAGGATTGGATCATTCCCATGATCCACCCGCCAAGCACCAAGTAACGAACTTTGGTTCGCTGGGAACGCACATGGAACGGAAAATGAACCACCAGGAACTTCTCGACGCTGATGATCACTAGAGTGAAAATGGCGGCATTTGTGGCCAGGGTTTGCACAAAAATGACAAGTTTGCAGGCAATTAAACCAAACACCCATTTGCCCATGATAAAAATACTCAGAACGAAGAAAGGAATGCAGAACAACGTGATTAGAATGTTCGCAAAGCTGAGGCTCAGGATGGAAAAGTTAGTTGAGCTCCTTCGTAGTCGTTTGTGGCGTAATATAACGGTAAAGAATACACAGTTTCCGACGAAGGATAGAAGGAAAACCAATGTGAAAAAGAGAATGAACGCCACTCTAACTTCGAATGTAAACAGGCAGATCACTGATACGCAACCTGACACAGTCTTGTTATTGTCAGAGGCGTTCATTTCACGGCTAGCCACGAAAAGTTCACCGACTGAATGTTCTATTCTGCCTGTAATCCGAAAAGACGTCCGTTTAACCAACGAGCTACGTCGCAACCTTCTTGTCGGAGGAACACAAGCGTCTTAAAATCAAAAGAGCTTCAGAGGTTTCCAAGTTTTCATCTCTTAATTAACAACTTTTCATTTTCTTATCTCTAAACACCATTAAGACAGGCAGGTGTTAAAAATTGATTGAGTATGTGTCCATTACGTTTAGCTGGGGGACATTTACATGGGGAAGAGCCTATTGTAAGGAATCCTTACCCGCTGCCAATAGGAAAAAACATGTCTGCACAAGAAATATACGTTTTGGATAGGAATATATAAACAACCATTCATACGTGTGGTGGGAAATAACAGAACTTTATCTAAATTATTTTTCCAAATAAGTTTTCTTTCTTTCTCTTTTTAATAAAGATTCGAATTGAATGTGCTCACCGTGGTCTGTTGGTCGTAAAAACGTGAATTATTCGTTTTCGAAAGCTGTAAGGCCATTCACCGGATGAATTTGACAAGGGACCCTAATGATACATGAAATTTCAAAATAATGGAGCAGCTCTTAAACTGACTTTAATTCGAATTTGTAATTACACTTAACCGAGCTCGTATGGAGACAAAAGACCAAGAAAACTACAAACTGGTTAAAAATTGTTCAGAAAAGATGTTTCGTATTCTGACCTTGAGAACGTAAAACCAAACATGAAAACCAATATCGTAAACATCAAACGGTTCCTTTTTTCAAGTCGAATCGATAGAATGACTGACATGGGCAAACGCCAAAGACAAGTTCAAATTATTAAATTACACCGAAATTATCTATGCCATATAAAAAAAAATTGCACATTACAAAAAAAAAAAAAAAAATTACTTTGTCGGTGGAATGGCTATTATCCAAATCTGTAGATAATTTTTGTGAAAGTGTCGCAGTAATAATCTTTCAAGATTTTATCTCCTTGAAATAACATACGGCCACGGAGAACTAATTTCCCTCAACCAAAATGATGGATCAAATGCAGCAGCAACCGAAGCGGCTATTATTGTCTTTAAACTTTGCTGAAATTCGGCTCTTAGTTCGAGTGGAGACAATGCATAGCCCTTACGCCGTTGAATCTGAATACATTAAAATCATTAACAACTCTGTTTTGTCGGAGACGTACACTATGATTCAAAACAGAGTTGCTCGCTAAAATTCCTGAACGAATGACCCCAATACGCCTTTCTTTATCATCTGCTTTCGAGCGGAAATCTTTGACCTTTTATTTACAATAGAAACATTATTCGGAAGGCAGCAGAATTTGTAAAGTTATAATTCTAAGACAGTGTTAAGCATTTTGAACATTTTGTTAGAAATCCTCTTAATTTATTCAGTTATATTCAAACTACTGAAATTTTTATTTTTTTTCGTTAATGAGTGTGTTTAATTTGAGCTGTGATATGAAAGAGAGATACGCAGCCCAATGGCTTCTGTGCAGGCATATATGTGCACCTTATACATTCAAACATTTCTTGTAATCAAATGCCTCTCACAATGTAATGCGACCACCTCTCGAGGCTCTTAATTATGCTACCATATGTGCAGCTTCAAGCCATGGTAAAACATTTGTTTTTGCACTTGAGTTTTACGTTTTTTAAGCCCAAACTGGCGATGGGAAATAGACGTTTATAGCAGCAATATCTTCCTGAAACCCAGCATGTAAAAACCTGCTGCCATGGTGCGTTACATAGCCAAGACAATTTCCACAATGCTTCTTACGTAAAGGTAGTTTGTAAATTAATAGGGTGACGCTGGTTTACTTTGAGTAAACTATTTCATCAGTCTTTAATTTAAGATTTTAGATCCATATTTCGTAAACATTTTGTTACCACTTCCCTTTTTCTTTGAGGTTTCTTGTACTATACTTTCGATTTTGGGTGATGACTTGAATTTCGGCTTTTTTGAACGCCAGGTCTCCATTTTTTTGGCACTGATATTAATTTTAAATGTTGCCTCTAAAGTATATATCGCCGGGTCTGGTTGCTTCCGGACTGGTTTCCCGATATTTTATGAATTCGTTTTTAATAGTTCATAAAGTTTTTACTTTAGAAGCTATGCCGCAGGCTAAGTTTCCTACAGTTAATGAATAATGGCAATAAACAGGGGCAAAAAGCAAGCCACAAAGAGAATATTTAATAAAAAATCTTCGAAAAACACACACACGAGAACCCATGCTGAGTTGGAGAAGCTTCAACTGGTCATATTTTGTAAATTTTCTTTTTCTTCTCGATTGCAGATCCTGACAAGAAAATGGCACTGTTATGAAGGTACTTGAAAATGCCATTGTCTATTTTCCTTAGGTGTTTTACGGCTTCCACAACAATAGCCTTTTACAAGCTTAGTCCGACATTAACTTTGGATCTCACAACATTTTTACGAATTGCGATCAGTACATCACACGACTTACAAAGTTGCAGTTGGCTTTTTAAAATCCAAGCTCACCAAATCTTTTAAACTATAGTTTGTTGTTCGAAGCATCATCAATTAATACAGGAAAAAATCATTACGTAAGAAACTGGAAAAATTCTGCCTCCAAATGAAAATTCTGTAGTTATTTCTTTCTACTTGACGCTACTTGGATAAAATCAGTAAGTCGCACAAAGAATTTAAGCCCTAAAGCAATGCCTATGACCCAGACGAGACCTGCCTGGCATCGATCAATAAAACACTGAAAAAATATCTCTGATCTCTGTCGCAGAATGAGTTATGTTTTGATAACGATAATCGACGCTTTATACCTAAGCGTTATGTAACTTGCTGAGAGGTGATTGTGGACCGAACTTATAAATTAATGCTCCAGTTTTCAACAGGACCAAGGCAAAAAGTGCAAAACTGCAAGAAGACTATGAACTGCCTGAAAGTTTCACTATTAAAGTCAACAACAGAACTAAGACGTTATGTAACGAGGTCATGTGAAAAGTCAGGCACTGGTCGGAAAACGAAATCCTGAAGAAAGGCTATGGATTACGAGGGGCCTGAAATTTGCCAGATATTCAAACTAAGTTGTTACTGGGATGTTCTCGCCACTTGATGCAGTGTTGTATCAATTGAGATAGCCGAACGAATCTCGAGAAAAGTCTTTCATTTTGCCTCGTTGTCATGTTCGGAGATAGCGTGAGTTCAAATATTGATTTGCTTTCGGTGTTTTGGCTTGGAAAGCCGTTTATTTTTAAATTAAAATTTGCGAAGGAGGTATGCCAGCGATCGCTTTGAATTAAGAACAGAACCGATCAAACGGTGTCTGCGAAGTATTTTGCTCCTAAAAGAAGATATAATATGTTGTTTGTTTGTCGATTCACGCCTGTGAACAGTTAGGTTATGTTGTGGCTTCAAACGTTGAAATGTGTGATATATTGGCGGCTTTCCTCAAAGGTGAAGTAAATGTTAGGGACTTACGTTTTCAATAATCTTTTCTAGCCACATCCTATGCCTGATGGTTAATCATTGTTTTACGTGAGAGATGTTCCTTCATACTATTTCACTGTAAAAAGCCAAGGTAGTGAGGCCCATAATGTTTGACATCTGCGATGCATTTAGATGTGACTATATATAAATTTAAGCTTATTTGAAGGGCAACAATGACAGCACTGAAGTCTTATGACACAGTTTGTTCAGATTGCGGGAGAGCGTTTTTGCTATATTACACTAACGGCCCATGTAACAAGAAGATGTAGATTTTAAATTATTTCTTGGACTGAAAAGAAACTAGATATACATTTTTATGGGGGGACACAATGGCGAAATTTGAAAGAGTTTACCTTACTTTTTCAACTTGCAGTCCCTTTCCTCTACGTCATCTGCGGCCATAAACAACCACAAATAGTTTCAATGCACATACTAAAGTACTTCGCAGGTAACGAAAAATTTTTGAAAATTTTCACTGTTGACACTGTTGCAGAAACATGTTTTTGAAAAAACAGGAGTCGACAGGGAAAAATTCATCGCTGAACATTCTGATCTTCTGTTGAAACTAAACAGTTTCTCTTGGTTCATGTCGAGAGCCCTGAGGATACCATACCAGGCGTGGAACATCATGCGAAAAAAAAAATAACGCAAGATGTAGAAACGAATGATTCGGAATCAGTTCGGCACTTAAACATTATTAGGACGTCAGGGAAACAACGATTAAAGATAAACACCTTTGCCAGAGTATGTATAAGAACTGAGCTTGCTGGCTGCTTCACATACGTCACCCATACGATAAAGGCGATTGAGATGTAAATATAAATGTAATTTGTTTACCCACAGAGCTCAAGAGAACTCGTTCAAACATGTCCGTGTATCCAGATCGAATCATGACTTTGGAAATGTTGGTTTTTGGGGAGAGGGAAAAACCGGAGTACCCGGAGGGAAACCTCTCGGAGCAGAGAAGAGAACCAACAGAAAATTAAACCTGCATATATATGGCGCCAAGGCCACACTGGTGGGACTGAGGCGAGTACTCTCACCACTGTGCCATCCCTGCTCCCCCAAGAAGTTGGAAATGCGCGCGCAGAGTTTGAATTTGACCTGAAGATTCCCGCCCAGGAAATTTCTAATGTAAATATATTTAATTAAGCCTAAAAGCGGAGCTCCATATCTATTTTTAACTCGAACGGCTATTTCCGATTTGTAGATGGAGGCTAATTTTACGCGACTTCTTCGCTCGCTTTTGCTGCTAAACATTTTTCACATCCGCTCACCAGTACATATCAATTGGCACTTGTGCACAAAACTAAAATTCTAACAGTAAAACAGTACAACAGAAATAATGATCGTGAAAACGACCACATTAACCTAAAAAAATAAATTTCGTCAACGTACAATAACAAGACTCAACGAAAGATATACAGAAGAGGAGGAACTAGCTTTTGGTAATTTTGTCTGGGACAAACAAACAGAGTGAACGGGGCCTAATTTTTCTGAAGAGGGTTGTTCAGCTTTAGAAATTATATATTAACTCGGCAGAGGTCTGCTTATTATGTGACTCGTCCTGCTCAGCTGATTATCAGCATCAAATGTAATAGAAAATAGCCGTGAAAAAAGCCTCCGGACTAACGTACCCTAGCATTTTCGAACAGCTTTACTTCAAACAATTTTGCGCCCAAAAATTGAGAACTGAATAAAAGATATTGGAAGCAAAGAAAACTCAGTGTGAGAAATTGTTCTGCGATAATTGAGTAGAACTGATTCGTGACCAGCGATCGGGTTGCAGAACTAGAATAATCGTAGTTCGGTTTTGTGACAATTATTTAAATAGTTTAGCAGAACTACAAAACCTCTACTGGGGTGTCGAAAAAGTAGCCAAAAACAGATAATGCACAAAGCCTACAGAAATTGTAAAAACTATTCTAAAAGCTTTTAGAACCCTGTAGGGTGGTCAATTTACATAATCAACGCCGTTGATAAAACCAAATTTTTCATGACTACTTCCGCACCGACGCAGCACCACTTTTTTTAGAAACTACCCCCGAAAACAGATAATGGTTTTCTTTCCCTTTCGGAAGATAACTTTGTTTTGGCACTTTAGGGGCAGTTTGGCTATGAGCAATGGTATTGCCGGTTTTCACTGTCCCAGCATCATCAAAACCGTTCAAAAAATAATGTCAAGAATCAAAGAGACAAAAGAAGATGAATATTCAAACAGTCTCGCAAACATTCAGGTATGTGCGATGTTTCGTGTGGGAGATATTTGAAGAAATGTTCTACTCATTTTTAAGACTTTTATAATGAGACGCCATGTTTGTGTCCCTCTGAGGGGCACAAATATGGCGGCCGGAAGCTAACAAAAACATATGTCACCGAGTTTTGCTATAAAAAGCCCATAGTCGTCTTCTGAGGGCTCATAAACATTTACATGAGTACATGTTCTCATTCAAGGACCGTTCAGATTGCGAAATCTTAGCGGCTGTCATTTTTTTTTCACCTACGTGACAGCATTCTCGGCCGCCAGAGTAATATCGTGTCACGCAAAAGCTTAGAAATTCCACCTTGCTTTATCATAAGACGAAAAACCCAATCAAACTGAAAATTCGTGAAAAGATAAGTCTTCAGCTGTTGTAATTACTAGCTAAACTAAAATCTCAAAAGGATTGATAATTCCTTATTTTTTAATTTTGATGACGTCATGTGAAAACCGAGAATAGTCGTGACGCTGATTGCTTTTATTTTAACCTCCAAAACATAAAAATCAAAATGACATATCCCTTTTGGAAATGACCGTAATGCGAAGGAACCGCCGGATCACTTGTTCGCAGCACTTCCCCTGTCTTCTGCTTAAGAAGCGCTAGTAATACAAATATTGCCAACTTTTCACACCTTTTTGAGGGTAAGATCACTTTGAGCTGTTGCACTTGAGGTGAACAGTTTAGTTTATGGCAAGAAACACCAAAATCCTGTGAATGGCATCGAAACCAACAATTTGCTCACTCTCTCTTTAAACTTATTTCATAGCTACAAAGGTTCTGCAATGCGACGTCGACAGTTGTACTTCATGTATAAAATTGCAACCGAAAGAGCGAAAAATTTGTGAGAAAAGATGCGCCGGGGACGTAATGGCAGTCTGGTGTTCTTAGCCCCGAGGTTATTTCAGATCTTTATTATCTTTACTTATTTGTATTGTTCATTTATTTCTTGCTGGTGGTACAAAACTGAAAGACGGTTGTTGTTGTTGTTGTACTGTTGTTCCTTAAAACATGACAACATGAATACTGACAGAGCTTAGGTCCCGGAGCTTAGGTTAGTAACACGTAGATTAATTATGGGTGTCCTGGGGCGCTTTCCATTTACAGGATCCATCCGGATGGAAATTTTAGGTTTAAATATTTAATGCTGCAGCTTATTCAATTACAAAATGGATAAGCCACGAAATGTACCAGTATCAGTTGGGAAGCTAAGAAAGAACAGAAAAAGTGCATTGATTAAGCCGATGGTCCATTATTTCTGAAACGTTCCAAATGGAACGGTATGTACCATTTGATTTTCCAACCAGAATTTCCGGGTTTTCCGTGTAAATGGAAAGCACCCCTGGTCTTTCACCCTTTCAGTACATATTGTGCGTCAAAGACCTACAACAAAGTTGTTGGAGGCATGTAACTGAAGCGTACAAAATAAAATTTAAGAGGGAGAGGAGAAAACACGGACTACTATTCCATGGATATTCCATGGAGTACCCTTGGATTAGCTAAAACGGAGTATCCTGAAAAATAATTTGGTAGTCAAGTACAATTATTTTTTCTAAGATAGAAAGTCATTTAGATGTACGTACCTTGCCATGTACCTTGCCACGTACCTTTGTGTTATTTACTTTAGGGCGTTTTTGTGGCGATCCGAAAATTGTAAATCTAATCGTGATGGGTAACTGGTGGCTGGAGAGCCTGCAGTGAAGATGGTCAGCGGATTATTGGTAAATTGAAGAATGTCGTTTCAACTGGGTGACCTTAAGTAAATAAAGGCACAGGCGGCCCACACAAACTGTGTGACTGTTGGGTATTTTGAATTTAGTTGAAATGTAAGGAAATATCGTAAAGGTTCGTATTATCGTAATATGCTTCGGTTAATATCTACATATAAGATCAAAATGAACGTCTTTTTATCTGAAATGTTGTGTATTGTCGTTGTTGTAGCTGAAAACGGCGAATTTTATACTGAACTCCGTCCGAAACTCGAAGCGCTACACCTCAAATAATATCGAGAAATCTGGCAATCGAAGATCGAAGGAACCGTACTGTGGACTTTGGCCTGCAGGCTGTAACAGTCACGCCGCTTGCTCCTTTCCAATTGGATGATAACAAACAATACCCTTTTTATAAATTCGTCCCGCGGGAGGGGAAGTAGGGGCAAATAAACAGCAGCGATCTTTCTACTAGCCAGCTTGGGGTGAAGCGAATTGCGCTGTTTATTTGCCCTTACTTCAGATAATATGAACCTTTTCGATATTCCCATACATTTCAACTAAATTCAAAATACCCAACGGTCACATAGTTTATGCAGGCCCCATGTAATAAAGATACGTACATCGGAATGACTTTCTAGTTTTGAAAAATCACTTCCCTTGACTCCCAAATTATTTTTCAGGGTGAAGTTGTGGTAAAGGTAGCAAACCGCCGACCGGTTACAAGTGGTGGAACAGAGAATTAACTCTGAAGTGTAAATCAAAGTGCTAATAGAAACCCATGAAAAAACCCACTGGGCGTTAGCCCTAGTAAAGGGTATCAGGGAACCACACGAGACAAAGAAAAAATTCTTGTGACTTCGGTGGGAATCGAACCCACGACCTCCGGATTAGATCTACCGTTGGGACTTCGAGTCCGTACGTTAGTCCCTCATTTGGTGTTGCTGTCATGTTCACTAAATGGAAAATACTATAATCATTATAATCATAATCATCCAAAATATAACACGGTACTGAGCATAAATGGAATCCAGAATGTGAAATCGTCAAAAAAGTTAAGCTTAGAACTACCATGGCAAAAGCATAGTCTTCAAAGACAAGTACAGTATTGCAATATTTGGAGCTGAAAATGTCCGTGCAATTTCCACGGTTTCTATCGCTTTCTTGGTTTCAGTTGATATTTGACGATAAAAAACCATAAAATGTCACCAACCTTTTCCGGCTGTGCAGAGGGCAGGGTTAAAGTAATAAGCCAGTGCTGATAAGCAATTATCGTTTTTTTATCACTGTGTTGTTGTAATGAGCAGTCAGTCATCGCGCTGGGTTAAAAAAATGCCGAGCATCGAATAAACTCCAGGCTCTTCAAACATGCGTCTGCGTTTAATTCAGAGACGGTGGGGGCCGTTTGAAGATACAGTTTCCTTCATTCACAATTTCGAGAATGTATTAATTTACAGTCATCCTTTGGCAGAGAATCACGAAACTCCTTCTCCCTTCTACGAAATCCGGATAAAGCTTGCTTACTTTGCATGTGGGTAAAGAGATAAATTTACATCCGGCGGGCAATACGCGACGCCATCAAGGTGATAAAAGTGTATCTGAGTTGCACTTTATTTTGTTTAACGATAAAACTATATCCGCTCTCTTCGAACTATCTGGGCCTTTTAAAGTACAAAGGTTGTTAACAGTACGGCACCTCACTGATCTAGTCTCCTGATATTGAGCCAAGAGCACCACAACAAGGTGCTTCAGACAGGTACACGGGTCAAAGCTTGAGAAAGAAAACAGCTCCCAAGAGGACAGTGGAGGATTGGTTATTTTCTCAGGGATTGTGACGTACCAGGCCACAGACAGTTAAACACGAGACCTATCATGCCGGGTTTTGTAATCACAGGTTATTTCCTTTCCGATAGATTTTTATCTCGCTGACTATTTTTATCAAGGGCTCAGCTAAATTTGATGGCAGTTCGATAATTTGAAGTTTTTGACCAGATCAGTCTCAGTGACTGATGAAGATGGGATTACACTATAATCTTTTTGCATTTGGCCTCCTCACAGAAATTGGCTTCAGGGCTACTTTTGCTCCACGAAGGCCTTTCAATCAAATTGCAGTTCATTATCTTAACAAAAGAGGGAGACGTGCGCCAGAAGAAAGAGACATTTTTCAATAAAAGTCAATCAACCGCCAAGGTGTCATAATCCACAGAAGGCAAGAACTTTTCCACGCAAACGGCTTTGTCCGGGTGATCCTATTTCAATTTCAGTTTGAGGATCAGTTTTTGGTTACAGTCGTTACACTGTGGGTGTTGTTACGCTTTTTGAAAATTCTCCTATCAGAATTTAGAAGGCTAGAATCAAAGTGTTCATCTTAGACCATGTTAGATACCAGGGGGTTAGATACCAACAGAATTTAAAAATTGAATTTTCACTCGATAAACAGTTTTCGCACAATATAAAAGGAGCTGAGGGTATCACGATGTGGCACATGTTTTTAAAAGCCGTAACGAACGTCAATTCAAGCCCACTGATTACAAACCAATCGGGTGCAACATTATAACTCGTTCGCGAAATTTATCCGTGATCATCAGTCAGAAGTTTTTACCTGCAACCTTGTTCCCTGGGCTTTCTCGGCAAAGAAAAACCCTGGGAACAGGTTGTTTCCACTTGGTTTTTCGAAATGTCATCGACCATCATAAACTCATCCGGCTGTAAATGCAATGGTTTTTGCATTTACCTGATGGTGGTAAAGGGTTGTCCGTGGAAAACACGCGGTGAATTCTGCAATAGTCGTGCTTGTAAATGTCTTATGACTGGAAAAACGTGCCACAACCTGGCCAGGGAGGCTTTCGGTTTGTTTAAGGTAATTCCGATCCCTTGAAAAGGATGTACCTCCCAGAAATTATTCAAACTTGGCACAATTGATAGCCATGCATAGGACATTGAAAAAATGCAATAAAAAAATGGGGTCACCGTCCTTGTTTTTGCCCTGCATGCCTGTTATTCTATTTTTGTTGTTGTTGTTGTTGAGTTGCGCGAAAAATGCCTTGAAACATGATCAACTGGAAACTCCGTTATTACAGAACAAAAACTATAAAAATAATCATTTTCCGTGAAGGGACTGGGGCGAGTTATAAAATGGCCGACCACACGCGTTTTTTCTGCTATTTTCGCGTATTGATTCTTTGCAACAAGTCACCTGCGGTGAAGGGGATTGCAGAGAATTACAGGGAATTACAGCTATACAGAGAACCTGGCAAACTTTTTTATATGTGCAATAGGATATGCATAGTGCAAAACAAGGTACCTTAATTACCTTAAGGTGGCTCGATAGGCAAAAAATGGCTAATTTTGTTCAGTGAAAGTAGACACCTTGCATACACAGAAATTAAATCAATGCACATCAGTGTCACCTTTATCCATCATACATTAACACACCAAAAAGTTGAATCACTCAATTACATATTTTGGGAGATTTTGGCCATAAACTGACCACACCCATTTCCGAGCCTGAATTTCTATGAATTTTTCTAGCAAACATTTCTCTGGAATGATTACCACTATGGGTCTTAAACGTGGCAAGTAGCAACATTACTTTTATAACAGTGCAATGAACCACTTCTAGGTATGGCAGGCACTCTTTGCATCAAAAAAAAAAACTTTCTCTGAATAGACTGGAAAAAAATGTTCTCAAGACCTATTGACAAAAATCTTATGGCAGGAAAAAATATCCCTCCTACCCTTATCACAGAGGTTCATTGCACAGTTCTTATAATGTCTCAAATAACCTGAAAATTTGAAGGCCATAGCTTTAGTAGTTTTTGAGATATCACTGTTTTTGTGAAATGAAATGGGAAAATTGTGCAATGTCAGAAAATTCAATTTAAATTTAGTAAACAAGTTTCACAACAGTAACAGCACATAAAATTCCTTCAGAAGCCCCCAGCTTCATAAGAAGGGCCCTCTCTTGCTTCTAGGGTTTCTGTGTATCCCTTTTTCCAGTTCCTCAACTGTTTCCGACGTTTCTTAGCTGCTTCAGAGCTTTTTCGACTGGAGTGGCGAATGCGGTTGTGGTCCAGTTTACTGCATGCTGCAACACAGTGAACTCCAGGAGCAATACCAAGCTCCTGTAGGATGGTAATAAGTGATGCTGCTCTATCATTAAAATGTGCAACAGCCAAAAAAGTTGCCAATTCCACTACTGGTAAACCAGAGTGCGTTTCTTTTGTGGCGCGTTGCCAAATGAGGGCATTGAGGGCCTCATTTCTATAATCTCAAGTCTCTTCAATAACTCACACTGACCACAATCTGGATGAATCGGCACATGAGAACATATTAGCTTCTTACCTCGTTCAGGACAAGACAAACAGCCGACTAAATTGGTGTATAACAAAACAGTACTCGCTTGGATTTCGCTGCATTTTTCTCCACAGCTCGATTTTTTTTCGACCAGCGAGGAGATCAAATAAAAGGCAAACCATCCAAACTTGTGGCTACGATGCAACTTCAGGTAGAGCTCAAAACAGTGCTTTACTTTTCTCTGCCCAGCGACTCCAGCGAGCGGCTAGTAACCGGTCTTCCGCGACTTCGCTTTCTAGACTTCTCTTTTTCGTTATTTAACAGTTTAATAAGAGTCTTGATCACTAAAATGATCAATTGACAGATATTGTAGTGATTATAGGTCATGATTATAGTGACCAGAACGATGGATGACCAAATAAAACAGAAACATTTAATAGATTGACACCGATAACGAACTCGCGAATTTAGTCAGTTGACCCGAAGGATATCATTGTTCTGCACTGCGTTCCGGCGCGCATGTGCGTGAAATCCTCGCTGTAAATGGCCATCGAATACTCGGATTTAAATCTCACAAAGTCTCAGCGTCAAAAAGCCACATTATCTCAGTTGCTGTTGCAGGCAGGTCAAACGTTTAAGAAATAATTTGCGCACTTTAATGCCCAACAAACACATGAAGAAAAATATCACAGTTTCTCTGCTGTCTCAGGGTAGCTAGGCCAAACGTTCTATAGATTCATTTGAATATAAAATTGATGCTCGAAGAGAGGGTTCTCCGAGCGCTAATTGTATCCTTCATCTGGTTATTTTTGCATCCAAAATTTGCCTGCATGTCAGAGGCTTGAATTTCTGTCGAAGTATTTTACCTGGCCTTTTGAAAACCAGGCTGACCTCCGAACCAACATGCCTGTTCAAATGGCCGAAAAAATGGCTGGCTTTTGCCAGCGGATAGATTCAATCCTTACCTGCAGGTCATGCCTTGTCCCTCGTATTTGCCAGCCCATTGACAGGCTTCTCCTAACCTCTGTCAGCTATCCCCTACAAATTCGCAACACTCAGCCACATGCTTTCAATCAAAGAAAGTGATTGACATCCACGCCAGCAATTGCAACCCTGCTCTCCCCCAGCCGAGCCCGGGTTTCTGATAGGGGCACCAGTGCACTATAAGGTCAGAGGTCAGAGCCTGGCAAGGGGCCCAGGCTCTATTCGACTAGAAATCAACCCAGCTAAGCCCAGAAATGGGTATGAAGTCACTGAAGTACTGCACAGTTAATTAGCATTCAAGAACAAACAACTCACAATGTCAACTTTTTTTGTATTTTAATGATATTTATTGATTTTCAGTTTTACAGTACAATTTTACTACACACTACACTCACTTACTACCTTACTACACTCCCTTACACACACTTACATACAATTTTTGATCAATTTTTGATCGAGCGTGCCTCCACTGCTTTTTGAGCTGGCGACCCCGAACAAATGCCCATGGCCTCTTAGCCCTATCCCTGCAGACATTGGCCAGATAACCTCGACGGAATATCTCCCCCCCGGGCTCTAAAAAATGATGGGCCACTCCATGGGGGGGAACTGGCTGGGTATGGCAGCCGGTTTCACCTTGAATGTCGGGGCAAACATTACTGAAAAATGAGCGATCCCATTTTCAAAAATCCAGGCAAATCTATATTAGGCATACGTTTGTCAAAAATGGTGGTAACTGGACAAATTCTTCCTCTTCCCTACAGCATGAGACGGTTCTTCTCTGGGCTGAGGCGAAGTTACCGGGTCACGGTCAACTCTCAGTTTTTCGTGCGATAAAATTAAAGGAGGCCGTCTGTTCCACGGGAGAGTTATGCCGGTGTTCCCGCCATTTCTCCATTGTTAAATCTCGTTAAATTCCATATGTGAATGTTTTTTCTTGTCAAAGCTCCTTTTTATGAAGGCTTTCTCGTCTATTGATGGCTGGCGAGGGATCGAATTGAAAGCAAGTCCTATTTAACTGCTGAAGGATCGAACCATGATTTCATGCCCTGATTGTAACCCCGTAACGTTGTACGTAAAGATCGTAACATCGAAAAGCGAAGGCTCTGTCGAATAAGTCTTACGTATTTATGAAAAAGGAAATTTATGTACTGAGAAAACTCGAGCGAAGTAAACAGTGCATGTAATTTGTCAGTGTATTGTCCCTCCCCGAGGCCGGATCATTTTTGCGAAGCAGACGCGATCGCTAAACTAGAAATTTGAATCCTGTATCTCTCCTGTCGGCGTGCGGAGTTGGAGAAGCAAAAACGGTCGAATTTGGGGCTGGAAAACCAGCGATTCTCGGGCTTTTGAGGTAGAATTTGCAGCCGGCGTGCAATGAACATGGAGTTTATTTGTCTTCGGTCCCGCTGATGGTGATTTGACGCAGATAAGTGCTTTTATTGGGAATTTATTGGCCTGCACACAAATAGGATTACGTCACGCACGCGTCCAAACACATAGATAGGGTGGTCTGCCTGTGGATTGGCTTGATAGGCTCCCACTTCGCTCGCTTGAGTTTCATAACATGCATTTATCGTTTGCGTCTTTTCTGGGCCAGTGGTCATTTATTGCCGTAAAACGTTATACCATGCTGCGGTATTATACCATTCTCTATATCTGGTAAGTTTGTGCGGCCGCCAAAACCGTACCTGGAAGGCATTTCCCTATAGTTATCAGAACAGGAACCCTTCAATCTAGGCTGTCTATCACAGTTCGTCTTCAAATCCTGGGTCGCCGTGACGTCACAATAGCCGCTCGGCCTATTCTCCTCAAACTCGGTCGTAAAACAAAATGGCGGCGTCTTAGGTAGGAAATTCGATAGTTCACCGAGCCACAGAAACTAAAGGATTATACCAAATCCAAGAACTTTTTCTTAGAAATACTAACAACCGATAAGTAGATTTGTTTAGAAAAAAAATTGAGGGTTTTGGGGCAAAACGAAATAATCACCACGACGTGGTCGTTTATTTGTTCGGTTTATCGGTACTGTTTGTTACGGGTTCGACAGTGTATCACAGAGATGGGAGTTTGAAGGTGACAGTCACGATCTTTTTGTTCTGACAAGTGGAGGAACACTATTCATACGTCTGTCAGTGACGTGGTTACAAGCATCCTCGGAGACCGAGGGGCAGATAGTGGGGATGAGACGAAGATCGGGACTTGCGAGAGTTTGTAAAAGTCCCGATCTTCGTCCCATCCCGTCTATCTGCCCCTGGGTCTCGAGGATGAGTTACAAGTAACACAAAGGTTTTTCCGCATGGGAAGGAAAGTTGGCATAGATAGCAAGTCTCTAGTTTTTGGACACCATCTGCAATTCTTTAGCCGCGCAGGCAAAATCTCCAGCCCTCCTGTCAATCCTCTACTTGCAATAAAATACGTTTAACCATTTTAAAAATATCTATCAAAAACGTATGCAATGTTACAGCCCGAACCCGATTGGGGCGAACAATTAATCAACACGTCATCGACTAGATTTGTAACTTTCTCCACGTGCTTCGCCTTCCTTTTGTAACTCGCCGCTCACTGTATCGAAGCCATGTAGTTCACAAACGTTGTAAGCGGCATTTAACACTTCAACGCGTTGAAATCTGTGTTTCTTTATTTCCATAACCTATATCATAAGTATCACATCACCTCGGAATACAGGAAAAGTGAGGGGAGAAGGGGGGGGGCATCTACCGGACGCTCTTGGGGCTTGGGGGGGCTCATCGCCAGAAATTCGGGACATGCGAATTCCGCCTGCACAGTACAGCGGATATCTTTGGAAAACAAGATGGCGGCAATGACTTGAAAGAGAGCGAATTGTTCGGTAGGATATAGGAATTTACACATGTTATCCTCTGTAGTGTTGTACAACAGAAATTTTCTTTTTCACCCACAAGAGATTAAAAAAACCCGCGGTTTTGGTATTAACCGCTGTCCGCTCTGCTTTGCTTCAGGCTCATGGCGGGCTCATATTCCACTTGCCAAAACAGCGAGGAAACAGCGATAAAATCGACTCGGCTTGTGCCATAAAGAAACCACTGACCAAAATGATCTCTACACAAAAAGAAAGAAAAAGAAACAAGCTTTTTAAAGATGGCTCTGGAAGCGAATTTGGTGCATGTTTTGCCGAGATATGGCCTTTTGAATTCGGCATATTTTAAGGAATTTATCGAAGAATCCGCATGGAAATTTCGCCGTTTCTTCTTTTGTGGGAT
>OX419336.1:35153414-35168414 GCA_948470475.1 Galaxea fascicularis
GGCAAAACTGCACATATGTGCCTATTTCGTACGTTTTATGACACGGTCTTCCATTTTGCTTTATGGCAGGGGCAATTTTTAGATTCGTTTTGTTTGGACAAAAGTTATAACTCACAAAGAATGATGAACTGTCAAATGATCTCTGCGCGAGCGAAATAATTGGGCTCACTGTAAAGGTGGCGAAATACGAGATGCAGAAACCCCTTAAAGGAGCTACGTCACGCTATTTTAGCATATTTTTAAAGCTCAAAATATGTCTTGCGGTCAATTGAGATCCAAAAATAATGGTCTAGTTTTGTTATTTAAGACTGTTATGGCACTAAAACTGTTTCATGTCGTCTGATGCTACCAATGCGGCAAGGATGGAAATGGATTGAAACTTGAAAAGGTTGGGCCAACGTTTTCAAGTTTTGATGCTATCTCGACAAAAAACACCAAAAACCTTATTATGGGTTGCTCTCTTTGATAAAATTAATTTGATATCCACCTCATAGTTTATCAGGAACATTGTTTGTATAAATAAGTAACGGTTTTTGGAAAGAATTGATCCAAAACAACAAAATCGTCGTGACGTAGCCCCTTTAACTTGTCGCGCAACAGAAACATTCGTTGCGGGTTGAAGAAAGTTATTGCCAAAAGAAGAGCGCGGGTCCACTTTTAACAACAACTTATCTTCAACCTGCAACAAATGTTTCTGTTTTGCGACAAGTTGATCACGCAAATTAAAGCTGTCAAGAAAATCACGCCTCATTGAAAAAGTTTGAGATCTTTGTCCAAGACTGTAAACAACATTAGCCGCCTACTTGACTACTCCTCAGGCCCCGTCCACACGTACCCGTTTTCATTTGAAAACACAACTTTTTCTTTACGGATACGGCTTCCGTCCACACGTATCTGAAAGCGATCATTGAAAACGGAACTTTTTTAAAACGCTGTTTTCGCGTGTGCTTGTAGACGGATGAAAACGGGACTTTTCGAAAACGCTGATGTCACATTATCAGTTCTAATCTACTTTGCGCCATATTATAAATGTATTCAAGATGGTAGACTGGCGCTTCACTTTCTTGTCTTCAATACTTGGGCTTATTTCAAACCTAATTGCCTGTTTTCAAGCAAATTTAGCTTTGCTGTTTTTTCAAGCTGATGTTACTTTCACTACCTGTGTCAAAAGGCAGAAGGTTGAAACGACTTGGTGGTTGTCCGCCAAGACCTCGACGATTTTGGGTTAGATCTTGACGTACTAGCGCTTGGCGGGACAACTTTGTAGCCCAAATAGTTATCGAAGACGAATGGAGGGAGAATTTTGGAGTGATAATAACGAATACTCATGCGCCAAGCATGCGCAGTCGGGCTATCGTTTAAAAGTTGTCGTTTTCAAATTGATTCATTGTATACGTGTGGACGGAATGAAAATGGTTACGTGTGGACGGGGCCTAAGCTTTTTATGAACCAGTGACAATCAACGTTTGGATGTTAAGACTGAGCAGCAAAATGGATTGGCTGGCTTTGCTATCTTATAGTTTACGGGTCTGCGAAAGAAAACATCGTGTGGTTTGGCAAGGTCTTATTCATCAGAAGCGCTGTCTTCGAATTTTGCTGTGTATTAAACTGGACGGCTTTGCCGCTATAAATCCTTAATTGAAGAAGCTTCCTTGGTAGACATGAGAAGTAACACAGAGTAAAAGTAAAAAACTGTCAAGGCCCCTAAGGCTTTGTATCTGCTTAGCAAAGCAATACTTTTGTATGAAATGACGGCTTCTGCTTAAGCTCTGCGTTCGGAATGATTGTTTACCGACTTAAATTGTCCACAGGTTTAATACTACTACAATTTGTCTTTTATATGGACATTTACATCAGAGAATTGACTAGCGGTTTGTCTCGGTTGTTACGAGTTATGTTTGTTACTTGTCTCATTTTTCCAATTTCTACAAGAAACATTGAAGAAACATTCGCATCATTCTTTGTTTTGTTGGTTCTTTTTTGCCAAATGTTGGCTTTGTATAGGCTTCAAAACTTACGAAGAAGTAGGCATCATTTGGTACACGACCGAGTCAGAAAGCGGGTGGGTCTGTTCTTGATTTGACGTCACAAAACATACAAAAAAGGGCGCGATGCTCTTCGAACAGGTGCAAAGATTTAATTGAACCAAAAAAATCTTTTGGGTTAAGGTGCACTTTAAGAGTATTAACTTCACACACACAATGTATATATATGTATACCCTTTATCTTTCACATGCAAATTAAACTCATTTTCATGTGAATGAAAATTGATTTGCATATGAAAGGATGAGCACCAAGACTCGCTTTGAAAATCTTTAGGATTATATCTTTCAATTCTGAGCTCCACAGAGTTTCATCAATTCTAAGAGAAGAGAGAAGTCTAGGAAATTTAGGATCGATGCGCGTGTGACGCCATTTTCTTCAATTCACAATCTCATGCGGCCTATAAACTCCCTTTCCCCAATCCCCTAAAACGCTTAAAAATATGCGCAGAAGACAGATTCTGATTGGTTTATTTTTCCACAAAATGACTGACTGCATTAGAAGAATAAAAAAACACTTAGAAGGGAAGGTAGGGGATAACTTGTTTCCCACGCAGAATATGTGCGGCCGGTTTTGGAGTTAATGGGCTAAATATCGCTTGTTACAGCAACACCAAACCTAGTACAACACTTTTCGTTTTCCTTCAAAAATTGGTAAATATCCATAGCAACAATCTTGAAACCACATGATTTTTATGATTTTGTTCATTATTGAATGTTCAACTAACATTCATCACCAGCACCAATCGGAACCCTTCACACATTTCAATGCTGAGAAGGTTATGAAAAGCCCAACATTTACAGCCACATACCAAATATAACACGTTCTCCAGAGTTTTTTAAGGCAGTAAATTAACTATTATAAACCCTTTCACTTTACACCGCAACAACTCATTTCGCATATCGAACGCATCCTTCTATGATTACTCCTAGTATAACGAAAGCTATAGAAAAATGCGGGAATTTGCGTCGTGTTGATTTGTATGCGTAGTGGTCACTTGTATTTCGTGAACAGGCCCTGATAGACGTATGATGACTTACCAAGTTTTAGTAGTGTTGTTTTTGGAGTAGCCCGCGCCGGGGGTGGGGCATTTGCCTGCTTTCGAATTCTTGGCTCTCACCCCGGGGCATTTAAACTTGTTTTGTCCTTATTCCGCCGGGAATTTTCCATCAAAAAAGTACTAATGCCCGGGGTTTGGCCAGAACGGGGTGGGGTAGGGGGCATGGGCACCGCTGGATATCACTGCGTCACGCAGTATCAGTCTCGAGTCATGCTTCTAGACTTTCATTGCATGGCTAGAGTTTGTGCGCATATGACCAGGAATTATCCACCAGTTTTAGAAAGCAGTTTTATTTACTAGTACAGACAATGCCAAGATGATATGTATTAATACAAAGTAGAGTGTAATCTATAACAGGACAAGCATCATATATAGAGCGACGAGGGACCTCAAAACCAACTTGAAATGATCTGTATACTTACATAAGTACTTCTATTCGTCAAATCGCCCAGGGGTTACATGCCGACACCTGTTTATATTGGGGGCGGGTTGCTGCGGGGTAGCAAAGATTGTAAGCCTTTTATATCCCGTGGGCTTTCTTGTTAAAGGGTTGGCAGGGATATAACTTTTAATTTCATGCAATTATCACAGTGCCAAGAGAATCATATTTCATAACGCACCTGTTCACCGGATAAGACTGAAGTAAAAACAAAAAAAGTTAAGCAAATGTGAGTAGTGATCATACGATGCTTTTTAGCTCATGGATGACGTAGTCATGCCGTGAGGTTTTGTTGTGGGTCTGAATTTCCCTCACTCACTCAGGGGATCACTCATTCGCTCACTCACTCGATTCTGATTAATTTATTCATTAAACTTTCCCCCGGTCCCTCCCCTGGTAAGTATTGCTTTTGTCTCCATAGTCTTCTTGGTCCAACGTTTGCAAATTTCAGGGTGTAATACAAAGGCAGAGAATTTTCCTCTGCAGATATTGTTTACGTGTTTAGTGTTCATGGCGTCGGTTTTTCGTTTCGATTTTCCAACTCAACAAAGGTAAAGTTGATAAGATGAAGAACACGAGCTGCGAGAATTGAACTTTGAAATCTTCAGAGCAGCGAAAATGAACTTCAAGATATCGCAAAAGCAACTCTAAAGCTTATCACTGTGCGGTACCTGGGGCAGCAGTAATCGAGAATTTTTTGTCACAATGTGATGGAAGAAGGAAGAATGAAGAAAATCGGCAAAAAAAGGAAACAGGAGAAAGACTTTCTAGCCAAAAAACCGAATTCTGGCAAGCAACGCATTTGATTTATGAGCAACATATGATCGATTGAAGCAGGTACGTAATGAAGTATTTTTGAAGACGCTCTTTTCATGGTGAACGCTCGACTGCAAATATGGTCTTGTTTAGAAAGGCTATATCACACTTTGTCAACATTTGACAAAAACACAAGGACCACAAGCATGGAAATATTTTTCTCTGTGAGGATATAATTTGGTCTGACAAGCAGCAATAACAGCTAATCTGTTCGAAAAACAAAATATTTGAAAAGTCAAGTTAATTGTAGCACAAAGCATAGTTAGATGGATTGAATATCTCACCTTACAAAGCAAAAGTTTTGTGCCGGACCCCGAATCGCTCAGAAACATTGTGGCTGTAAAGCGTGACTAATTTCCCTCAGGACTTTCACAAAATATGTTATTATCTGTATGTTATCTCGCATTCAGAATAGTCGGAAATTTAATTACGACCAAAAACGTTTATAAAACTAACTTGAAATGAGCCGTCGACCAGTGAGAAACTTTAACTTGCCTGTTACACTTCTTAACAAAGCGATCACATTGGAATATTATTTTTATAGTCCGTGTACAAATTTGCATATTTGTGCGCCGGTTCAAATTACTAATCAATTTCATCTAATGTAATGCTTCTGGCACCTGTCAATCAACTGCGTAATTTTACGGAAAATATTAGCGCGTAAACGGTTCTTTTACCAAGAGGTGTGTCTGAAAAGGATGTGCTCCCACAAAACACAAACGAATGTACAGGTTTCTTGCACATATCTCTTTAGAAAATAAAGTTGTTGTAAATTCAAAGTATTGTTATGTTCCCCATCCATGAGCTGGCTCATAGGAGCCTTTGATTATCTCTGTCGCGCAGAGATAACAACCGATGGGAACAGAGGATGATGAATGCATTAATGCTGATCCTGGGAACCTCAGTCTCCGATCTTCTAAATGTCGTATTTATTCTAACGCTGAATATAACCTCCATAGAAGTTGTTATAACACTGTTCGTCAGATTGCTTTTAAACCAATATTGATTTAAAAAAACTTATCTTTAAGCAAAACATTGTTGTTGTTAGCCGTAATATTTATTTGGGCGATAAATGGTTTTGGAAAACAGACAAAGTCGCGAGCCCATATTTTTCCATTGACGCCATCATCAATTCAACAACCTCAAGTCTGCTTTTTGGCGAAGACCTGACAGTGATAACAAAAGATTAATTCTTCCCTCCAAGGATTTACCATCAATAGTAAATTCTCTGAGAATAAATATTTAAGCACGAGGTCACATTTAGCACAGTGTTCAAAAACTTGTTTCTTGCCGCGTACTTTAACGTAACCGTAGTAAAATTTGAAGTATATCATACTAGGGTCCAAGCTCACTGTCTACCTTGTGTAACAACCAAAGATCAGCCGGGTCGTAGACAACTGAAACTCTACGAAGTCCGATCGGTCTTGTCTGATAGGAAGGAAAAACACCGCAATGGTACCAACGTTTCCCGGTGGATTATAGCTGCCTAACCTCAGTCGTGTGTGATCCAAAGCTGACAGCAAGAAAGGTCGCAAACCTCCAGCCACCGTTTTCCAGTGGACTGATGTTTTTATAAGCGAGATTCGCCGACGGCTGTCGGACCTCTACGCCAGCTTGATTGTCGACCAAATCCCCTGAAGCTGCTACCATGAGTGTTGGAAGCATCAAGCAAGAGAGATGCCGTGTTAGACCTGTCTCCTGGCATTCTGCAGGTTCGAAGACAAAGTGAGCACACTTCGATGGTCTCTTTACCCTTCTGTGTAAACAAACAGTAGATGAAAGGGAAAACGGAGCAGTGGGAATACAGAAGCCAGACGCAAATCGCGTAGGCGATGTTGATGCTTCGCATGTTAAGTCTGTGGGCAAAATCAGACAAGAAAATTGCGCTCGTAACGTAAAATGGTGCCCAGCAGACGATTATGGAGATTAGAGTCGCAATGATAATCTTTACAGCTTTCTTTTGTCGTTTTTGCTTTCTGACGACGTTTCTGAACGAGTCTCTCTCGCGCCCGTGGACTTGGAAAGTGTTTCTTCCCTTTTGGAGAGTGTATACTGTAACTGAGTGAAGAACTATGATGATGGTCAGGGGACAGAAAAACATTATCGTGCTGACAATGATCTTCTTTCTAAATGCTTCTGGGTCGGGCAGATCGTCAATGCAGTAATACGTTTCCTCGTCGATTTGCTTATATTTTCTGAAATGAAGGAAATAGCCCGACTCCAACATGGCTATGATCCACGCGAAGGGCATAAAACGACACACCAACTTCTTCCTTAGACGCACGTGAAAGGGGAACCGAACAGCGAGGAACTTCTCACAAGTCATAGCCAGAAGGTTCATCAAAGACGCCTGAACGGCAGTATTCTGCGCAAATGTGACCAAACGGCACATGGTGGCACCAAAAACCCAGGCGTCAAAGATGTACAGATCGAGCGTAACAAATGGAATACAAAACACAGTCATAAGCAGATCTGATATGACCAAATTTATAGTCGAAAGGTTCGAGGAATTCCTTCTTTTCGACGAAAATAGGATAACAATTAGAATGGGAATGTTTCCGGCCAGTGAGATCAGTGCTATTAAAAACAGCGATGCAACGATGAGGTCGCGCTCTCCTCTGGTAAACAGGCAGCGCAATAAGATACAATCTTGTGGATCAGTGGAACTATTGGCAGTCATGTTGGCCATTCTTCTGTTAACTATTTTCAAGGCTGACGGCTAGCAGATGGCTGATCCGACACGAAAAACGAAGATATGCAATCACACCAACTGTTGTCGAGATGCGTCCGAATCGAGAGCCTCCCGAACACAGTGGCGCCAGAAGGTAAATGCAGGCGAGTCGACAGGCTGACTCGGTCACATCGCTTTTGTTTTCAAGCAGGTTTTAATTGTGGTCGCTTGGAAGAGATGAGTAGCCCAGGGTGTTAAATTCTCTCACATGCGAATATATATTACTATCTTTGAAAGCTAATGAATCAGATTACACCCTGAAGCGATTTAAAACTGCCTACTGCTTCTCCAGACTAATGAAAAAACATCTGAATTTATCGGCCGCCTTTCATTGGTTACGCAAGACGCAAAAACTGATAACAAGGCGAACCCAAATTGTGCAAATGAGAACTTAATTCTCATGCATTTAAGTTGTCCTAGCTACTGAGAAAACTCGAGCGAAGTAAACAGTGCATGTAATTTGTCAGTGTATTGTCCCTCCCCGAGGCCGGATCATTTTTGCGAAGCAGACGCGATCGCTAAGCTAGAAATTTGAATCCTGTATCTCTCCTGTCGGCGTGCGGAGTTGGAGAATCAGAAACGGTCGAATTTGGGGCTGGAAAACCAGCGATTCTCGGGCTTTTGCGGTAGAATTTGCAGCCGGCGTGCAATGAACATGGAGTTTATTTGTCTTCGTTCCCGCTGATGGTGATTTGACGCAGATAAGTGCTTTTATTGGGAATTTATTGGCCTGCATACGTCGACGGTTTGTTTTACCTGTCTCCTGACTTCCCTTCTTTTATAGTGGACAGTACTTCAGGTGAAAAAAATCGACAAAATGGCCTTTAAACCAGCCAGAAAACACCAACGGACATTAGAGTTGAGGTAAGAATACTTTATTTGGCATTATTTTCAGTTTTTCTTCAGTAACGCCGTCCGACAATTATATCTATAAACGGCTTGTAGAAACACCTGCAACTTGACTCAATCCTCTGTATTTTTCGCGTACAAATGTCACGTACTACGCTTGGGCTGCCTGTGTTGCTCCTCGGTTTCATTTTATCTTGAACATCGCTTTCCTTTACTTCTGCCCATTGCCGAGTAAAACCAGCCTAAAACGTGCGCCTAAGAGCTGAACGAGAAAAACGTGACTGTGAAACTATTGCTTTCCCGTGATACTAGTTTGCTTAGTGTGAACGCTATGTAGAGGTTCTGTTCTTTCACTGGCTGGAAGCTTTTTGCACAAGGTGCAGAGGAGTTTTGTTCGATCGTATACGACAAAATCTCACCTTGTTAATTCCAAAATCTGTTCACTTTGTGCAATGAAGATGGCCGATATGAAACCCTTCTGAATTTTGAACGTTTTCTTCTTCCATATCCTGCCATATTCCCTCATCTTGTCTCTCTCGTACGGCTTACGGCTCCTTCCGGTACGATCCGACGTTTGCATATACTGCGGACCAAAGTACTGTGGGCCTCTAAGATTTACAGTAAAAGAAGAGGAAAAAGAGGCCCTGGATTTAGGCTCAAAATTCAATGAAAAGGTCTCATTTTTCTTATGGTTTGGAAATTTCTCTTAAAACCAAATTAAACAAGAAGTCTGTTGAAATGGTCGAAAACTATCATTTTTGGCATGGATTTGCGGCCTCATAAGACTGCTTTCCGTCAATGTGCACCGCAAGATCGATTGCGGTTCACGTCGAACTAGTCACGTGACGCTTGTTTTCTCAGGATGAAAAAGTGCGATAAATTAGCAAGTATTTATATATTTTACTCAAAAATCTATTATGCTTAGAATGTACTCTTCTTAGATTGAAATGTATCATTACTACCTTACATTTATGATTCTAGGGAACAAAGAACCCTTCGTTTAAGGGTGAGGCGTATAGGTGAACAAATTAACAGTGACCCAATAAAACAAGAAACATGAGACATTCCGGAACATGGAAAGAAAAGTAAAAAACAAGAGCAAAAAGTGTTGAAATGGCACCAAACGAAATAATGTTCCTTTGACTTCTACCTCAATTGAATCGTTTAAGATAACATCGTCGGAGTCCAAAGAGTTCACAAGTTCCCAGTGAACACAGCTGTTAGTTAGACACGTAAAAAGGGAACACGATCGCTTCCAACCTCGTTCCCAGGGTCTCTCCTCTTCCCGTCCCCTGGTGGGAGAGAGAAGGAGACAGGAAGGGGAGAGACCCTGGGAACGACGTTGCATCGCTTCACGTCCCTGACGGCCATGTTGAACATATAGCGGACCGAAAAGGTCCATGCCTGTACGAAAATGGCGGTCCGTCCAATTAAGCCGGGACTAGGGGGGGGGGGGGGGGGGCATCCACTGAGTCATCAGCCTGGCGTTGAGCTCCTTACATTTGAGACACATCGGATTGCTATACCGACGTATTTGAGGGATCCATAAGTTTGCTGTCACATGTTTGCGCCCAGGAGTCCGATAAAGTGATGGACGTGGCGAACGATCAGGGAGGCAAGAGGGTGCGTACTTCAGGGGCACCCAACGAGAATATAGTTCAAAACCACTAAACATAGCATTGTCGAACGTATTTCAGTATTTAAACGGTAGATATAGGCATATTTTTACCTCCTAAAAATTTTTCATCTGTTCGGATTTCCTAGCTGAAAGTTTAGTGATCCGAAAATTATAGGGATCAAAACTTACCTTTTCGAAAATTTCAGCCAGAAATAAGGCTCTCGAAAATTCTAGGTGACCTTTTTAGGGTAAAAATCCGTTAAAAATGGGCAATTATACCATTTTTTAGATGTTTGAAAATCCTAGGAGAGGCAGGCAAGCAAGAAATATCACAACAAATGTTTTGAAAATTCTAGATGTCAAATCGTCTTCCGAACAGATATTTTCCGAAAATTGACGTTGGGTGCCCCTGG
Source organism: Galaxea fascicularis (assembly GCA_948470475.1). NCBI lineage: Eukaryota > Metazoa > Cnidaria > Anthozoa > Scleractinia > Euphylliidae > Galaxea > Galaxea fascicularis. The sequence goes on from OX419336.1 coordinate 35,163,384, forward strand.
TACTTGGCAAGATGTTTTCCTTTGTGCATGGTAGTAGAAATATTGTGCAGCGGGTTAGAAGTCAACCGACCCAAAACACCATAAGTTCAAACAGGACTACACAATAGCCAAGAGGTAAGTGAACTTTATTTATCTGACTTACATTTCATCAGAATTTGGGAACAAAAGATGCAAAATTTCGAATTTTATGACGCATTTTCGTCGATCACTTGACTCAAAGCTGTCAAAACGATAATTACAGTAAATGGCCCTGCTACTCGAAGTGTGGGAGGTCATGGCGGACGCGCGTTGTTCGGCTCTTGTGCTGCTCCTAATCTTTGGCTTTCCATGGACACATAGAACAAAACTAAATGTTCCAAATACAATTCGCTGCGCCTACGACCAAGTTTATGCTGACGGTGATAGCTTTGCAACAGTAAACATCCATGTTTGGAACCTGCGAATTCTGCCAAGACGACTAATTCTGGCAACACGTGGCTACTACAGATCAAATATTCCTCGCTGTTTATGGTCTTCTCGTGGTTACACCAGCCTTCTTGTTCCAGGACACGATCCTCCTAAAGATTTAACTGTGTTTATGGATGTAGCTTTAAATCCTGGTCCGAGCTCGTCGGGAAACCCCGTGGACGCTTCATCAGTATTCGACGATCAATATGGCGACTTTGATCCTGTCACTGCTTTTAAGCTTCCATCTAAAGGCCTTAAGATCATGCATCTAAATATTCGTTCATTTGGAAACAAGTTGGAACTTATAAAGATTTTACTATTGAAGCGCTCCATCGATATTTTAGCCCTTACTGAAACATGGCTTGATGAAACATGGCACGATCTCGAACTTACTATTCCCGGTTACAACCTTTTTCGTAAGGACCGATCATCAAATATTCAAGCTAGGCCTCGCGTGGGTGGTGGAATTGCCATCTATGTTCATGAAGATCTAAACAGTAAAAGAAGGCAAGATCTGGAGTCGCCTGAAATAGAACAAATATGTCTCGAACTTAAACAACATCGATGCGCCTCCTTCCTCTTGTCTTGTTTGTATCGTCCCCCGAATACCAATGCTGCCTTCTTTGAATATCTTACACAGTTGGTTGAATGTATCTCTGCTGAGGCTAAAGAAATTCACTTTGTTGGAGATTTTAATATCGATCTGCTACAGCGAGATAACTCAAGTTCGAGACGTTTGAAACACTTAATGGAAAACTTTGGATTACACCAGATGATCGATAAACCAACACGTATTGCCGAACAATCAAAAACTCTTCTTGATCACCATTACTGTACACACACAGAGCATGTCATGTTTACTTCAGTCCCAAGCTTTGACCTCAGCGACCACAATCCAACAATCTTAGTGCGTAAACAAAATGCAAATCTGAGGCGAAAAAAGAATGGCAAACATGAATGGATCTTTTTCCGTTCATTGAAAAAAGTTGACACTGACGCTCTTATCGCTGATTTGAATAAGATTCCCTGGAGTATACTTGATGTTTACAGTAATGACCCAGATGAAATGCTGCACACCTGGAATAAGCTTGTGCTTGATGTTGTTGACACACACGCACCGGTGAAGCAGAAACGTGTTAAAACTTCTGCTACACCGTCATGGCTAACGAATGAGATTTTGGAAGCAATCAAAAATCGCGACATCCTTAAAAAGAAACTGGAGCGTGGTAGAATCCCAAGGGATACCTACAACAAGGCAAGAACGAAGGTTGTACACATGGTAAATAAATCCAAGTCCATGGCGATTAAGAAAGAGCTTGAAGAAAACAGGCAAAATTCACGCATGTTGTGGAAAGTGTTGAAAAAACTCAATCCTACCAACAACGCGAAACCAATGCCACATGGTTTGAAGCCTTCTCGTGACCAAGCAAACAAATATAACAAACATTTTGTTTCCATTGCTTCATCTATTATTGATGAAAATCAGCTTATTAATCCCTACCTATCCCACGTCGAGAATTTTGTGAACACTAGAAAGCCGTCGACCTCAAACTTTGAAATTCCCCTCCTGGACACCACCACTTTAGATAAGTTAATTAAATCGCTTCCTACAAATGTTGCCACGGGTCTAGATGGAATCAGTGCTCCTTTGCTAAAACTCATCTCTCCGGCTATTCTTGAAAGTCTCACCAAGGTCCTAAATTGTAGCATCAAATCTGGTATCTGCCCTTCAGCCCTGAAACTAGCACGAGTTACACCAGTTCACAAATCCGGATCAGCCTCTGATCCGAATAATTTTCGTCCGATTTCGGTTCTTCCAATTATCTCGAAGTTACTTGAAAGACACATATGTACTCAGTTGATGCTATATCTCCGTTCATTTAATCTCATTGTCTCGACGCAATCTGGATTTCGACCTCATCATTCAACTGAATCTATTTTGATTAAAATGACGGATGATTGGCTAGAAGCAATGGACCAAGGTCTATATACCGGTGCAATCTACCTGGATCTACGCAAAGCTTTTGATGTGGTGAATCATGACCTGCTAATTGCTAAACTGCGAATTTATGGCTGCTCTCCTTCATCTCTAATTTGGTTCAAGAGCTACCTTACAGATCGTCGTCAGTGTGTGAATCTTACAGGCACCGTATCTGATACCGAAGTACTGTCTTCTGGTATTCCCCAAGGTTCGATCTTGGGCCCCGTATTTTTCCTTCTGTTTATCAATGATCTACCACTTTCCTGGGAAAGTAAGAATGGCTTATTTGCTGATGATGCTACCTTTTATGCTAGCGCCACAACCTTAACTGACGTCCAGCTACAACTCCAGCAAGATCTCAATAGTACGGCGACTTGGACTAAAGAACATGGTATGTTGCCCATCCGGACAAAACGAAATACATGATTATTGGTACTGGACAGAAGTTGTCCCACTGTGACGACTGTACACTAACATTATTCTTAGATGATAGGAAACTTGAGCAAACTCAAGAGGAACGTCTTTTAGGCCTGGATATTGACCCCACCCTCTCTTGGTCAAACCATGTAACAAATCTGAGAAAGAAACTTTTAAAACGCGTCGCTGTTTTGGCCCGCATTAAAAAATTCTTGCCAACTAAATATCGTATTATTCTATTCAATGCTAGTATCAAACCTATTCTTGAGTATTGTGTATCAGTTTGGGCAAGCTGTAATGTTGGACTGTTGGATGAAATTTTTAAAGTTCAAAAACGATGTGCGCGTCTTATCCTCGATGCTCCCTTCCAGGCTAGAACGTTACCGTTATTTTATAAACTTCGATGGCTGCCTATTAACCATATTTGTATTAAAAGACGTTTGATTTTGTTTAAAAAAATCTTGGAAGGACGTGCTCCTGACTACCTCTCTGACAAACTAATATCATTGAAATACTGCAAGTCTTATGATACAAGATCTCGGATGCCTTATCGCCTCCCTATTCCACGTACCAACAGCAGGAAGCGAATGTTTTTTTATAATGCTCTTCAATTGTGGAAGAATATTAGCGATAATGACTTTGTTTATTCTACCGATCTAAAGAAGTTTAGTAAAAACTACTTTGACCATATCATGCGTGAATTTACACCTGATAGTTTTAAAATTGACAGAATATTTTAGTTTTCCATTAAGTGATCTTAAGTTTTAAGTGATCTCAAGTTTTTATAGTTATTTTAGTATTTTAAATGTTTGTGACTAGTAATGTGTTGTAACTTAGTTTCATAGGGCCATGAGGGAGACTACAGTCTTGACTGTAATTGTGCACCCTATTGAAATAAAGAGTTCATTCATTCATTCATACTAGAGACGGATCATCCGTCTGGGACAAACTTTTGCAAAGAACGATAGTTCGTCTGATAATTCGTCTACGTATAAATACGGGCGAACAGACGGATTATCCGTCCAGACGAACTATCTAGATAATTCGTGTTCATCGACGATGCAATAAAATACGGATGATCCGTCTCTAGTATAAATCGGGCCAATGTATGAGATCAAATAGCATTACGTCACGCACGCGTCCAAACACATAGATAGGGGGGTCTGCCTGTGGATTGGCTTGATGGGTTCCCACTTCGCTCGCTTGAGTTTCATAACATGTATTTATCGTTTGCGTCTTTTCTGGGCCAGTGGTCATTTATTGCCGTAAAACGTTATACCATGCAGCGGTATTATACCATTCTCTATATCTGGTAAGTTTCTGCGGCCGCCAACAACGCACCTGGAAGGCATTTCCCTATAGTTATCGAAACAGGAACCCTTCAATCTAGGCTGTCTATCACAGTCCGTCTTCAAATCCTGGGTCGCCGTGACGTCACAATAGCCGCTCGGCCTATTCTTCCCAAACTCGGTCGTAAAACAAAATGGCGGCGTCTTAGGCAGGAAATTCGATAGTTCACCGAGCCACAGAAACTAAAGGATTATACCAAATCCAAGAACTTTTTCTTAGAAATACTAACAACCGATAAGAAGATTTGTTTAGAAAAAAAATTGAGGGTTTTGGGGCAAAACAAAATAATCACCTCGACGTGGTCGTTTATTTGTTCGGTTTATCGGTACTGTTTGTTACGGGTTCGACAGTGTATCACAGAGATGGGAGTTTGAAGGTGACAGTCACTATCTTTTTGTTCTGACAAGTGGAGGAACACTATTCGTACGTCTGTCAGTGACGTGGTTACTAGCATCCTCGGAGACCGAGGGGCAGATAGTGGGGATGAGACGAAGATCGGGACTTGCGAGAGTTTGTAAAAGTCCCGATCTTCGTCCCATCCTGTATATCTGCCCCTGGGTCTCGAGGATGAGTTACAAGTAACACAAAGTTTTTTCAGCATTGGAAGGAAAGTTGGCACAGATAGCAAGTCTCTAGTTTTTGGACACCATCTCCAATTCTTTAGCTGCGCAGGCAAAATCTCCAGCCCTCTTGTCAATCCTCTACTTGCAATAAAATACGTTTAACCATTTTAAAAATATATATCCAAAACGTATGCAATGTTACAGCCCGAACCCGATTGGGGCGAACAATTAATCAAGACGTCATCGACTGGATTTGTAACTTTCTCCACGTGC
>OX419336.1:35180914-35198414 GCA_948470475.1 Galaxea fascicularis
TATCTACATCTACATAAGCTACACACAACCGAAGGGTTAAAGCTTGAATCGTCAGTTTTTAGAATTCCTGTACGGGTGTCAATTTACATTATCAATTCATTTGATAAAATCAAATATTTGGATGTACACAATGTTAAACACGGATCGAAGGAGCGAAGGAGTGAAATCAAACAAGGATTACAGAAATTAGCAGACCTCATTCAAATATAAATGGCTTTGTTTCTGATGCCTTTGAGAACTATGTCCTAGATTTTCATTCATGTGAGCATCTGTATGAAAGAGACCTTAAACACTAGGACGGGAGAGGAGGGCAACATCTCACAGATAGTAAAAGTAACATTCTGGACAGAATTGCGCATGTGCAAAAGGGTCTCTCATCCCATCCCTAGAGGCCGCGATTCTTTCAGTTAGCGCCGAGAGTGACAACGACCTCTGGCTCGTTCCGATTACGAGGCGGTTCTCATTGGCTATTACAGACAAAAGGACGACACCGAAAATGAATCTTGTTTAAAAACATGGCGTCGACCATCCCATAGATTTATAGCGGAGTTCCGCGGGCGCCGAAAACGCACCCGCAGAGCCCCATTGGTAAGAAAATATGGTAACCCATCTATACTAGAAATGTTGGTTATGACTTCACCGTACGACCGTACGTCGACCGTCCGTCCGTCCACCCCGTCCATGTAAGTGTCACGGAATTTCTAATATTTACATTTTTCGTCATTGTTTTTGTCTTTTTTGTCATGTTTTTATTTAGCTTTTTGTTAGTTTTTCGGTTTCAGTATTTCATATCGTCCTAGCGTTAATTATCTAGTGTTAATTCAGCGTTGTAGTGTGGTTTGTAATTAGAGATGTATTGTAACTTAGTCTGTAATTAATATCTTGTAAATTTTGTAAAGCGTTATCATAGGAGTGTAAAGTTATCGTGTTTAGGACGTAAGAGTGTAAAATAACATAGGATTGTAAGGTACCGCGTATGTATGTTAAGTGTTAATTGCTAATAGTATGCATCTGTATAAAATGTAAGTTTCGTGGTGAAGGTGGTCAGTCAGTCAGTTGTCAGTTGGAAGGAAAGAAAGTGGGAGAGAAGCAAGAAGAAGGAAAGTTTGCGAACTGAAAGGTCGAAGGCCACGACGTTCAAGAAATCACTGCCAAGAGCCATTGGTAGGAGCCAGCTGTGTCCCACAGACAAAACCCCTTTGTCGGCGGCGGCGAGCGCGAAGGTGTTGGAAAAAGCGAGTACGAAGAAGAAAGATGAAAGCTAAGAGCTAGAGCAAGGTAAAGAAGGAGGGCGCCAAAGGTGAAGAAAGATTGTGAGAAGGTTGATGGTCGTAGGTTGTTTTCGGTTTGTTTGTTTTTTTTGGAAGAGTATCAAGGACAAGGAATTACTGGACTATCAAAGAACTGAACTAAACTGTCCAATTGTAAATATAAGAGTTAAGTAAGTAATTAATTTAGTGTTATCTTTTAAGTTAGCTTAGTTTTATATCTAAATTATAAGTTAGGAGTTGTTAGTTCTGTGTTTAATAATCTTCTATGTATTTTAACTTTATTAAATTTGTAGCATTACTTAGTCTGTTGGTGTGTTGCGGGTTTGCGGGAAGGGTTTTGTATCATCTTTTGTTCAATCTTGTCGCGCAAGGGAAAGATTCACGTCACAGTAAGCCAAATGTGAAATGTCACACTCAAGATGTGGGCAACCCGCGCTTTTCGGCGGGAAAATAAAATAAAAGCTGAAGGCAACAAGAGTACTATCTTATGATCTTTCACCGGCAGAGACGTTATGTTTTTTTAAGAGCCCTGAAACATTTTCTTGAAGGCAGAAACTCGTACTAGACAAACAGACAGACAGCCTTTATTTTAGTACGATGATAATAAAAGCTATGCAGCTTATGGGTTTTTTTGCATAAATACTAAACCTAAGAACAAAATATATACATAACAGAGTAACAAAATCAAACTAATATATGCAACGGAAAAAAGCCTATCAAGTGCATGTGCATGCATCGCACAGAATGCCTATTGGTCTCGGGACATTTACTTCCAGTTCAAAAAAGTTGTACATCTGTCAGTATCACGCGTCATTATGCATTATAAACGCTTAGAAAGAGCCCAGGAAGGAGCTTCTATCATTGGTTGCCGTGAACGCATAACGACGCTCATTTACTCGATGAAGGCGACAAACTGAACAATGAACGCAGAGCGCTATTGTCTCTTCTTCTGTTTGGCAAAACTGCACATATGCGCATATTTCGTACGGAACATTTTGTGACACGGTCTTCCATTTTGCTTTATGGCAGGGGCAATTTTTAGATTCGTTTTGTTTGGATAAAAGTTATAACTCACAAAGAATGATGAACTGTCGAATGATCTCTGCTCGAGCGAAATAATTGTGCTCAGTGTAAAGGCGGCGAAATACGAGATACAGAAACCCCTTAACTTGTCGCGCAACAAAAACATTCGTTGCGGGTTGAAGAAAGTTATTGCCAAAAGTAGAGCGCGGGTCCACTTTTAGCAACAGCTTATCTTCAACCTGCAACAAATGTTTCTGTTGTGCGACAAGTTGATCACGCAAATTAAAGCTGTCAAGAAAATCACGCCTCATTGAAAAAGTTTGAGATCTTCGTCCAAGACTGTAAACAACATTAGCCGCCTACTTGACTACTCCTCAGGCCCCGTCCAAACGTACCCTTTTTCATTTGAAAACGCAACTTTTTCTTTACGGATACAGCTTCCGTCCACACGTATCTGAAAGCGATCATTGAAAACGGAACTTTTTTAAAACGCTGTTTTCGCGTGTGCTTGTAGACGGATGAAAACGGGACTTTTCGAAAACGCTGATGTCACATTATCAGTTCTAATCTACTTTGCGCCATATTATAAATGTATTCAAGATGGTAGATAGGCGCTTTACTTTCTTGTCTTCAATACTTGGGCTTATTTCAAACCTAATTGCCTGTTTTCAAGCAAATTTAGCTTTGCCGTTTCTTCAAGTTGACTATTCCAGAAGGCGGCAGAACATTATGATGTTACTTTCACTACAGTGTGTCAAAAGGCAGAGGGTTGAAACGACTTGGCGGTTGTCCGCCAAGACCTCGACGATTTTGGGTTAGACCTTGACGTACTAGCGCTTGGCGGGACAACTTTGTAGCCCAAATAGTTATCGAAGACGAATGGAGGGAGAATTTTGGAGTGATTGATTGATTATTCGAATATTGAACTCGCTCGCTCTATCCAAGGATATGGCTAATGGGGTTCCGTTTTTGAAAAATCAACTCACTGTTGCGACTAGTAGGTTTCAAACCTACTAGTCTTTTCTAGAATGCAATAGTGAATTGATTTCTCGAAAACAGAACCCGTTAGCCGTATTCTTGGATCGAAAGAGCGAGTTCAATATTCGAATAATCAATTCAGTTTTGCATTCTTGAAACGACTAGCGGGTTCAAGTTTCAAATAATCAGTTCATTAATGCAATCTTGAGGGGTACGCTTCACTTAGTTTGACTGTAACTTCACACACACAATGTATATATATGTATATCCTTTATCTTTCACATGCAAATAAACTCAATCATTTTCATGTGAATGAAAATTGATTTGCATATGAAAGGATGAGCACCAAGACTCGCTTTGAAAATCTTTAGGATTATATCTTTCAATTCTGAGCTCCACAGAGTTTCATCTCAATTCTAAGAGAAGAGAGAAGTCTTGGAAATTTAGGATCGATGCGCGTGTGACGCCATTTTCTTCAATTCACAATTTCATGCGGCCGGCCTAGAAACTCCCTTTCCCCAACCCCCTAAAACGCTCAAAAATATGCGTAAAGACAGATTCTGATTGGTTCATTTTTCCACAAAATGGCTGACTGCATTAGAAGAATTAAAAAAACACTTAGAAAGGAAGGTAGGGGATAACTTGTTTCCCACGCAGAATATGTGCGGCCGGTTTTGGAGTCAATGGGCTAAATATCGCTTGTTACAGCAACACCAAACCTAGTACAACACTTTTCGTTTTCCTTCAAAAATTGGTAAATATCCACAATCTTGAAACGACATGATTTTTATGATTTTGTTCATTATTGAACGTTCAACTAACATTCATCACCAGCACCAATCGGAACCCTTCACACTTTTCAATGCTGAAAAGGTTATGAAAAGCCCAACATTTACAGCCACATACCAAATATAACACGTTCTCCAGAGTTTTCGAGGCAGTAAATTAACTATTATAAACCCTTTCACTTTACACCGCAACAACTCATTTCGCATAACGAACGCACCCTTCTATGATTACTCCTAGTATAACGAAAGCTATAGAAAAATGCGGGAATTTGCGTCGTGTTGATTTGTATGCGTAGTGGCCACTTGTATTTCGTGAACAGGCCCTGATAGACGTACATGTGAACATAAACAACGGGCTGGCATAATATTAAATGATGACTTACCAAGTTTTAGCAGTGTTGTTCTTGGAGTAGCCCGCGCCGGGGGTGGGGCATTTGCCTGCTTTCTTGGCTCTCACCCCGGGGCATTTAAACTTTTTTTGTCCCCATTCTGCCGGGAATTTTCCATCAAAAAAGTACTAATGCCCGGGGTTTGGCCAGAACGGGGTGGGGTAGGGGGCATGGGCACCGCTGGATATCACTGCGTCACGCAGTATCAGTCTCGAGTCATGCTTCTAGACTTTCATTGCATGGCTAGAGTTTGTGCGCATATTACCAGGAATTATCCACCAGTTTTAGAAAGCAGTTTTATTTACTAGTACAGACAATGCCAAGATGATATGTATTAATACAATGTAGAGTGTAATCTAAAATAGGACAAGCATCATATATAGAGCGACGAGAGACCTCAAACCCAACTTGAAATGATCTGTATACTTACATAAGTACTTCTATTCGTCAAATCGCCCTGGGGTTACATGCCGACATCTGTTTATATTGGGGGGGGGGGGGGGGTTGCTGCGGGGTAGCAAAGATTGTAAGCCTTTTATATCCCGTGGGCTTTCTTGTTAAAGGGTTGGCAGGGATATAACTTTTAATTTCATGCAATTATCACAGTGTCAAGAGAATCATATTTCATAACGCACCTGTTCTCCGGATAAGACTGAGGTAAAAACAAAAAAAGTTAAGCAAATGTAAGTAGTGATCATACGATGCTTTTTATCTCTGTCGCGCAGAGATAACAACCGATGGGAACAGAGGATGATGAACGCATTAACGCTGATCCTGGGAACCTCAGTCTCCGATCTTCTAAATGTCGTATTTCTTCTAACGCTGAACATAACCTCCATAGAAGTTAATATAACACTGTTCGTCAGATTGCTTTTAAACCAATATTGATTTAAAAAACTTATCTTTAAGCAAAACATTGTTGTTGTTAGCCGTAATATTTATTTAGGCGATAAATGGTTTTGGAAAACAGACAAAGTCGCGAGCCCATATTTTTCCATTGACGCCATCATCAATTCAACAACCTCAAGTCTGCTTTTTGGCGAAGATCTGACAGTGATAACAAAAGATGAATTCTTCCCTCCAAAGATTTACCATCAATTGTAAATTCTCTGAGAATAAATATTTAAGCACGAGGTCACGTTTAGCACAGTGTTCAAAAACTTGTTTCATGCCGCGTACTTTAACGTAACCGTAGTAAAATTTGAAGTATATCATAGGGTCCAAGCTCACTGTCTACCTTGTGTAACAACCAAAGATCAGCCGGGTCGTAGACAACTGAAACTCTACGAAGTCCGATCGGTCTTGTCTGATAGGAAGGAAAAACACCACAAGGGTACCAGCGTTTCCCGGTGGATTATAGGCGGGTTCCATGCACCGACAGCTGCCCAACCTCAGTCGTGTGTGATCCAAAGCTGACAGCAAGAAAGGTCACAAACCTCCAGCCACCGTTTTCCAGTGGACTGATGTTTTTATAAGCGAGATTCGCCGACGGCTGTCGAACCTCTACGCCAGCTTGATTGTCGACCAAATCCCCTGATGCTGCTAACATGAGTGTTGGAAGCATCAAGCAAGAGAGATGCTGTGTTAGAACTGTCTCCTGGCATTCTGCAGGTTCGAAGACAAAGTGAGCACACTTCGATGGTCTCTTTACCCTTCTGTGTAAACAAACAGTAGATGAAAGGGAAAACGGAGCAGTGGGAATACAGAAGCCAGACGCAAATCGCGTAGGCGATGTTGATGCTTCGCATGTTAAGTTTGTGGGCAAAATCAAACAAGAAAATTGCGCTCGCAACGTAAAATGGTGCCCAGCAGACGATTATGGAGATTAGAGTCGCAATGATAATCTTTACAGCTTTCTTTTGTCGTTTTTGCTTTCTGACGACGTTTCTAAACGAGTCTCTCTCGCGCCCGTGGACTTGGAAAGTGTTTCTTCCCTTTTGGAGAGTGTATACTGTAACTGAGTGAAGAACTATGATGATGGTCAGGGGACAGAAAAACATTATCGTGCTGACAATGATCTTCTTTCTAAATGTTTCTGGGTCGGGCAGATCGTCAATGCAGTAATACGTTTTCTCGTCGATTTGCTTATATTTTCTGAAATGAAGGAAATAGCCCGACTCCAACATGGCTATGATCCACGCGACGGGCATAAAACGACACACCAACTTCTTCCTTAGACGCATGTGAAAGGGGAACCGAACAGCGAGGAACTTCTCGCAAGTCATAGCCAGAAGGTTCATCAAAGACGCCTGAACGGCAGTATTCTGCGCAAATGTGACCAAACGGCACATGGTGGCACCAAAAACCCAGGCGTCAAAGATGTACAGATCGAGCGTAACAAATGGAATGCAAAACACAGTCATAAGCAGATCTGATATGACCAAATTTATAGTCGAAAGGTTCGAGGAATTCCTTCTTTTCGACGAAAATAGGATAACAATTAGAATGGGAATGTTTCCGGCCAGCGAGATCAGTGCTATTAAAAACAGCGATGCAACGATGAGGTCGCGCTCTCCTCTGGTAAACAGGCAGCGCAATAAGATACAATCTTGGGGATCAGTGGAACTATTGGCAGTCATGTTGGCCATTCTTCTGTTAACTATTTTCAAGGCTGACGGCTAGCAGATGGCTGATCCGACATGAAAAACGAAGATATGCAATCACACCAACTGTTGTTGAGATGCATCCGAATCGAGAGTCTCCTGAACACAGTGACGCCAGAAGGTAAATGCAGGCGAGTCGACAGACTGACTCGATCACATCGCTTTTGTTTTCAAGCAGGTTTTAATTGTGGTCGCTTGGAAGAGGTGAGATGCCCAGGGTGTTACATTCTCTCACATGCGAATATATATTACTATCTTTGAAAGCTAATGAATCAGATTACACCCTGAAGCGATTTAAAACTGCCTACTGCTCCTCCAGACTAATGAAAAAACATCTGAATTTATCGGCCGCCTTTCATTGGTTACGCAAGACGCAAAAACTGATAACAAGGCGAATGCAAATTGTGCAAATGAGAACTTAATTCTCATGCATTTAAGTTGTTCTTCGTTGAGAGCAATACATTTCCCAAGATTTTCACCTGTATCCTGCAACGCAAAAAAATAACGACAATAGAAACGATAATACAAAGCAAAAGGAAATTGCGAACCAATTCAGTTGAAAATAAAAGTTGCCGACCAAACTGCGAATACAAACAGGGATCCACGCACTCTAGGACAATATATCGCAACATGCGGCGCCATTTGCACATGGCTTACTGCATGCAATTTTCCTCTAAGAAATTTATAGAAGCACTCTGTTCGAAAGATGAGAATGTGCACATTAAAATTAGCCGGTAGGTATTAGTAAGTGTATGACGTCTGCCGAACTGAGAAGTGGCCGGCGGAAATTGCTTCACCCCGCTGAGCAACGAATATCTCATGACAGCCCAAGAAAAGGTAATCAACATCTTTCAGGACTTGACGTCCTTCAAATAATAGTCTTTTTCAAATTCTGATTCGTGTTCTAAATGCATTAATAACTACTGAGCGCAATTTGTCCGGAATAAAAGAAACAATATCGTTACAAAAACGATAAATGAAAAAGGCACCACTCTCATTTCAGATGTAGTAAACAATTTTCCACAGGCATTTTATGACGGCGATAATATTGCCTGGCGAATCATTTATTTATGAAATGTTTTCACTTCTAATAAACCTGAAAACTTTCCCTCCTGGAGTTATAGCATGAATCATGCGGTGCAGTGGACATTAAGACGTTTTTGTGATTGATATTCACACTATGCTAGCAGTAGCACTATCCTGAGCTGCCCTTTATTCTTTTATCGCTCTTCTATATCTCGAGTATTTGACAACTCTTCGACTTGAATCAAAGTTTTCAGCAAAGAAACTGCCCTTCTTTTATCGTAACTGACATTTGATTGTGTAATGATGTTGCACTTGACACCCACGATTTGGCCATCAGAAGAAAATTGAGAACGATTTCTGTTTCAATTATATCCATTACGGCTTTATGGCCTTAAGTAATCGAGGCTTTTATCGTGAAATATAATTTATTGAGCTTAAGTCGTAAAAGTCAATAAAAATATTTAACATAGTTCATAACATAACAAAACATAACAAGCGCATAAGTGAAATATAGCAAAAGGCAAAACCTGTGTTTTAAACCGGGAATGATATATACACGATTCAACACATGTTGCGGCAACTTGTTGAACGGGATAGAGCCAAGCTCTATTTTCGTTCAACAACTTTCAAAACTGATGTTGAACGGCATATTTTAATGTTCAACATCACATTATACACTTTTCAACGTTTGTTGAACAGCAGCTGCAACATTTGTTGCTCAACAAATGTTGAACCGTGCCTTATATCATTCGCTTTGCTGATAAGCTGTCAACGAAATTCTAGTTGATACGCACGTTCGTCTGCAGCTAGGATTCACGATAAAGTCAGGTTGAATTATTCAACCTGTATTTTAGTTATTCTTGGCCGGTTATCGGTTTGTCTGATCTTTGTTAAAAAAAAAATGAGAATTATCAAGTACATAGCAGATGTACGTACATTTAAAAACAAACTGAAACCACCCTGTAAATAAATATAAGCACTAGTGTGTTTTCTAACCCGACGACTACCCAACAGATAAAATACGGATATCTCTTCTTTGAGCAACGTGAAAACGGCGCGGTTTTGGAATGTGCATCGAAAAACTAACTAGCAACTGGCAAAATAGTAGATTTGCGCAGGTAATGAATACTTACGAAAAGATTTCAATCACTGTTTTTCCATTAAAATGGAGGCTGCAATGCATGCCGAGTGCTTTCACTGCAGTGATGCTTCCTATTCTCTACCACACCATTAACTGTTGGGTAAAGGTGATGTTACACAAGCCGATTTTTGAACCAATTGTTGAAATGAAAAATAAAATGAAAAAGGTTAAAAATCGCGGTAAAATGAGATTTTACTATTTTACGCTACATTCGCTCAATTTCTAGATTTACTATAAGTAAATCATTATCCATCCATTACACCGCAAATTGGCTTGCGGATTGGAAAAACGCTGTTATCCAACGAAATCACCAGAGGTAGGAAACATGAAAATTTGGTGGTTTGGAATACAGTAAATCTTTCCACAAAGCCGTCTTGGCGGAGTTTTAAAAAGTTGCGTCATTTCATAAGAATTTTTAATTATAAGTCGGAAAAGGTTTTTACTCGTGTTAACAAGACACCGTTACGTAACGGGGTCACCGTGGTAAACTGGACTTGCCATCGCTTAACCAGCCTAGCTATTTGCAAGTCAAAGTGGTCCACAACCACGTTTAAAACATGTTGGATGAAATTTTTCGAGTTTTCTTCAAACTTTACTAAAAGATTGGGTTAATTTTCTTGCAATCTGGCACCTTCAGCCGAAACGAAAATTGTTTTTTGAATTCCGAAACGAATTCGAAAATGCAGTGCACAACACGACTCTATGATTGAGGATCACTGACTCCGGCATTCATTGTTTAAAGTCAGCCTAATTTAGAAAGAACAAGATGCAGACTTCGTCTCGAAAACTGTTACCAAATAAGCACCATTCCAACTACAAGAACGATTTCCAGTTGTTATAGATATAAACGTCTACCGGCTGATAAAGTGAACGCTAGTATATTAAATCGAAATCAAAATTAAACCCTGAGGTCACTGAGGGCGAAAGCGAAGAAATACTTACTATGGTAGAAGGCGTACGTCTCTACTTCGTTGAAACCTCTGAGAACAGGCGTTCATTTCGATCATTAGTTGACAAAATACAGTTAGATGTAAGAATACCATTGGACTAAAAATTGATGGATAGAGGAAAAAAGAGACTTGTACTAAGGCTCCATGTCCACTGTCTATTGTGTTTTCCCAGGCAGTTCTAGCGGTGCGGATTTGGAGTAGTCGATGGATCTCCTAATATATACTGATGAGCTTATAGAATGCACAAAAACATGGTTTTCTGCATTTTTAGGGCTGAAAAAGAGTAAATTGGCATTGAAAATCCTTATAGGGCTTTTCCCTTTCTCCAAACGATCGAGAAAGGCATTCGATACTTAGGCTCGAAGAGAGAGCCCCGTGGGAAATCTCCAATGTAATATTCGTGACTGCTTTTGATTATACGCGCCACTAGGCTCTTTTTTCAACGAGAACATTTGAAATCGCCGTTTAATTTAATTTCGCTGCTGTTACGTGCTGTTTGTAGAGAGGTTGACAATGTTGCTGAATTTTCAGATTTCCACGAATTGTGGATGGTCAGTTACGGAAGACCTTCAAAGAAAAGCGTATGACTTATCAAGACACGACATGCTAGTTCATCCTCATTTATCTTTCAATCAAAATAGACTTAAAGAAATGATGCAAGGTGGACACCTTGTCCAGCATATTACTCGACAAAGACATCAGAGAACAGAATGAATGTTTTACTAACTGAACGTTCCAAAATTGCCTTCTCTAATTACAAATGTTGATATCATAAATAAAAACGAAATGATCGGAAATAGAATCTAAATTTTGCAGCGTTATTAAATTTACAATGTCTTAAAACAGTGCAGAATTCAACTAGATAAAACTCCCAGCTACATACTGAAAGATCAGATAGATTTTTTGGGATGTCAAGACAAAATCCTGTATGCATAAATGTTACTTTGATCGGCAAGATATGCCTGATACGTTCCCGATTTAAAATCATAAATTTCAAACCATTTTGAGAACTTCCTTTAACTAACCCATGCAATCAGAAATCAGAAAATTATAATTTTAATTCTAACGATTACAAGAGATTCCTCTTGTTCATGTCGGCGATTTTTAATTCTCTTCAATGAAATAATCTTCGGAGAAGAGCAAGATTTTAAAGATCAGTTTGGAAAGGTCAAGAGCCGTGTTATTAACATAAAATATATTTGTATGTTGAACATAAAACTTTAATAAACTTGCGGTACACAAGCTGTGTGTCATTTATGAAATGTGGAGAGTTGGAGGGACTCATTTAAATCGGGAGGAGACATATATCCTGCCCGAAAAAAAAAAACGTAATTGCGAATTAAAATTAAAAGGAACATTAACCCTTTCAGTGTCAAGGGCTTAAAACTTAAGCTTAAACCTGAGAAAAAAAATGTCACTTTAATTCTGAACAATAACGAAACGTAAGCAAGGCCAAACAAGAATAAACATATACTGAACTTGCAGCTTTCACTTCAACTTCTCCGGTTAAGCTGTAGTAGAAAGGTGATGGGTTAATCTGTTTTCTTTCTAAAGGTCATTGAGGAAACATTAATTCTGAAAAACAGAAACACCCTGTTGTCAATAACTAGGAGTGAAACAACAAAACTACGTTTCAATACCATTCATGATGAAGTCTTACTATTTTCATTTCCGTTGAAACGACAAATATACAAACAAATTTATGTATTGCCGGTAACGTAATGAATTTTAAGCTTTCATCCCGACGCCGGTAAATTCTCTAAATACTCTTCCTTTCGATCAACCACGAACTCGTGATATGCTTTCGCTACATTGATTCTTTGATTCTTTTACTTTTTCAACTGCTTGCGCTGGATCTCTTACTTCCGGTAGAAAAAAAAAACTTTCTGATTTTCACTGCTCACTCCAAACTGAGAAATTAAATAAAATGAAAAACGCATTTGAATAGCTAAATATAAAAAGGAAAACGAAAAAAAATTACTCTATCGAACGCATTTCAACCTGCTACTGATGTCGGTCAACGTAGTTTTGTTTTGTAACTATCACGAAAACGTTTTTAAAAGATCTTGACATTCCTTCCCAGGGAGTTTTTAGTTTTAGGAGCTCGGAAATGCCGTTTCCCACGTTTTCTAGGGAACGGTTTCATAAATAAAAACACGACAAAACGTTTTCGCCTATGAAGATCTATTAGATAAATTCATTTTTTGTTTTCTAGAGGTACGCACCTGCGTTTATAGTCGTTACGCCCCTACATAATGAAAAGCTTCAATTTTGGTAGTTATGCTACACCCATCTGTTACTTTTTAACTGAGAATAGCGGTTATTTTCGAGTTTGTAAGTCCGAGGCTGAATTCACGCGTCTACCTCATGTAAACACGCCATACAGTCACCCTACAATTTCCATGTGCTCTTCTCATCGTAATCATTTTATAATTCCGTTGCTGTATTTAAGGTGCTTTGGTTACTTGAGAGTACACGAAAGAGGAATTATCCATGAAGGTGATTATATGGTGTAGTCAATCCTTTGCTCCTTAGATAGGACAGAGAAAGAGGAACTTTCTTTTGATGACTTTGTCTGAGATAAACGCGAGAGAGCAAAGGGCTATTTGATTGAAGAGGGCTGTTGTGCTTACACTGTTTCACCCTATAAAGACTAAATCAGATGCAAACTCTAACGCTGTCTTCTCCTTTTTTCAGTAGCATGTAATTTCCTGTCAAGGGAATGAACCATATACAAACGAGCAGCTTATAATTCATTTTCCGAGTTCAGTGGCGGATAGCCACTTTGATTTACATAGTTAAAATCTTTATGATTTCGCTGAGTAAATTACTTTGAAACCCAGAAGAAGAATTAAAAACATCTTGAACTTGTGTTCAGTGAATCGCGTAACTAAACATAACATGATTCCCACAGTTCTCTTCAAAATCGCACGATAAATGAAAAATTATTCCAACATACGTCCTTTTCTTATGAGGAAATGATTTGCCTGATGGAGCTCTCCGAACGATTAACAATAAACCCAAGGATTATTTGCTAACCAGAGGATTCTGTATTCAAACAATTGCTGCATGGGACACGCGTAATCTTACGATGACCGTGGTGAGTCTACGGCAGGAGACTAGGAGAGTTGATGGATAGAAGGATCCTATAGTAATAAAAATTATAATAGGACATTTCCGAATTACCTCATGTCTCTCTTTCAAAGCGAGTCTACGAGTCTAGGTGCTCATACTTTCATATGCAAATCAATTTTCAATCACATGAAAATGAGTTTAATTTTCGTGTGAATGAAAATTGATTTGTACATGAAAGTATAAGCACCTGACGTAATTCGGAAATGGCCTATTATAGACTGTACCCCCTCCTAACAACAGGCCCCTGTATTCAACAATATTTGGGAAACGAGTGATATCGATCCTAAAGCGGCTTCGCGCGGTATATTATGAACTGCGCCCAAATGTAAGAAACGTGCTTCAAGTGGAAGAACAGGTGGCTAGAGGACTTTGTGAGAAGACAAAAGCTAACTTTTTTTGGTCAACTGAAAAGGAGCAAGGGATTAGGAAAGGTTGTCCTGGAAGGAAGTATAGATGGGAAAAGAGAAAGAGGAAGATCAAGAAGGCAATGGGAAAGAGATATTCGGGATACTTTCAATAAACCAATAACAGAAGTAGGAAGATAACCATTGAATAGGGAACGTTTCGGAAGTGTGATCAAAGATGCGACGTCCAATAGGATTGATGATAATGATCACGATGATGGTAACCCAAATGCTTTTGAAAGAATTGTAAGGATTTAGCATTGTGAGACGCATTTGGAAACTTGAATTTGCATTTGAATTTGTACGGTACGAATAAATATTATTGTATTCCTTGTTACAAGACATTGAATCACAACCGTGGCGTTACGTGACGCCGCTCCAGCTCTACCCGATCCAAAGAAAAAGAGGCCCTTCAAGATAAAATCGCCAATCGTTGAAATTATGGACTCGTCTGACAAGCACTTTGAAATCTGGTGACAAAGAGAAGAATGTCCACTGTGAATAAATCACGAGGAGGCACAGTTCTGTTAAACGTTCGTGCTTTATTATATCATTTTACGTTTGATTTTCAATTAGAGGTGTCAAAATACATAAAAGCAATTTTAAAATGTTTCCTAATTTACTCAAAACAGAAAGCTGTTAGTCTAGACTTCAAGATTTCTCAGGGTGTTGCAATTGATAACGCACTTTTTTCAACGGGAGCAGAAATCAGACTCACTCGGCTTTTAGTGGATTTCGGTGTATCTTGCCCTTATGCAATATTACCAACTGTTTATAACATATTTTGAATACTCTTTATCACTTTCATAATTTTCGTTTAAACTAACAATATATTATTTCTGCCAATTTTATTTAGACACTAAAATTAAGGCACGAACTTAGGAGGCTGCGATCGCAGGAACTAAAGTTTAAAATATTCCACTATCAATTAACAATTAGGGATTTTTTCTGGAATACTTATGTACAGGAAGTCTAAGAACAACATTGACATGGTGCTGAAGGTACGTGCAACGGCTAATGTCCTCCAGTGAAAAAAACTTTAATTTATTACTTTATTACTGTGTAAGCTCACGTCTATTTTTATCATTAGCAACACTGAATGTAAAAACAAACGGAAAGTGATTTTTAAAGGGTTGAATTACGGTCTACAGGAAATTTCTTTTCCTGGCACGTTTAACTGGAAAACGACTCGGTAGCTTGAATTATAAAAGTACTTGGTCACAAGTGAACAGAGAAATCTAAGAATAAAAAAAAAAGAACGTTTGTACAAGCGCAAAAGTCGAGTTTCTAAAGAAAGGAGATCTGAAGGCTCTCAGTAAACGCCTATGTACAGAGGTAGAGAAACTTAAGATTGTAGAAGAAATTGAAATCTAAAAAAAGCAAGCACTACTTTAAAACTGTAATTTTCCGCGGAGAGTTTTTGCTAAAATTCTTTATGAGACTTAACAACAAAAACAAGAAAGTACCGGTACTTTGCTTGCAAGGTAAATATTATGGTGCTAAAGGAGACGAGTCTTTTTAACAACTGGGGAAAAAAGTCGTGAACAAGCATCGCGAGGTTTTTGATAAAGAATTATAGAAACTTATTTCGTCTCTAGGGTTTACCTATCTACAATGCAAAACATTCTTTTTTATGTACAATAAATCGCCAAACGCAAACGGCATTTCAAAGCATAAATAGACACATCTTTGAATCAAGTGCAACAAACATTATATAAGAGTCCCGGGGACAAGATAAAAAACTCTGCTAACAGGGTAGGAATTAATGAAATTTGAAAGATCAGCATCATTCCCTGTTTGGAAAATATAACGTTTGCGAGTTATAAATAAAACTTTGTATACAGAGACAATAAGCAATAATAAATAAAAATATAGTTTACATGTGAACCCTATACACCACGAAAACGCGCTATCACGTCACTTTACCCATCCAATACTTTCGCTTGCCTGCAATTGGCCAAAACTGAGTTTGACGTGACAATGTCACGGTTGAGATGTACGAGCTTAATTCAACAAGACCTAGTCAATTTACAGTGGGACTTCACATGTCCAAAAACATTCGGAAAGTAATAAAACCAAAGATCGAAAAGCGAAATATTTGAAAGACACCTAAGACAGTAACTCTTATTTGGCTTTAAATTCAGTATTTTTCATTGGCTAGTCTATGTTCCACGAAACGCACTCAGTCTTTCTCGAGATCTAACGTACTGGATAATCTCCGAAAACAAACGTGCATTCTGGATAACCATCCGCTACAAGCTCATTACTTGGTGAGTAAACTGACGTGCAGAAGAGAAGGTGTGCGTAGGAGGCTATCTGTAGCGTAAAAATGCTAACGCAATATTGCTTATCTGTGTTAAGTAGCCAAGACGCCGGCATCCTGTTCTGTTTGCAAGCCATCGTGAAGACGATTTCGCTCAACGCAAATCGTGTCGTACCTCAGCATACGAATTTTGACTGCTTGGAGTGGAATCCTCCGCAGCGTCATACAGAGGTACTGAATCCTATTAAATAAATAAATAAATAAATAAATAAATAAATAAATAAATAAATAAATAAATAAATAAATAAATAAGTGAATAATAAATGAACAAATAAATGAAAGAATGAATGAAATTAATTCAAAGAGTACAATAACATTCCAACAAGTGAAGAGTGATCATCGCAGTAAATTTTCCAATTTAAGCAACTGGAAAGAAGAAGCCTGAAAAAATCAGGGCTTCAACGGGATTCGAACCCGTGACCTCCGCGATACCGGTGCGATGCTCTACCAACTGAGCTATGAAGCCACACATTGGGAGCGAGGTCAATTTATTATTGGTCAATAAACACATTGGGAGCGAGGTCAATTTATTATTGGTCAATAAATTGACCTCGCTCCCAATGTGTGGCTTCATAGCTCAGTTGGTAGAGCATCGCACCGGTATCGCGGAGGTCACGGGTTCGAATCCCGTTGAAGCCCTGATTTTTTCAGGCTTCTTCTTTCCAGTTGCTTAAATTGGAAAATTTACTGCGATGATCACTCTTCACTTGCATCTACAACCGCAGTACAAATATGAATTATTTCATATATACTTCACAACATTCCAACAGTTACAATAAGCCAAATCCCAATTATTTTGGTATTATCAACAGAGTTGATAAATGTAAATTGACCACCGTACAGGGATTCTAAAAGCTGACGTTTCGAGCGCTAGCCCTTCGTCAGAGCGAATCCGAATCGCTCTGACGAAGGGCTAGCGCTCGAAACGTCAGCTTTTAGAATCCCTGTACGGTGGTCAATTTACATTTATCAACTCTGTTGATAATACCAAAATCTTTGTGTACTACTTCCCCACCGACGCAGCACCACAGTTTCTTTAGAAACTACCCCCCAAATCCCAATTAGTTCAGTCATTCGCAATAATAAAATTGAATTGTCACTACTGTTGCCGTTGTCACTGTTCATAGTTTACAATATCGACGCCTTTAGAGGTGTTTCTTTTTTCCTTCGACGTCGTGAATCACTGCAAATAGCATATTACAGGGGTACAATGTAGGAACGTTGTGACAAAAAAAATCCATAAAATTCGGACCGAAGACCGTACCATTCAAGTGTTTTTGAATAACTTCGCGTGAAATGCCCACCTCCTGAGATCAACACGCCTGAAGTTTTGCCTGAATCGACCTTCATTGTAATGTAAAGGAAAACTTTGAAACGTAAAAACTGACTTGTTTTTACAAAAGTATCGACACATTTGGACAGCTCATTGGTACCCCATCCCGCTCTTTCAAATACGAATTCATTCTTAC
>OX419336.1:35203414-35208414 GCA_948470475.1 Galaxea fascicularis
ACAATCTTAAATAAAGTATTTCTACTAATCTTGAGCGGTCCTCGTGTTGATCACTGAAAAATTGTACAAACACAACAAGTTCGGGTATCTCGTTTCAAAATCAGTTACGTATTAAGTTCTCGCGTGGAGGAGTATCTGGGCGTCTTCAAAGTTTGCAAGACATACGCCGAAAATTGCCCCCTGTTTTCGCATATTATGTAACTTGAGAAGACCACTCATGGGCAGACTTGGAAACTGAAAAACTAAATGCCGTACAGAGCCAAAAGGAGTCGATTTGGTGGCGCAAATTGAGCCGCTTAAACCGCTGTAATGCAAACAATTAAATTATGAAGACGCAGTTATGAACACTACATGAGCAGCATTGACAGTATAATATGACCATGACTTATATATTCACGTTCATGTAGTGCAAACAGTCAAAACTAGTAAATACTAGCTATGCAATGCTTTCGCGTAAAATCGCACAGCTAGATGAATTCTCGCCACCTAACTGGCTATCGGTGAGGTATTCAGAGTGGAATTGATAGTTGAAAACGAGGCAAATCGATATCGGATGATACAAGCGCCCAGCACATTCCGTTAATTGATTTTCACGAAAAACATATTCTTAAAAGCCATTGTAAAAGTCCATAAAACAAGAGTTTATCAAACACGAGGTTCAATAAAGTTTTGTACATTTGGGGTGTCACGAAAACTCAGACCCCGAGAACTATGAGTTTTCGTGACACCCGTGCATTTGGCTTGATTCCTATTCGCTGGCTCCTGACAGTCGTGGCTGTTGATTTGAAATGGCTTTTTGAGTGCTCATTGAATACTGCAACATTCGCGCAAAGGCAACTCGGCTTGGCTTTCTTTGTGTAAATAAGAAGCTTTGCGATTCAAGAAAAAATATTCACCTGACTCGTGAATTCCATGTTAAATTTCACTTGAAATACCGATATCAAACTCATCGCTTGATTGATTTTCCTATAGTATTTCTTACAAGTTAATTGCATTTCCTTTGTATGCAGTATACACGAGCTGGCAAGTGTGTATGCAAGGAACATACAAGTTACAAATACAAAATACATAGCCCTACAAAACCGATAAGTTGCATGATGGGAAGGTTCGGTGGAATACCGACGAACATACAACGAGTTTCCTGCATTCTGATTGGCTGTGTTTTCTATGTCATGGTTTAAGTATAGGTAATAGCATGACCTGTAATGGTATTTGGCAATAACATCGCCATTGTCCAAAATACCACGAGCCGCGAAGTGGCGAGTGGTATTTGAAGAATTTTGAAATATTACGAGCCGGTATTATTGCAAAATACAACGTACAGGTCATGCTATTGTTTGTTTATAATGGAAGCCGAGAAATTTTCGGCGACGCACAAGAGACCCTGTTTTGTTTGTGTTTTTGTTTACTGCTTTTTCAGCAAGGTTTTGTATTTCTTCCCCGGAAATTTCCGGCAATCTTGCCGCCATTTTTTTGAAAACAAAAACAAAAACGTCATTGTGTTCAGTGTTGTCATGGTAATTTTGTTATACC
This sequence comes from Galaxea fascicularis, assembly GCA_948470475.1. Taxonomy (NCBI): domain Eukaryota; kingdom Metazoa; phylum Cnidaria; class Anthozoa; order Scleractinia; family Euphylliidae; genus Galaxea; species Galaxea fascicularis. The sequence continues at coordinate 35,204,948 of OX419336.1, forward strand.
ATCAATTTTTGCTGTTATACCACTATTACGCGGAAATAGTGATACTATCAACCAATCCGCAAATCTCCGAAATTTCTCGGCTTATATTATAAAGATAATTACACGGACCTGGTAAAAACCAAGGATTGCTCTTTGGCCCACATCCCACTGACGTGCATGTGCGGATGACAGTTTCGTAGTTAGCAAAGCGATTCAACCCGGCCAAGGTAGCTCTCTTTACCGATCCATTGATATGTACGCTTTTTGATGAATTTGAAACTGGAATCGAGGAATCGTTTTGTGACAATGGCACTTCAGTATAAATGATTATAAACTTCTTGAGGACACCGTTCCAGGTATCGGAGGGCGGGAGCTGCGAAGAATGAAAAATGAACGATTTTATGGCGTAATTTTGTCAACTTCATGTACATTTATATTCAGCTTATTATTGGGCTCGATTTCCGCAATTCACTCGAGTCCTAAGGGATCCTCCACGAGCGCGGGCTCATTTCCCGAAACAGACAGTGAAAATCGAGCCTAATTAAGAATATTTTAACTGAAAAATGGTTTTAAGTCAATTTGAAATAAGGGAGCTTCTCCAAATTTCGGAAGGTCAAATTTCCGATTGTTCGGAAGTCATATCGGAAACTCAAGTGCAACTATTCCGATGAAGTCGGAAGATTTACACTGATCATCGGAATGAGTGGTATCAGGACTTCCGATAGATAAAAAAATATCGGTCTTCCGATATCCCATTAGCACGATGCACGGAATTTTGAAACGTGAACTGCTTCTAAAAGTCTGTGTCACGCGAGATCTACGACCCCATTTAGGCATCTATGAAATTACCGTCCAGATGAAAAGGATGCTTAACTAGTCAGCGTTTCAAGGGCATTTATGTTTAAAACGTGTTTAAAATTGTTTGAAACATGTTTGAAACGTTGCTGTTTGGATGGAGTTTGAAACTCTGTAGAAGGTGTTTATCAGTGTTTGAAACACAATCCTGTGTTACATCTGTCAACAACTCACATCATGACTGCAGAAGTAAATTCCTTTGAAAAGGTTGCTACACCTTTTGGGCATTTTGCTGTTAAGAGTCCAGGGAAAATGCGATCGTTGAAATCATCTGTGCTTTGTTTTTGTGCTTCCAGTTGCACTGAAATTTTCAAAGTTATCTTCAGTGAAAAATATTGACTCGCACCGGTGCTCGAGCGATATCGATCGAAGAACCAACAGTTATTCTTTTTTAATACCATACGAAATCGACTAAAACGATAAGTTCGAAAAACTTTAGTTCCGATTCTTTATGGAACATTAAAGAGTAAGAAACTTTTAATGGCCGAACGCTCGCGGGCTGTATTTTTGAACGAAAACCCATTTGTAGTCACACAGTTAAACGGCGGGTCAAAACACGGGTCGCATTTCTCAGGTCGCTCGTTGCAGTTTTGGAACTCAATTTGGCTGACCCTAGCCCTCAGGTTAGCTTTTAGGCCTAAGGTTAGCCAAATTGAGGGTTTTGGTTACTTTCCAAAACTGCTACGAGTGACCTGTGGAATGTGACCCGTGTGTTGGAGCCGCCGTTTGATTTACGCTTTTCCGACGACTACACTGAACAATATATTTTTATTACACTGCATCACACGAAAATTCGATACAAGAGAAAGAAAACTTTTCCTCCGCCTAAATACGAGAATATATTTTTACCCAACTAGCCGCCCACAGTTTTGTGTTTGTAAAGTTTAAATGTCTGCGTGATTGGATTGTAATCTATTAAAAAAGTCTCCTTCATTACTTTTAATAGTATGAATTGATTTGAATTATATCCATGGATTGAATTTCAGCACTGTTCTCACGGCTTCAACTTCGCATTCCCTCGGAATACGGTCCACTTTTTGCATGACTATTATAAAATAACTTGTAAAAAATGTCCAGTCGACTGAATAATTTTCGTACAAGTTTCGCATGTGATTGATTCAGGGCCAATGCAATCTTGTCAGCGATACCTACAACATTTCAAAAATTTCCCCACGAGGCACTTTGTTTGCGCCACAAATGTTCATTATTTTCCCAAGAGCTTTCGAAAACAATATTTAATGAATAATTTCGGTTCAAACAAAGTGTCCTATGTAGAATTCGAAAGTAGAGAATTATCTTAGGAGGTGTTTACATGAAACCGGCGCGACTTTCTTTCTGGGGCGAGATGAAAAGTTGCACTGTGTTTACATATAGCCGTGTTTATTGGGGTGCGAGTCTTATAGAGTCGTAAAATTGATGAAACTTCAATGAATATGAAACGAACAGTCATACCGCGTATACATGACACCGGAATGAATTTTCGTGCCGGGATGAAAATCTCGCTCCGGCACAACAACCGGGGTGAACTCGCGCGGGTATGACTCGCGCCATAACGACATTTTGTGGTGGTATCATGTAACCAGGGTGAATTCGCTCCGGGATGAAAGTCGCCCCGGTATCATGTAAACACCACCTTAGTGTGAGATAGATTCATTCAAGAAACGACCCTAGACCGTTGAGTTTCTCGAAGTTTGTTTGTTTGTTTTTCATTTTTTTTCATTCACACTAAAAAGAACTGACCATTACTCGGGATCGAGTGTAACTTTAGCAAAAATTTGAGACATTACGCAGGTGCCTTTCTTCCACGTGCTTTCATCATTTTAGGTTATTTTAGCTTTCGCTGCCATATTACGAAAACACCGCAAATCGAAGTGTTTATTTAGCCTCCAACAGAAATCACTGTGATTTACACTCCTAGACAACCCTGGTGAATGGGTTTTTCACTTTCTTGTTTCGTGGTCTTTCGTGACTCTCGAGCGTGGATTCCAACGAAGGCCGGGCTCGTTGTACAATCACGTCTAGACCGCCTTATGTGCTGGCATGATTGTGCGCGAAATTCTTGCACGACAAATTGCCATCAAATCGATCAGTAAAAATTCTATTAACAAAATGAATTTACCGTTACCGGCGTTTTTTTTCCCAGAATTATCCACAAAATTAATTGCACAGATGTCGAAAATGATCAAATCAGAAAATCACCAGCAAGACTGGTAGAATTACTTACCTTTTCTATAAAGTTCCAAGGAAACGTCTTAGGCTGTAAGGAACCTTCTTCAGTTGTAGTGCAATTCAACTTAAATTCGATTTATTTCTTCTCTCACGATCTCGCAAGTGGTTTCGTGCTCTTTCTTACCAAAAAAATTGATGTACAAGCTAGACGAAGCACAATGCACTGAAACATCATTCATGGGAAAATAGAGTTAAGTATTAAGTTATAACAAAAAGGTATTCAGGATGTGTGCAAGCATTTTATTTCTTCATAGTACTTTTTTGTTCTTGTCTGTTTGTACAACAACCATCATGCTCCATTGTTTGCGCATGGGAACACATGTCACGATTGCTTCAAACGCGTGACGGGCATCATGGTTTTTTAGGTCGAGTAGCAGTTCACGCAAGCTGGTAATTTTGGCGGT
>OX419336.1:35213414-35258414 GCA_948470475.1 Galaxea fascicularis
ACAATTTCGGCCTTTGAGGAGTACAGTGCATTTGTGTACTGACTTTCCTCTTTAGAGGCCTGAACCTCAGCATACAGTACAGTGTCTAATGTGTCATTGTCAGATGGAAATTGCTACATGTAAGCTTAAGTTGTCCCAGGCTTAAAAAAGGGTAGGCTAATGTGATCCTGTAGTCACAATTTACCAATTGCTACACCTACCAGTGTATTTCAATTGCACCTAACCCAACTCCACTAATTTTTGTCACTTATTAATTCCCAAGAGGCATCCAGGTTTTATGCACACAAGAGAAAAAATGGATTTTGAAATTTTGTGATGTTCAGCCAAAAGTGTACAATCTATATTAATAGCTCCTTGTCCATTCTGTCGCCCTGAGAGAAAAATTACTTCAAGCACTAATATAACTATGTAATATCTCAGTTGTTTCTGCATACTGGTAATTTAAATCAATGGTATGCAGGATTATATTTCTACTTTGTGATCTACATTCTTATCAGTATGGAATTAATATGGCTGAATTGCACTTGGACAATTTTTTCTCCTTGATTTGTGGCCAGTTTGTTCTCTTTCATTATTGTTGTGAGTGGCGAATTAAGTCACAACTTACTTTCAGAAGTCTGTTTTTCTTGTAAATACCCTTAAATGTCAAGTGATAAAAGATGGCTGTATCTGCAGGCTATTTATTTTGGTATCAATATTATTTTATTTACATGTACTATAATTTAATATTAATACTACGAGTATTCTCACTTTTTTTTATATTAGGGCAGCCTTGCACTAGAATGCAGCTGTATAAGATGTGGTTATCTCAGCTTTTAAATGGACTATACAATTAACCAACAGTACTATCATTTTAAAATAAATCCTGCTTTAATGAAATACAGGAATTATAGACTTATTTTTATCACAACTCTTCACTTTACCTACCATTTGATGCAAGACGACAGGTTTTTTGTTTACTTTTAAAAGTTCCAGATGAGTTTGTCATCTCCAGTTTGAAGTAAAATGCTTGGCTAAAAAGTCTTGGAGATGTAATACTACAACTTAATTCTTTTCGTTGTATTGTCTGATGTGTTGTCGTATTAAGTGTACAGCCTAACTGATATGTTCCTTGTCCAGGGCTGCAAGCTTGTGAGTATTTACAGTCATAAAACAGTACTCTGTAGTAACTTGGCTCAAATAAGGAGTCAGCATCCTGATGAAGAGGCTCCCAAATAATATTTACAACCCTGTATCCTACTGAATTACATTTGCAATTCATTTTTACTATGGTGGGATCTGCAAAGAAATGTCAATCAAACAGGTTAATTCAGTGAATGATGCATATGGTTAATTCAGTACTGAAATCGAACCTCAAACAGGTTTTGTACCCTTTTTCAGCAACAAAAAAAAGGGACTTTCACATGCATGAACGTTCGGGGGCAAGTAAAATTATGTATGAAAATCAACGAAAATTTTTTCACCAACTTCCAATGCAATGTACCATTTGATTACAAACATCTTCAGTTATTGTTTAGTCTATTTTTAAACAGCTTTAAGTGCTGAAAGTGGAAGGACACTTTGGTATGACTTTCATGAATACAAAGTCTAGTCTTGGCAGCACTGTGGTTTGTTTTGGGAAAGGGTCAGTGAAAATTCCCAAGGGGAGGGGTGTGTGGTAAAAGCAAACAATTTGATTTTAACATAAAGTACATTGTATGGAGCTAAATTGGAATTCCTGGAGAGTGAGGGTGAAGGGGATTTTCTGAAATTACACAATTAGAAGAAAATCTGTAACTAGGAGCATTTTCAAATAAATTGTGGGAAGAATTCTGCACAGCCCCCTACAGCATTTAATTAGAAGTGCATTACTACTAACTCTGTTCCAAAAATGAATTAAGTGCATGTATATACTTCAATCCATGGGGCTGTGCAGAATTCTTGCCAAATGGAGCACTATTCTTTCTCTGTTCAAGGAATTAATTTGGTAGCAAATCATTTTCAATTCTCATCAAGCCACCAAGGTGGCTATGTTTGTCTTACACATTGAATAGTATACTAAGCTTAAATTGAAAACATGGACCAACCACAAATAAATATCAAAGCTCGTAATTTACATAAATTCAAACACTAACGCTAACACTAACACTACAAATTGGAAAGTTAAAGTTAACCGAGTATGAATATTCTTTACCTCAAGACAGTAAATAAAACCGATCTCCCACCTGTGCAATAAAATTAAGGGCCCTCCCGTGACCAAACCGCTGGCCATACGTATGCGTCTGTATTATTTTGCCAGACTTGATTTGTCTTAGGCGGGTTCAATCAACACAGAGAACTAATTTTTTTTTTTTTTCAATTCGTTGCAATTAGAAATTCTGTATCTCGTCAACCAAAAACCTTTCATAGCTAGCAATTAACGTTAACACTTAATAACAAGCAGAAATCTGCGATCAGAAATCTTTACCATTCATCTAGCCAGCACGCCATGATCGACAAAGCAAATCAATGAACAATGTTTAGAAACATTTTTGAGAAGGACTAATTATGGCAGGACAACGGAAAATTGACTCCGTTACTGATGAGTGATATCGACGGTATATCCTTCACAATGCGTCACGCGATTTTGCTAGGTTATATCTGTGACACGGATGGATAAACCCTAAATGAATAATGGGGGTAGTTTCGAAAGAAACTGTGGTGTTGCACCGGTGGGAAGTCGTACCATTCGACAGGGACCATTCGTCCGAGCGAATGGATTCGCTCTGACGAAGGGCTAACGCTCGAAACGTCAGCTTTTAGAATCCCTGTACACTGGTCAATTTACATTATTCCGTTGATAACACCAAATTTTTGGCGGCCCACGAAAGAAACGAAACTTCTCGCTGGTATATCGGATTGGTTTGTTCGCTGCAAACGGCGTCTACTTTTGATCCATTCAGTAGAATGAAAAATTACAAGAAAAATAATACAAAACACGTATCAAATGTAACAAAACTTACCGTTTTGGCCATCGTTTGCCATGACGTGATACAAAAGTGAAGAATAAAATAAAGTGAAGAAACCAAACAAGAACAACGCCATTTGTAGGTTGAATCCATTCGCTGCAGTACAGCCTGGTGTGTTTACCATCCTTTATAACACTGAACTGAAATGGCGGGATTTCCCCAGACTTTCGCTCGGCCACGTAGCAAGCAATTTTGGCGAATGATTCCAAGGATACGTCGAAGGCGTCATTTGAAAGGTTCGAAAACAAAACGAAGCAACAATCCAGAAGAAAAACCACTGGGTAATTGTTTCAACACAAATAATATGATAAACATTAGTTATCCGCGTGCTTTATTGTAATGTTGTTGCGATATGACATGTGGTCCGTGTTAAAATTTCCATTTATGCAAACGACTTTATGTACATGTATGTCAGTGTTATGGGGAACAACTTCACTGGCCCGAACAATAAAATCTTCCCCGGCGTGTCATTCACGAAAGTTGGAGTGTTCACTACAATGTCAGTGGGGCAAATTTTGTGATTTTTCAATCCACATGCATCAACTTTCTAAAGATTCGATGGATCTCTCAAGCCAGCAAAGAATTAAAACCACACCTGGTGGTTTAAAGTAATTTTTTTCATCAATAGAAGTTTTGTTTATACGTTCGGCTTTTACTTTTAGCATACAGCAATTAATAGTGCTCAGGGTCACAAAACTGCAAAGGGGAGAAAATTAACCTGTGCAAACAACCCGTCACAATTTCGCCTAGATACCGCAAAGATTACAGAAAATGTTATCTACGTTTGTTGAAATTGACTTTAAACTTCGAAGAAGTTTAGAATTTTTTCTCAGTCAAAGCAACAATTGTTAGCGAACTGCAAGACGATAACATTTACTAACGTTTCGAAGAAATATCCAGGAACTTTTTATTTCGTACGGTAAGCAGGACATTAGTTGACATTCAAACATTGCTATTTTTATTTATGACCGGTAATTTATTCATTTTCCCCTCACTTGGTTTGCGACCTATATTTTTAAACAGTTATGCTTAATGTTACGAAGTTCAGCCTTATGTCTAAAAATTTAACATAGCTACTTTATTGATCGGTGAAGTAAGTTGAAGTAAGGTGAAGTAAAGATCTTCATAACCCGTCTCTTTCAAATATTCACCCAGTTTCGCATGTAACCGGCAGTTCCGTTTTCCCTCTCCTCGCTACAACAGAAAAAAACAAATTCAGCCGGCACTGAATTCATTACTTTTTTATGCGGCAGAGCTAATGGATCTTAATTCTTGAAATGAATACCTCTCACAAGTTTCCCTTAATCCTGCCCTTAATCCATATATACTGGAAATCGCAGTGAGAGGGTAATTAATTTCGGCCAACGAGGAGTCGCTTGCGGTTATTCAAATTGGAAATATGTAAAATTAACAGGCGTGGTATTTTTATTCGTTTGGACCTTCCGCCACATCATTGGAACGTGGTCTCTCCTCATTAATCTTACCCGGAAAAACACGTATCATTTTTAAGTCGCTCAACGAAGTCTGCAAACCAGCAAACCACTTTCAGATATGTTAAGCGAGACAACGGCTGTCGTGAAGACACGGTCATTGATTAATTTGTAACCTCTTTAAGTTTTATGAATAATTTATAAGCGACGCTACATAACCTACTAGCTCGCAAGTAAGGGCAAACCTAAATTTAAGGTGACAGTTGAACACGAGTTCCACACATAATGCTCTCGATCCTTGCTGAAGAAAAAAAAAAAAACAATGATAACCTCGACAGGTGACTTGACGTTCACAAACTATTCTCTATTGCAAGCAGCTGTTCCTCCGGATTAACAACTGATCGAACCCTTCAGAGTCGGACCATTTCGGGATAGTAATTTGGCAGCCAAATTCATTTTACCGAAATTTTCATATACTAATTTTCGGCCGTATATAGTTACATTTTATCCGGCCTTCCGGTGCATCATTAAATAATACTCAATTATACTACGAAACTAAAATATCAATGCTAAGAATTATTAATAAAAGAAACATTTCTTCATTGCCTTCCCTCTCTGCCTTAATATTGCCTTCCCTCGCTCTAACAATGCCAAGAACTTTCTCTAAATAGTTTTTGTGACTCATCTTGCGTATGTTTTCAGGGACATTGTGTAGTATTGAAATTGAAAGCCCTTCATATCCTTTTAAATAACATCATTCATTTTCCACCTTGTTAATTACTCCTTGGATTTCGCAAGGTGCGTCTACGTATTATTGGCATGTGTAATATAAATAAAATTTTAGTTTTGGACATCTTGGCAATCTTGACTTTTGAGACAACGCATAAGGGCCCGTGCGCACTAATCTCAACAAATTTTGTCTCCACCAAATTTTGAATTTGCTAATCGCGTACGCACTTAAAAACACCAAAATATTTGATAACCACGAGTGCGGGCTTCTGCTGAATGTATAGACTCCAAAAGGCGAGATCAAATTTCCTTGATTTACATTTTCAGCCATTTTAAAGGCCTGATTACATGAGCCGGGCTGGCCCGGTTAGCCGGGCTGCTTCGGTGTGGGCTGGCCCGGTTGTCATGTAATCGCGAAGTTGATTTTTGTTGCGTTTAACAAACATGCCGAGATCCCGGCTAACTAAAACCGGCCCGGTTAACCGGGCCAGCCCGGCTCATGTAATCAGGCCCTAACGCCTGCAAATTGTAAAATCTGACAGTTTTGACGCTTGACAAAAATTTGTCCTGCTCTGAGGCAGGACGACGGCGCTTCTGAAGTTTGTACGGCTTGACAAAATTTTGGTGGGACGAAAAACGTCATTTGCACTTTCAGAACGGAACTGGTGACAAATATTTTTGCAAAATAAACAAAGATTCGCCAAGTGCGTACGGGGCCTTAAGCCGAAACTGATGAATTGGTAATCTTTTCACAAAATTGTTAACTAGACTTAAGAAGTGCTAAATTTAACTTTACCAAATACGTGTGTGAAGGCCTAAGTAATTAAAAATCTCAAGCCACTTTACTTGAAAACCATCCCTACGACTTAGTCAACTTGAGGTTTGTGGGTAACCTAACATAACTTGTGTGTGAACATTTACTTGAAGTATCAAAATTTTTTCTTGATTTGAAATTAAATATTTTCGAGTTTACTTTTCTCTTGTGTCAAAGACTACCATTTTGGCTCCGTACTCAAGCAGCTTTTGAAAGATTCAGGGCGAAGGAAACGAAACAGGCGATGAACAATTTTTCCCGTCATCCGTTTCGGCATGATTTCACAAGGCCCGACTCTGCGTCTCTGCATGCACAGGTCTCCACGGCCGATGATGTTCTTGACCTGGAATGCGTTTCTCGAAACCCACGAAACTTTTCGGGTCTATTTCGGGTACCACAATTTCCTACGTATCTTCAAAACGAAGAGGTTTTCAGGCATGAAATTTTGCTACAAATGTGGCCTTTCGTATCTTGAAATCACAGTAAAAGACCATCCCTTCATAATAAGTGAATCGCAGTTTCACAAAAGGCTTTTTGGGCCCGAAAAGTTTTCGGAAGTTTCGAGAAACGGCCCCATGGAGTCAATATGGAGCTTAACCAACGCAATGGCAACGAGTGCGACAACGAAAAAGATGAGACTTCAACGTATGAATTAACGTATCACTAATTGTAAATACTTTGGGATTTTTCCAACTCACTCGACGTATAAAGCGTTCATGACGAACTGCCAAGGAGCTAACGTTAGGTACCAAAAGCGCTAAACTCAAAAAAAAAAAAAAATCAGGATATGTCCGCCACATTCTCTGGGTTTATTAATGGGTGTTTTTAATGATGTTGTTTCGCAGAGGAAGGTAAACAAATGCACCTAAACGTACAAGTTCGAGGAGAGCGCTTGTTATGAAACCCCTGTTGTATTGTAGTGTTATCGTTGCTGTTGTTACATTTGTCAGTGGTTTAACTATACCCGATAACAAATTCGAGGAGGCAGTGTGGAAAGGAAAATAAACCAAATACTGGCCAGCGATCTGTGACAACCAACCGAGGGATGACTGTGGGAGTTTGTAGCTCAGTGAGTTGGAAGCTGTACAGGTAGCCTGCAAACAGGCTCTCCATTTGGGTTATTCCGAGATATATTCGGCGCGTCCATTTGCTCTTGAATGGGATGCGGTCCAAGCTAAGGGATTGCCGCTCTCCTCAATCTCCCCGTTTTGACCACGTGCCTGATCTCGTATCCAGACCTCACTGCAGGTGTGCGAGATTACCGCGCGCCATTTGAGAGTGAATCGAAGCAAAAACTAAATGAAGAGCCTGTCCGCAGGCTACTGTATAACCCAGTGAATTTCCCGCATGCTCTGGTCATGATGATACAGTCTTACTCGTCGTCCTTTAAAAGCAGATTCATTGGATTTCTCACTTTCTATACCACCAACGAAGGTTGACATGACTTCAACATTGTCGTGGACGGAGTGGTTTGTAGATAAAGTACTTCACCGAACTGGGCTGAATGGCTTACTCTTTCTGTACCTTTTTCGTGCTGGTCATGGAGATAAACGAACGAAGCGGTAACCACTACGTCTAGGTATCATGCTAGTCGAGCTTTGTAAGCTTAGCAGATTGCGCCGAAGATGTCCAATACCCGGAGTAGTCAAGGGAACTAAAAAAGAACAAAATTGTACACGGTTACTGTTTCGTCGGTTTCAGAGGTTCATAACTCCACTGGCTCTTAGGCCCCAGCTAAACGATCAAACATTTTCATCCAAAATCGCATTAAATGAGCATGTTTGACCGTTTAGCCGCCTCTCTCAACATTGCATTTGAATGGCTTCCAATGTTGAGAGAGGCGGCTAAACGGTCAAACATGCTTATTCAACACGATGTTGGATGAAAATGTTTGATCGTTTAGCCAGGGCCTTAATACCCGACAACGTCTTCCGCTGAGACGTTGAAAATCACCAGAACAGTCAGGCTCTGGACTGATAATTGTTCAAAACCTTTTACTCCCAAGATCTGATCATCAATTCTCTTTTAATTCTAGCTGCTTTTCAGGTGTTTTGTAGTTCCTTGGACATTAGCTAATTGAAGGTCACATGAAAAAATCATCCTCTGGTTGATAAGCTTGTCTATTCTCATCACCTGTCTGCTGGACAATTTATTGATATTATAAGGGAAAATTACATGATAATCACTTCTGGGAGTTTAAAGGTTACCGAAGTTATAAAGCAGTCATAATACTGCAGATAAGCATAAACTTGTTGACATTGTGTAATGGCCGGCAGCTGGCTTGCTTTCAGACTTGAACACTAATACTAATTGAAACCTAACAGAAATATATACGTGACACAAACTAAATACATTCACGATGACTTCCAAACAGGATCCTCCCCTCCCTCCCCCTCCCATTCAGCCAAGTGTGAAGGAGTAGTACACAGATAGTACATACCTCTACCTCACACCACTGGGGTCGTGTCATGGGTGGAGTTGTCATCATGATCAGTCGTGTCGTGTTCAGCTGGATCATAGGGTGAACTCGTTAACCGCACATACTCGGGCTTACCATTCAGTAGCGGTGCACAAGTTTCATCATAATCGCCACTACCCTTGGTCTCCTCCGGAAGGTCGTACAATGGAGAAGGCTGCGTCGAAAGAAAACATGAAACTATAGCAAACACCGGAATGGTCTAAGAATAAAGAATTTTGGGGGTAAGGTGGCCAAAGAATTTGGGGCGTCGGAATTGAATTCTGGAATCCCGATCTCAGTGACCACTTACTGGTGTTGCTTTGGGTAGTCCCTGGTTCAACTCCTCGGTTGCTCTTGTAAAGAGCCCACTGGTCTGCCACCTGCCAGCTGGAATTCTTAACTCTGTTGTTTTCATTTGTATTATTGGTTTCACAGTCCCTGAAAAGCCCCTCATTAGGAGTGGTCAATCAAGCATTTATGTTTGGGTTTTGAAATAGTGGGCACTCGCTTGTAATTTGACCAACTACTGGACCTTTTGGGAGTAGGTTAAACTAAAGTTGTTTGATTTTTTAGCGAAAACTCGAGAAATTTCTTACGTTAACACGAGACAACCTCGTGCAGAACGAATATCAATTAATGAACGAACGCCATAAAATAAAAGGTGTATTATATAAAGTTACATGCCGTTAAGCCTTAACACTTACAGTTAAATCTCCCAAAACCTCTGACAGAGGTATTCTTTTGTTGTCTAATGCTTTGCGTTTCCTATTGAAAGACAAAAAACCTCGCTCAAAACGTATGTCACCAACCCCGAGGTGAGATGACAATTATCTATTAAAATGTGGACACAGAAAGAAAGTGTATAAAAGTGAAGTTCGTGTCCAATACACTTGAGATCAAATAACCCTTATACAAATTTCTACTTATCATAACGAACTATACGATTGCGAAGTTAAGAGAAACAAGTCACAGGGAAACCAAGAAAAAGATGACATGGCATCTTGATTTTATTGTTCATCAAGCTGAAGTACGTATGTGTAAAGCCGCCGTTGCACGTTGAAACTTTTAGCTGAAACTTGTGTGCAACGGTGCTGAGAAATAAGTTTCAGCAAGCGTTGCACCGTGTAACATAAAAGATCGAAACTTGTTCGGGAATGATGAAACTGGTCTCAAAATGTTGTTGTTCCGGTTTCTGATTGGCTTACACAGCGTAACGTAACAAGACCGAGCGAGAACAGTTTCACGAAGTGGTGTTAATTACACGGTGAAACTCTTGTTTTTATCATCACTGCGGTTGTTGCGACCGTTGCAGAAGTAGAAAGCGGTTCTACTTTTCGTGAAACCTGTCTGGCAACGGAAGTTCAAGAAAGTTTCAGGAAACCGACCACGTTACACGGTGCAACGCCTCCTGAAACTTGTCTCGCAGCGCCGTTGCACACAAGTTTCAACTAAAAGTTTCAACGTGTAACAGCGGCTTAAGCTCCAATTTGGCACAACAGGAAAACCAGAAAAAAAATAAACAAACAAACAAGACAAAATGGTCATAGAGAGTTTACATTGTACCTTATTTTGCTTCTCCAAACATAGGCCACGATGAAAGAAAACAAAATGAAGAGTATCAGCCCGAGGGTAATTCCCGTGATGAGAAAGATATTCGGGTATGTCTCCTTGCGAGGCGGATGAGTTGTAGCTGTGTCTTAAGGAAACAAAACAGACTCATTTTGAGTGTTGCAAATATTAATCAAGTGCAAGAGAAGAGGGAGAAATTAGCAATAATCACGCAAATAATTGAGCAAGATCCCGACTGGATTTGGGGTGATGGTGGATGGGGAGGGTGGTTATGGATATTTTATACTAGTAGAACCGCACAATGTGTTATTTAGGTAATCACAGTCGGTTTATGTGTTGCAAGATATTATTGTCACACCAAGCCACATTTCACAGGCTTCACATTTTCATACTTTGTGAGAGGTTGTATTTGAAGAATGTCAGGTGGTGGGACAGGAAGAATAAGTATAAACAAAAAGTTAAGGTGGGCCACACGCTACCACCTTGCTGGAAGAGAAATCGTTAAATTATCAAACTTAACGTCAAGGCAATCTCTGACTACGAGGGTAAATTTAGAGCTTGGTAGTATAATGTATAATTCATTGATCATGGCAAAAATTCTGTTTCCCTAACTTTTGCCTGTTTATGAAAACCAACCCGACCAGAGTTGTAAAACACGTGAGACTACTGCAAACAGGTTGGCTAAATGAGCCAGCCTATGACACTTACCTTTTTCAACTGAGATGTACATGTAAAAAGGTGGACTCCAAGGACCACACCCAACACGTGTGCACATCTGAATCCTAAATGCGTAGGTTGAACGTAAATTAACCAAACTGACTGTGGAGTTGGATACACTGCCTGACACGTTCATCACGTGGGTATCGTTTTCTGCAGCCATACTACCGTTTACCGTCCAATACTGAAGCACGAAGCCAGTGATATTTCCATTCCAAGTTTCTTTATTTGGAAGCTGTTAAGCGAAAAAACGAAAAAAAACAAAACAAAAAAACCCACAAACAAAACAACAACAATTATACAAAGGAGGAAATTAGATATACTTAATAACTTGATTACGATACCTGAACGACTATGGGCCAAATTCACACGAAGCCCTCCTAAGTTAAGATGTCTGTTACGTATATTTGTTTTCTTACAATAGCCCATTGTTTTGATATGCTAGAAAACAATACTTAGGATACATTTTAACTAAAGAGGGCTTCATGAATCTCGCCCCAAACAAAACAACAACAACAATTAAACAAAAAGAAGATACTTAATAACCTGATTAGGATACCTGAACGACCAGGTTTTGAAAAAGAATCCCAAAATACCAAACTGATCCCAATCTGGCAGACTTCAGCATTTGAAAAGTAATAATTAACAATCCACGACAAAAAAAAAAAAAAAAGAAAGAAATTAAATAAAAACCATAACTATTAGCTAGATTCGAGACATCTCCAGGCAAACTTTTCAATAATCCACATTCATAGAACAAGAGATAATTTTTTACCACTTTTTACAGATGCCTCTACCTCATATACTAAGCCCGGTTAAATGAACAGTTTAAGCTGGATACTTACGGTCCATGTTAAATGGACCTCCCTGTGCTGCCCCTGTGGCATGGTAGAAGTCCTGTGTTCATCAATTCTTGGGTAATCGCTGGGTTCTGCAATACAGTGATCATAATTGTTGTTATGACCTGCAACAATTATTGCAACAATCCAGTTTTCCGACGCACCTGAAGCAAATTGTGTTTTGAAATCGAACGGAGAAACCATCTTCCCGCTGATGCAGATCCCTTCCAAAACTCCCAAAGAAAGACACAAACACATAAATCTTTTAATTTCTATATTATTGTAATCGTATCAGTAACCAATGAAGATTTTAAATATCTATAAAGTGCTTGGGATCCCCGTGGTTTCTTACCCTGAAGATGACCTAGTGTCGAAAACGTTTAAATTTCACCTTTAACATCAATATTTTAAAATAATTTTTAGCCTTGTAAGTAAAAGACAATTAAAAAAAAGTGCTTTCACAGGATACTAGTGGTCGGCTAGAGCTGCCAGACCTTGCGGGAAAACCTCCTAATTTATGATTGACCGAATAAGGCCTGGGTCAGATATGCCCTACTGTCATGAGCCGGTCGAACTGAATTCAAATTTGCCTGTTGATTTAGACGTCGAACTTAATTAGCCATTCCACAGCCATTCTCAATACAGTAGCAGAAAAACTTCTCATTATTGCCAGTGGTTTTCAAAATATATACCTAATAATAATTTACACATTAAGAAGTTTGGCGTCTGAATCAAAGCTGTTCCAACGTTGATCAATTCCTGGTCAAGCCAGACGGGAAGAACGGCTCAGCCATTCCAAATTAAAATAGCTGTTCCGAACTGATTAAGACGCCGAACTTTTCATGTACTTAATTCTATGAATTAGGTTCAGCTCATGAAAAGTATGGCATCTGAATATGAATTAAACTGAGTCAGATGCATTTTAACCAAGAGTCAGCCCCCTCCCCTCAAGAAGAGGCGGGAGCGCTGCCCCCTCCGCCCCCGCACTTTTTAACAAGCATTAAGCATACAAAATCAAATGGAAGAGTCCAAACAGATGACACTGAAAAATCAAGGCAATGAGACATTTAAATCAAAGCTTAGTTGATAGCTGCTCTAATAAAAATTTAGTCCTTTTTAAAACCAATGAACAATACATGTAACTTTAAAACCAAAAAGGAAAAGGGAAAATGGTCAGAGAGGCTTAATTAAAACTATCATTTAACTGAAAATCACACCTTCTTCCTGAGTTCTGACTGAGAAGGGGCCAATGTATTCTCCTTGAGTGAACTCTCCATACAGAGGTGAAGCTGCGCAAGCAATATAGAAGTGGTATAAGGTGTACGGGTGAAGATCTCTGAAATCATAGCGCAGGCCCACTGCTTTCTCTGGGTCTTCATTAAGAAAATCTGTTGTCTACAGACAAAAATACTAAAGCTGTCATATGTCCGTCTAATCAATAAAGTTTGCTACTGTATATTTCATTTCATTAATTTTGAATGAAGAATGACTTCACATATAAGTTGAGATAAAGTATGATGAGGTAACCAAGGCATTTAGGTAAGCTGGTGAAAGCCCAATCAAGAGAACTAATGTTATACATACAGGCCATAAGTTAATTGGGACATGACTGTTAATAAGATTGCGAGGCGGTGATAATTAACCCTTCATGTCCCAATAGCAAGCCTGCAAATAATTGTTGTCCATTAGTAGGTCATTTGTCAGACCAGGGTAAAGTTTTGGCCGGACAAGAGAACAGACTGGTCAGAGATCCCCAGTCAGAGTGTCCGACCAGGCTTAAGCTTTCGCTGGTCAAAACCTTATTTATCAGACATTTGTTCGATGACCAACTGTTATTTGCAGGCTAGCAATAGTCACTGACCACCAGGTAACTTCTCCTTACAATATCACTAGTTCATCCATAATACAGGGCATGAGAATACAGCAAATGATCGCAAGGGATTAGTAGAACTAAAACGTCTATTCAAATTCTCAATACATGTAACATGAAATTTGTGAAAATAATAAGGAGAAAACATAAGTTGATATTTGGGACAGAAGGTATTAAAGTTACAAAGGCAAGGTATTAAAATATTATAAAGATTAGGTCGAGCAGGTTGTGATGTAATAAATCAAAACCAAGTGTGAGTGTTTGACTGGGGACTCCAGACACTGAGAAACAGATGAAAGCACTAGGCCATTTTGCGGTGTCTGGAGACCCCAGTCTAATATGACGCAGAAGTTTTTTATAAACTATTCACACTTTTTTAGTAATTACGGGGGGGGGGGGGGGGGTATTGTTTAAGTGCTCTAATTTTCCATGAGATTACAGGTGTATGTATTTTAAAAATAATCAAAATGTGGAAAATTTGTTGTTGTTCATTGTAATTAAGTCATGTGGTAGTGAAGATGGTGGAAACTTTTGCAGCGAATATACCATAATTGTCCAGGAGGTTGCGACCAGTGAAGGGAAGGTGTATCCAGCAAGGACCCTTTATGAAATTACAGGGTGTATCTGTGGCATCCGAAGGTATTTAGAAGAAACTGTGGGAAGCGAAGCATTAAATCCTTTAGATGCTTTGGATAAAAGGTAAGAGAGGATATATTCAATTCAAGATACTATTTTCATCGAAGACAACAATTAGAGTATAGATCGATCTTTTTTTATTAATTTGCTATTTTCTGTCGTTGTCTTGATGCCTAGATGAAGGATATAGCATGCGGCAACGTGTGACTTTGCAAGCAAAGAAAGAAGAGAAGAAAGCTGTCACAGACAAGGACCAAGAAAAGTTCTGGAGTGCAAGATTATTTGGCAGTGGAACAGCTAAGCAATTATTAGACGCTTTTTACTTTTATGTAGGTAAAATGTTTGACTTGCGTGGTGGTGAACATAGAAAGATTTGTGTGAATAACTTTTCTTTCTTGAATGCTTTTTTGTTCACAAATTGTGATGTAAAAGTTTTGTCAAAGAAAAAAAATGATGATTAAGTAAAATGAAGTACTGTTTTTGTGTTCAATTTGTTTTGTTCTGATCCATAAATCTTGATGTACAGTGTGAAGACAGATGAAAACCATGCCTGGTTTTGATATGCGATCCAAAACATGTGTGGTTTTCATCTGTGTTTTCATTGGGTATCAAAACTCATGCACATGACAAATTTAGCCATTTTTCATTGGCTATCAAACTCATGAATTATTAATAAGCTTTAGAGGGTTGGATTGAGTGCAAGATCAAGATCAAGAGGCCCGGCAGCAAAAGCAAAAGTCTCAAAAGAAAGGTATGGAACAAGCTAAATCAGAATTTCCAGAGGGATGGGGGGGGGGGGCAAACCAAAAAGAGATACCAGGGGGGAAGGGGACGGGGTAATGGTATGGATATATTCTGGAGTATGACAAAATAAGAAATATTAG
Source organism: Galaxea fascicularis (assembly GCA_948470475.1). NCBI lineage: Eukaryota > Metazoa > Cnidaria > Anthozoa > Scleractinia > Euphylliidae > Galaxea > Galaxea fascicularis. The sequence continues at coordinate 35,228,348 of OX419336.1, forward strand.
GCACCTGATTTTTATCTGCTCCATCGGCAGCAAAGGATATCACATAGTGGATGAGACTTATCTTGAACATTTTCATGTCCTTGGGAGCATCCCAAACTAATGACACCGTCCTCTTCTTAATGCTCCTAACAAGTATGTTATCAGGTTTTGTGCACCTCACTAATAAATTTAATTAAAACAAAACTGTAAGTTTTTTTATCATAATATTATTGCAAAAATCAAGATAATTATATTAATTTATAGTCAATACCACTGTTTGAAACAAAAAAATATACTTGACAGGAATTGAAGCAGCAGGCAGCTGGATGAGGATGAACAAAATTGTGTGCTCACGTTTCAGCTTAGCAAAGAATATGGGAAATGGTTAACCAGCAGCAAGTGATCATGATTCAGTTAATCAATTTTTTCTGCATTTTGAGAACCCATTACACAATATGCATAAAAATATTTATATAAAATGATGAGGATTTATATAGCGCTTTTATCCGAAGGGCTCAAAGCGCTTTACAACACTTTTTTTTTTTTGGGGGGGGGGGGGGGGACTTTGCCAGACTGCTTTTTAGGTGCAAATTGCAGCCATGCAGTTTACAATCTTATTTGAATGAATGGTGGGATCAACACAGGTGCCCCTATCTCACCGGGGACTACGTCCCCTACTCTTTCTGATCTGTGTGTGGGTTATTAACGTCCCACACCAGTACTGTGAGACAGGGCCTCCGGTTTTATCGTCTTTATCCGAGAAGACTAGAAAGTCTAACCATTTGTAGATGTCATTACAAAGGTAGCATTTTCTCCTCAGTTATTTAAAGACCCTGAGTGTTGGTCCAGCCTGGGCTTGAACCCCCGACCTCCCGCACAGCAGTCCGGTGCTCTACCACTGAGCCAATTAAGTCATGCAGTGGCTTGTCTTTCATGCAAAATGAAATCAGCAAGAGCTAACAAGCAGATCACATAAAACAATGATACTGTTAATGCTAATAATTATAATTCCCTTTGTATTTCTTAGATATAAATTAAATCATCTGTTGAAACAGGGCATTAATTATTTAACTCAATTGAAATTTGATCATCCCACCTCAAAAATGAGCCTTTATCTATAAGGTGCCATTCCTCTAGGTCTAGACATTAATAATTGACAAATACCATAAATTCTTTTACGCCGGGCCAACCAGACTTACTTGAAAATAGTGCATTACAATTTCTTGTCCTGGGGCTGTAATTATCACTCTCCACATTACCAAAGTTGAGAACAAAGGAAATTGTTGGCCTTCCTGATACCACTGGCCCATGGTTAAACAGATTCGGAAACGCCATTTGGAAAAGATATGTGACATTACAATACATGATTGTACCACTCGCACTTGAGTTGATAGACAAATCAGAACATTGTGTAAAAATGTTGTAACCAAAAGGTGGACGCAAACAATACTTATTTTTGGGGGAATTTTTGTAACAGTACAGTACATTATATGTGAATTGGAGATCACTTTGCTTGTTTTCCATGATGTTCCAAACCAGAGAGATTTTAGGTGGCACCCTGCCATTTGATACACATTGAGGTTTGGCAATGGGTCCTACAAAAATAAAACAAATAAACTTGTTGTGAAGAGTACTATCTAGACTGAACAGCAGTACAAACAGCATGTCATATACCGAGTAATCAATAAGCCATAAATCTGTAGCACTGAGTTCTTCTGATCAGAGGAAAATCCAAACAACTCTCAACTGTAAATGTTACAACTTGGCAGATACAGAATACACCCTACATCATGTCCAATTTCGTGAAGGCATAATGCACAGGCTAGTGTCACAAGTGTGTCCAGGTACAGATTATCTCCAGATACAGTGTGTGTTAATTGTGAAGCAAAACATAAAATTGAATAATTGAAATTATTTTAAACATGAAAAAAATTATTGATGCAGGGAGTCAACCATTTGGTGATTTCGTGCCATCCAGTACGAAAAACTGGTGCAAATATTTCCAGTACATTTTTTAAAAGAAATTTAAAAAAACTTGGTCTTAAATCTTTGTAAAATTTTTGTATGATGTATAAGCAGCTGAAAATTGTTATGAACACTTGAAAAGAGTGAGAAGCATGAGCCATATTTTCAGGCTGACTTTCCCTCGCATTCTTAAAAATTTCTGCTTGCTATTAAACAATGCACTCAGCGTGGTGCATAGTACTTATTACATATATTGTAAAGTAATTAAAAAACGTGCTGAGTGCAATGTTGAGTTATATAAGCACGCGGGACTTTTTAAGAACACGAGAGAAGTGCCTAGAGAAGCACGAGCTGAAGGCGAGTGCTTCTGGCACTTCTCGAGTGTTCTTAAATTTCCCAAGTGCTTATATAACTCAACAGTGTACGAGGAACAAGTTTTTTATTTCTTTTACAAAATGTCCCAGAGATTTAAGCGATCAAGCTTTCATACACTTGCTCGTGCACAAGCTTGTGACGTAGGCAATGTGCATTATAACTCAACAGTGCATGCGCGTGATGTAAAGCGCATGCTTTGTCGGAGATATAATGAACTCGATACGACCAATCAAAGCGCGCGTTAACTCTTCCAACATTTTATAATGACAGATAAATTTAATTACCACCAACAAGGACGGTCACGTTTGCATCCTGCGGTATTTCACCGTTCTGACTTTGTCCAGAGAAATTAAAAACACTGCAAAAATAAATGCCATGCTGTTGAGATGTAATTCTGGTGATGTTCAACTGCACTTTTGCCCCTGTTCGCCGCGTCATGTTGTGAAACCATTTCCCGTCATGTTTCCAAGAAACTTGTCCAATGGAGAGGGCTGTGCCATATACAGTACAATCCAAAATTAACGTACGGCCAGCTACCACATAAGTTACTGGGGCTGATACTTGAACGAAAAATAATAAAGAAACAGATTAGTTGGCAAACAATGAATGCTATGAGGAATCTCTAGGAGAAACGAATTACACATATATATCGCATTTACGATATAGCATCATGACGAGAAGACGAAACTTGTTACATGCTTACGAGCACGTCCAATATAAATCTCTCTCGAAAAATATAAATGAGCTCTATGTACATTTGAAGCAACATTTAACGTGACGTACCTGAAAGGAAAGCTTGTTGAGATCCTATAACAAGATGAAATAGCGAAATATGAGAATGAAACAACACCAGCCAGCTCAAATTCAGCGCCATCATCCGGAAGCTGCGCTTTTCGAGGAAAACCGGAAGTCGATGTTAACCCAACTTTCTGCCCACTATGCCCCGCGGTCGCTTTGCTAACACAGGCAACCCAATTTAGGCTGGAGAAGAGAGTTTCTCCATGCTTGCGTTATAGACAATTGAAGCGTTTGAACTTTGTATTTTTACGTTCCTCCTGCAAGAACACAAAACGGATCTGTTGAATCAGATTTGTCCTAAACGTACAGGGGCCCGTTTCTCGAAAGTCCCGGAAACATTTCGGGCCCGAAAAGCCATTTCAAAAACTGCGATCCGCTCATTCTAAAAAGCTGACCTTTTACTATGATTTCAAGATACGAAAGGGCAAATTCGTTGCAAAATTTCGTACCTTGAAACGTTCCCGTCTTTAAGATACAAACGAAATTGTAGCACCCGAAATGTGCCCGAAAAGTTTCGGGAGTTTCGAGAAACGGGCCCCAGGCCCAATTGTGTGCTATTTTGTCGGCGCTCGAAGGTTTGCCACCGAAACGAAAATAGAGCCCGATTGCAGGTTAACATTACCCTGAATTTCAGCCTTCTCTTCTATTGCTTATCCTATTCGGCTGGCCATCATGTGGACAACAGAGAAAAAGGACGTCATTATTTTTTGGGCATAGAGACTGAACAGAGTAATGGAAAGATATCAGATTCTCGTATTCAATCTGTTTCAGTTTTTATAAGAACGTCCAATTTCTGAGCTAGGGCTCGGACGTTCTTATTATTTTTTTTTTCGTGATTTGAGCCTGAAAACTTTCTTAAGGTGTTCTTAATTAACATGGTATAAACACGATGTGGCGCCAACCAACTGCTGGTAAAGTTAGCACAAAAAGCACTGTACATAAAGGTTCACAACGCGACATAAAGTCACCAGATTTTGCAGTGAACTGACGCAGAGAAGTTCATGTGTACATGGTATACTACTCATTAAAAAAAAATAATAATAAATGAACAAAATAAAGATGTTCTTGACTGACTGTCAGCCTGGGTTATGTTCTAAGCATGGGTTATTCTCGGCCTCAACGTTCTTTCAAAAAAGGTTCTTATAGAAAACAGAGTGTAGCGATAGTGTGGCACGAATCGTAATGTGGTTTATAAATCGGTTTCTCTGTCATTCATTCAAATGTGAAGCTTGTGGGATGTGGCTAAGCGAGACAAATGTAAAAAATCATCATTAAAAACAAGACAAAAAACGGGGGATTGGTCGTTTGCATGTTTAGGATCGGAACCAACGACTCGTTACCCTCAAAACAAAACTACAATGCCTCTTGCTATGTGCGCGCGGTTCTCACAGAAGAATTCATGCACAATGAGAATTCGTAAATCCCCACAAAGCTTCCATATTACAACTTCTCTTGGCCAGTTGTTAGACATCCTCGGAGATCCAGGGGCAAATGGTCGGGATGGGACGAAGATCGGGACTTGCGAAAGTTTGTAAAGGCCCTCTGCCCCTGGGTCTTCGAGGATGGTTATCATGTGGAAGAAAAAGACAAGCGCTTATTCGCAGAATCACTCTTACTCTCAAGGAATTTCTGAATAGCCTCATAATTACATAATAAGGAAAACAAGACTTCAAAACGTTTCTTTTACAATATATTTACAAAGGCAACCGGCAAGACTACAAAACTATTTACTGCAGCGATTTATCTCTTTCCACATTTTGACTAAATTTTCATATAAAAATATATTTATGCCAAAAATACACCTTTTAGAAACTGAGAACATGCTCAGTATCATTTGTAACTCTAAAAAATATCTAAATTACCGTACAAATTAGCAATTACACTCTACTGCTAAATAGTTCACCTGGAACAAAGAGAAGCTACATCAATTTAAAAGTTAAAAATTAAAAAGGACCTAAATATTGAAAAACAAGTGATTCAGAAGTAGTAAGACATCGATTTTTTCGCAAGGCAAACTGATGAGCTGATTACAGCCCTAGCTGGAGAAAAGTGCAGGTAAAATTGTACGAAGAGCTCCACGAGCTCCAAGGCGAACTTGAGTTTTAATTATACAGTGAAGTTATCGCGACAACATCTGCCTACCACACATCACCTGATTACGTTTCTTCAGTTCTTCGCGAAAAGTAACTGCGCATAAAATTTAGTGCAAACTAACAATATCTATCTGGCACTATACAAGACTGGCATCCAGCAGTATTTTCAGCGGGCTGAGTAAAGAGGTTGGTAGCAAAAAAGAGGATATCCAGAGAGAATATCACGGCCATGTTCTACTTCTTTCGCCTGATAGAAAGCCGACTGTAATCTCATCCAATTAACGCACACACATTAAAAATAAGACCATTGAAATCAGAGAGAAAATATCCACTATGAGATTGGCACACGAAAACTATTCAATACATCATTATGGTATCGTTCCTACGACGCTTTAAAGTTGCCATTAACTGTCACCACAAAAACTAAAAAATTATCAATAAATATCACTAAATATACGTAACGCCTATTTGCTCAGGATTCGTTTCCGCAATTTAGCTAAATGCACATTTAATGTTGCTTCCCGACCTCTTCCACCACCCTTGGCAAATGCCTACAAGAACTATACTTGTGTAAACGGAACCTTGGACGCCAACATATCCAAACATTGCAAACTATACAACTACAGATATGTTATCGCACGAGACCAAGCATTCTTTCGTTCGCAACAATCAAACTCCCAGAATATTTGTTATGATGAAGGTTTTTAGACTCCGAGGTGTAAGTGCCATTACATTAGAAGATGCCACATTTTTCAGCTTTCATATTTCACTAACAGGACAGCTTCCCACGGAGCAGCCGACGTTCTTCAGCAACAGTGCGCGTGGGATCGTGTCATATACCTGAGATTCGTCACACAAGCTTGGGCCGTCATCGGCATCGTTCTCATAATGGCGGAAATCATTCTAAAATTGTAACACGACATTCGTTAGTGCCACTGCCATGTAAATGTACCGAGAAATGGTTTTCCTGCCGGCTGAAATTGCGAAAGAGGCAAGAATAGCCCATTGCAGAAACGTGAGGGGACTGGAATACAGTGTGGTTGTTTTTAGTTTGTTTGAAAAACTAAGATATTCAAATGAAAGATCAACTAACTCTGAGAGTCTTAAGCAAGAATAGAAGTATTATTTAGTGGAGGAAAATGGCAAAATGATAGCACTTCAAATATCACCTAAAATAGAGAGTTTGTATGGATTGGGTAGTAATTTTCAGCTAAAAATTCTCAAACTTGACTGGGTAGCTTTTCATTCAGTAACATTTAAGTTGAAATGTTTAGATTTTCAATCTAATCAATGTAAGAAACTCGCCCCAGTCCTCTCACGTTTCTGCAATGGGCTATTGACGTTCTCACACACTGAAGAGAGCTGGGTCAGAGTCAACTATCAAGTTTCACACTCAGTCACGTGATTCAGTTTTAAGCAACAGACTTCCTTTGCTCAAGTGTTGCATTGTTGTGTGGCAGACAAATGACATCCAGTGTGTGAGAAACCTATTTCTTTTTCGGTTTAGCTGCAACTGTAATACTCAGTCCTGGCTAACAGCACTGGCTAAAGCCTATACGATTCGGACGTAGACGCGCTGGTCGCAGATTCAGTACTAGCGTTACGTCATTCCTGTGGTCATTCCTCGGAAGACGTGTCTTCGTCGTTACACCCAAGGCAAGTGGAGGCAACACTGTGTGGAGTCAACGGACTGCCGCACACCAGAATCAAATCCAGGGCCCTGAGTCCTATAGAAACGGTGAAGAGTTGAAATACTCACCATTCCAGTAAACAGGGTTTCCAAAGATGGACGCTGTTTCTTTTGAGAACTAAGGAAAGAACCAAACATTTCACCTTGATTAGCTAAAGTTAACTCTAAGGCTGGCAAACAAACAATGATTAACAACGTTTTGTGAAGAAAGCAAACGCTTTCCGCAGTGATCGAGTTGTTGTCAAGAATAAAAAGGTCTTGGATTTCGGATTCATCGAGGTGAATTCTGAATCCGAAGATTTTCAAGAGTTTCTTAGTTGCAGGCAGATTCCTCGCTAGATTGTACGAGAAGGACATTCTTAGACTAATCACAGAGATCAGTAAAACAAAACCAGATCACACTGGAACAAAAGACGATCGTTTTTTTAAGGCGACTATTAACATTGCAAAGAGAATCTACTAACTGCAGCTACAATCTTGGACAGAATTTTAAGGGCCTCTTCATATGAGCCCGGTTGACCGGGCTGACCCGGTTTCCGAGATCTCACCACATCACTAACTAAATCGGTTGTAAAAATTTCGATGTGTTCATATGAGAGGGCGGGTTGGCTCGGTTGCCGAGATCTCGGTTTTTCCAACCGGGATCTCGGGAACCGGGCCGAACATTTTTGCAATATGAACACTTCAGCCCGGTTACCGGGAGGAAAGTAATACAATGCATTTTCGTGATAGAACGGATATTTTATGACATTACCGAGATTTTACCTCTCTTTTCTTCGAAAATGAAACTCGGAATAGTTTCATTTGATAGTTAACGTAAAATCAAAAGAAATTGAGGCTGCTTAAACAAAGAAAATCGAGAAATTCTCGCCAGGCTTGTTCGTTCGATTTCAATTTTCAATTGTCACCAATTTTTCAAACGTTTCATCTCGGAAAGCGGGCTGAAAGTCGCCAGTATGAACAGAAACCAATTTCATCTCGGTAACCGAGCCAGCCCGGTTAACCGGGCTCATATGAAGAGGCCCTAGGAAGAATAAAACCCCCCTCTCCCTCCCTTCCCCTCCCACAAATCAATAATAAATTCGCGCTCAAAACAAACCCGCCTTTTTTTTTCAATCACTGAAATGGGGGAATGGGTCGACTTAATTATTCATTTGAATTGTCCAAGATTGTAGGTTTACGCTATCAGAACTAGAACCGAAGGCGTTAGATTTCCCAGTATTCTATCGAAGGAACACGAAACCTCCACAGTGCGTTTGTTCTCGATTCTCGTCGTCACAACGCGTTCTTCGCCTTGTCAGAGGAAGAGCATTCTTGACAGAAACACGAAACGACGTCTATTGAAGTACCATAATCTTCCCGTGGGAAAGGCTTTGGCCATTATTTAATAGTGATACAAAATTTACTTCATGTTTACAAGTATTGGGGAAGATGCGGAAATTCTGCTGTGAACGGTTTAGTATTTTCTGTCTTACCCTTATTATACACACCAGTTAGATGACTTTCGGAGTTGCCATTCAACACCATTAAACACAAAACAATGATGGTAATGACGCAGATGCCCTGGTAAGTTTTGCGAAAAGCGGAAAGAAAGGTGGTGATAATTTATCCGGGAATTCGTAACCTAAGGGCCTTCAAATCGACCGCTAGTCAAGGGGGCCGAACATTTCGACTTGCTAGCGGGACAAAGTATCAGTGCAGGACACTTTGGCTGTATGTGATAACTATTAGTCATGCAAACATGTGTTTTGTATGTTTGTGGACAAAATAATTCACTAGTAAGGTACTTACCGTCGTCGCTTTATCAAACATATGACCAAGATACTAACAACAATTCCAGCAGTCACACCAGTCACACTGATAATGGCTACCCAAGTGGTTCCTGTTGTGCTGTGGGCTGGTGTTTGGGGGACAGTTTCAACTGAGATATAAACACAGTTTTCTTCACATTACAAACATGTCACACATACTTCAACAACACAGCTAGGTTAAGAGCTGGTGTCAACAATTTTGTGTCAACAAAATTGGACAATCCAGCCATATCATCACCCACCAGCATAAAGACCACCTGCTTGATGTGTTCTTTTGTTGTTTTTTGAACTGAATATTAATGTCGTAGAAAAAACTTACGTCAGTTCAATGACCAATTAGAACAAACGTCAAAAAACACCATGCGCGAATCAGAAAACAAGGCAAAGTCTCTGGGTGCGAGTGTTGTTACGGTCTGAAACAATCATATTTATTACTTTACTTATTTATACTACCGTGGGGGCTTCGATTTATACCCAGGGTTCTAAATGACCCAGACGTAATATTGAGTATGTGCAAGTGCTTGATATTAGGGCGGCCAAGTTAGAAGAGCAAAACATCTAGGAATGATGGTCTCTGGGAATTGAACTCTATTTTATCGTTTATTTGTTTCACTAAACCAATATGGCTGCTGGTCACGTGACCAAACAACCTCTTTTCCAGGGGCGCGACAATTTACTGGAACCGGAGTGGGGTGGGGTTGGAGAAGAAGCGGAAGGCACTTGAACCGCTATCGTGAACAAATTTGACCTACTTGATTCCTTCGTGGGTATGATGGTTATGAAGCAAGGTAAGTCAGAGCTCTGTCCACAGCCAGCAACAGTACACATGGTCCCCGTCACGGAGTAATCCTTGTCCGCATCAATGTTCGTTATTCTCACTACTGACGGTTCTGTTGCATTTAATCCATCAAGTGACACATTCTGAATTCCTCTTTGTTGATCCCCGCTGTTATAGTACACAACATATTTCTTGGGAATCCCATTCCAACTGTACTTTGGTGGGGGCTACGCAAAAGATATAAACCCCAGTATTAAACTTCAACAATGAAGATTGTCTTTCTTTCTTAGAACGAAACATTCTGGAACAAGTGTGCAAATATGACTGGGAGACATTCTTTGAACGCTTTTATTGAAACAATGGAGCGTATTCACATGACGTCACGGCGGCCATGTTGGTGTACCAAACCAAAGGAACGGCGGCCATATTGGTGTCCCAGGGTAACCTCTGAGAATTTAACCCTATTTTTATGCAAATACTTTCTTTTGTTTCATTAAACCAATATGGGCGCTGGTCACGTGAGTAAGTATCTCTATATACTTTTATGCCACTCAAAGCGACACTAAAAACGAAGAAGCTGGTACTGCTCCTTTCAGCCACACTATTTTGTTTGATGTAATGTAAAGAGAGGAGCTTTATGCCCTAATTATCAGATCAAGTATCTCTAGTTCACATGCAAAATGAATCCTAAATAAAAATAAAGTGAAGAAAATTTTCGGTTTACCTTAAGCAAAACAAAAGCATCGCCATCAATGGACCTGTTGACCACTTCGCATATTGGTGCTTCAGAAGGAACTGTACATGGAGACAAAACAAAGAATGCCCCCATAAATACTTAATTGACCACTCCCCTAGAGGGGCTTTTCAGGGACAATGAAACAAGTGATACACATGAACACAACAGAGTTAAGAATCTCAGCTGGCGGGAGGCAGACAAGGATGACCGAGGAGCTGATCCAGGCACGAACCCAGAACAACACCAGCTAGTGGCTAGAACGGGATTTGAACCCGTCATCAGTCTTATTGACCGTTTCATCCGTGAAAGAAGCAAACTCTGAAAACAACCACATCACTGACATTTGTCAAAATTCTAGGGAAAGATAGTAACAACGGAACAAGAGGCTAAACTTAGCCTTAAATCGGGCCTGCCTTCATCTACCGCTAAACAAAAGAAAAGAGACAAGTACAATCGAATCTCTTTTTGCGACCACCTCTCACAAGAGACCACTTATCCAAAACATCTGACGTTTTCAAGTGAAATCATTACTAACAGTAAGTAAGCGACCGCGACCACTATCAGAGACGAATGTTTGACATTTTCTATTGTTTTTAACCTACTGTAGGCGATCACTTCATACATACAATGTAATCTGCTGTATCCCTCCTGAGGGGGGAGGGGGGTGGGTGGGTGGGGGGAATTGGAAATATGTCGTAGCATTTCGGAGCTACCGGAATAGTTTCCCGTAAAAGGTTTAACGCGTGAAAAACGCATTGAAACTATTTTATACAAGTCACCCAAAATTTAAACTCCGTGTGGCATGACCTCTCATAACCGACCATCTGCACTTGACAGTTTGGGTGGTCGCTTACGGGGGATGATAGTGGTGTCCTATGCCCCATTCACACCAACGCTTAAACATGTTTAAAAGCTGTTTAGTTCAACAAGGTTTAAAAATTGTTTTCTTCATAAAAACTGCTTACTGGCTGTTATCGATTGGAAATTTAGCTCATATTAGAGAACATGTTAAAGTTCATTTGAATCCCTCGTAAAAACTTGCGTTCAGTTTTTCGTTATAGTTTTTTTTTTTTTCATTTTTTAAAACCTGGTATAATTAAACATGTTTAGTTGGTGTGAATGGGATATAGTATCCCATTCACACCAACTAAACATGTTTAATTATACTTTAATTATAATTAGTTACATTTGGCGCTTTGTGCGTAAATGGTGTTCAAGTCTGTTTGTTTGTAGTGAATTTCCATATGACGATTTTAGAAGTATAATGTTCATAGTGTAACAAACCTATTTTTAGTTTTTACCAAAAAAAAAACGAACCAAGTTTACACGCGACTCAAATCAGAAACAAAGGTGTTAAAAGCTACTTTGCTCAGGAAAAAGTTATCGTGAAATCCAGCCAGATCGCCATGTTCGTATCTCTTTGTCCCATCAACGTCTGCAACATGATGGCTGTAAAGCCAGTATAATACATGTAGATAAACTTATAATGAAATCGCCATTTCTAGTTTTTTTTTTAATTATCGAGATAACACCTCTAAAAATCATGAACAAAATGGACAATATGTCAAACTTGTAAAGCACAGACTGAAATATATTGGCATAAAATGTTCTTTCAAGACTTGTCTCACTGGCTTTAGAGAGTGATGAAAAACGACCTTTACTGAGACGCCCTTGTAATTGGCTAAAGTTTTAGACTGAATTTGAATAGTATCATAATAATAATAATAATCTTTATTATGCTTTAGTCAAAGTACACATTTTGCTATTACAATCTTGTAAATTTACAATTTATATTTAATTACATATAGTACAATAATGGGCAAGCCAGGAAGCTAAGTGAACCAGTTAGGTTTTCTTGTTAGCTCCCTGAGAAGTGAAAATTTGTGGTTATGCATTGTTTTAATACATTATTTGTAAAGCCGGCGGCCTTGCGATGATAAAACCTAAGTCTATTAATTACTTTTACCTTCCTCCCTTGACATCACTTCAGTGGATATTGCCGGTCCCGACTCTGTATTGATTAAACCAGTCAGGGTACAAGCTAAAGTGATGGTGTACCTTGTGAATGGTTCTATACCGGTTATGGTATAACTGAGCTCGTCAAAGTGACGTCTGAGAGGCCTATATGTTGGCAAACTCTATAAAGAATTAAATCAAATAGATTTTATCAATAATCTTGTTCGCCTGACCCTTGATTCTAGGGTTCGATTTTCTAGGGATGTTGACAGGGGATATGCATTGACAAGTATGGATACTTCAAACCTTTTAACCAGCTTCTCTATGACTAATTTATTTAAAATTTAGCTTTATGAGGAGAATAGTTGGGGAATGGAATAGTCTCCCTCTTGATATTAGAGAAGCATCATCTGTGGCAGATTTTAAGTTGAAGGTTTCTACATTTTTAACTTTTTGAATTTCTGTATATACATTGTACATTATACATTCTGTATATTTATAGGTCCATAGATTGGTTGGAGTTTCCTCCTAGAATGGTGCAGTGGTGCTTTTTGAGGATTCTTCCCATTTCATCACATTATCTCGTAAATATTATTATTGCTGTTGTTGTTGAAATAAAGCTGAATATTATGGGTAACATATGAAGGTAATCACATGATTTAGAGTGACGTTTGGAATAAAGATTATTTGTGGTCTTTGAAAAATTCACATGTGCTTACTTGATCCAAATTGCCCGAGAGAATAATCATGTGATTACTTATTAATAATGATACACAAAAAAATTCGCATTGCAAAAATGAAGATCTTGAGGTCCTCGACCCTTTATTTATAGATCGACTGATCAAGACCAGCCCATTATAACACTGTGCAGCAGTCAATTACAAAGGGGTTTGTCTTAGCCACATGAAAGAACGTTTTCAATAAGGTTTAATAACTTTGATGTGTAATTTGCACTGAACTACACTCAACTGAACTGTATGTATGGCTCTTAGCCAATCAGAAACAACTAACGTTCTCATTGTATATTATTAACAGCATAATTGTGTAATTCCTGCAGGAGAATGCTTAAGTTACAGTATGTCCAGCCACAATGCTCACTATTGTTCAGATCTTACAACTGATATTTCTTTTTCCCTGGAAAGAAACATTACAATATTAAATCAATTATTGATATGATGATATGTACCCTATTTGCAGAAGCTCACAATAAAAAGCTTAAGTATGCAGAAATGCCCCATTGCAAAATACTCACCTTTCCCATCAATAGTTGTGTACCATTATATGCCAGGCGGTAATAGACAGAATAATTTGCCCAAACCAGCAGTGGACGTAGCCAGCTTACAGTGATACTGCGCTTCCCTAAGGTCACACTCATATTACGTGGAGGGGGGCAGTGTACTGAAAAAGTAGATTATGAGGCAAATTAAACCAGTGAAAATTACAAATCTCCAGGCTCTAATTGGCCAATCAAATTTCCTAATCTCCTCTTGATTCAATTTTCCCATTTTTTTTCAACAGTTATAATTGGCAATGGCTATCCTAAGGTTTGGGTGTGATGGCAGCCACATTTTGTAAACTAAAGAGAAAGGTACCAGCCTGTAGTCCCCTTATTTCCATGCACCGATGCATAAAGACATTTAATAAATTAATTTTCTTGCCTGCATTGTAGGATGTACAACAGTATATGATATGTATGATGTATAATGTTATATACCTTGAAGGAGACCTGGAGCTGGTTCCACTAGGAGCTATGAGCTAACATCAGACATTCACGCATACATGAAACACTACAACCAACGTTGCACATGAACATCTGGCCTTTTAAATTACTACCGTTGAACACCTTACTAGTACAACCACCACGAAAGCCTAGCATTCATCCAGCGTAGATGGGGCCCAACAACTTCAGACATAAGGCTAACGTTTGACACACGGGCAGTTCAAAGCCCATTGCAGAAACGTGAGAGGACTGGGACAAGTTTCTTACATTGATTAGATTGAAAATCTAAACATTTCAACTGAAATGTTACTGAATGAAAAGCTACCCAGTCAAGTTTGAGAATTTTCAGCTGAAAATTGTGCAAATGAGCATCTTGCAAAAGTTGCAAAATTCCATACAAACCTTTACAATTTTTTGGCCTGTCTACCCAATCCATACACTCTCTAGATATTTTAGGTGATATTTGAAGAGCTATCATTTTGCCATTTTCCTCCACTAAATAATACTTCTATTCTTGCTTAAGACTCTCAAAGTTAGTTGATCTTTCATTTGAATATCTTAGTTTTTTTAAAAAATAAAAACAACCACACTGTATCCCAGTCCCCTCACGTTTCTGCAATGGGCTATTGAGAGCAAATTTTATGTAATCCAACCCAGAGGTACTTTCAGACAATTGTACCTGCTTCGTAATGTAGCTGACAAGTTATTACCTAGGCAGTCTTAATTAATACACTGTCTTGTGGTTCCTGACAGTTCTTCATTATTAATGAAGCTTTAAATCCCCTTACAGCTAGGTAATATATAGAGGATATTACATGCCCATGCGTGGATATGAATTTTATCTTCGAGTGGTCAACTCGATATCTCACGAGTGAGCATAGCAAACGAGTGAGATATCGAGTTGAACATGAGAAGATAAAATTCATATCCATAAGCGGGCATGTAATATTCTGTTTATTATATAAACACCAGTGAAATAACAAACCATTTCACTTTAATATTTTCAATGGTCTTAAAGTAGAGCATGTCGTAACTAAACATGGAAGAAGTACACGGCCTTAAAGCATGGACAAAAACCAAATTCATTTTTATTGCAATGTGATAAAGTCTTAAATGATGGCCCTTAGAATTCTAGATTCCGAGGAAAGCCAGTTGTAAACAACAAAAGCGCGATTTATTATGTTACCATAACGACGGTGATCTCTTCACGTGTGAAGATATGAAGTTTTTGCAGGAAAGCTCACTTGGTATTTCACTGGTGTTTATATAATAAATAATTGTTTCACAGTTTGTCTCCACCATAAACAACTACATGATTGTACATACAGTTTAAACAAGAATGTGCAGTTCTAGTTAGGAAATAGCCATATGTCCTCCACAGATAGTCTATGGAAATCCCAAGGGGGAGGGGGTGGTGGCAAAAAAAAAGTTTTTAAAGTGCTACCATAATCCAATTTTACCCCTTGAATTTTTAGGTTTAATATCACATGGAATTCCAGGAAAGATTTAAAATACTGTTTACTGTTTTCAAAAATCTGCATTCAGGTTCTGGAGGTATTTGAGTTTGAAAAATGTGTAAAATATACAAATGAGAGGACTGATGGCATCATACACTTAACCCAATATTACATGTACACGATCAAGTATGTAAATAGAGCTATCTCGGTCAATTTGACGTGGAGACCATTGAAACTTAGTAGGCTAATAGCTCTACAGGCAACACACCTACAGCTATAAAAATTTGGTTCCCATGACAACTCACCCTTCTCCACACAGGAAAAAAATTAAAAAAATCATCAATGGTATATTGAATGGGAATTTGTTAATTCCCTTGAAGATAAACATTAATGGAAAAGTTGGACAACTCACATTAATGTTTATTCTTGGTAAAATCACATTAATGTTTTTTTTGAGGGAGAAAAAAATTTCATCAGTAAAACCATTAATGTTTTTTCGTCAAAAAAGGAATTTACGAAAAAACATGCATGGCTTTTTGCAATTTTTTCCTGTGATCCAGTCCCGTCCAACCTGATTTCAATATCTTACTGATTTTCAGTTCGAAAAAAAAAAATTAACAAGGCCAAGAGCTTAACCTAACTTATATGCTTGCTGGATCATGCACGAGGCACCGTTGGCAAATAATACATGTATCAAAATAGAATGCCAAAGGTGGCCAGCAAAGCCATTGATATCAGGGAGGTCTGGAACCCAGTATTTTGCCATGGGAACAAAACTTGTAAAGCTTATACTGTGGAGCACATCCAGTAGAATCTTACTGCAAAAAATGGTGATACAAATTGGTGGAGATCTATTTTCATCGTATTTGATCAAAATTTGGTCAAGATTATGATGTCATCACTTGGCTAATTTGCATATTTTAAAAACTTGAATATATCTTGAACAAAACGAGATATTTCAAAATAGTAATCCGCATTCTTCCTCTTGTACAGACTATTTGTTTGTATTTTAAAACGGCTCAGATAGGAAAGATGCAAATTTCGTCACTGTAGTAGCCCTTTAATGTGGCTGAAATAAATGTAATTTAGGTAAGGTTAAACTTAAGCCAATCTTGCCAGCAGTCTGGCTAATTTGTGCAAGCAATCTGCAGGGTAAGCACCCCCTGGAATTTGCTAAGTGGTCATTGCAGATCAATGCTTGTGAATGGATTCATTCAGCCTTTGTGAATCTTTGTAGAACTGATTCATTCAGCCTTTGCTTTGTTCTTTGAGCAAACTTTTGTGGACTCTGGGCCCTTCCCTCCCACCCATAAGTGGTTCAGTTTTGGAAGGCAGGTAAGTATGGTAAGTATTCCTGTTGGTAGCTGCTTGCAGGGATGGTTCACACTCACAGGGTTGCCATGGTCACCTCAATCCTACACTGTAAGCCTGAATTACTTAGGATCCTGCCAACCTTTAAGGTGATTCCTTGGTATTGCATTGCACATCCCTACTGCGCACGATTTTTGCGTCATTAGTGTGCGTACAAAACGTAAGAGATTTTGCCTCAAACTAAGTTTGATAACGGAATAAAATAATGCTCCTTTTCTCTTAAACGAGCATGGTAACTCCCACTTTTTATTTCCTAATTTCAATGAGAACAATACCCTTAATAACTGAGAAAAATATCAGCAGAAATCTATGGCCACTTTTTTGGCAAATGAAATAAGTACAACAGAGGGAGACATAATGGGCCCAGCAGCGCATGTCCAAATTATGTTTCCTTTAAAGGATAAAAAAATGCAGGGTATTTGAAGCCATTTTTTGTGGGACAGTAAATGAATAAACAACCAAAGAAAGTCAAATTCTGTTTGATATCACAGGCTGCATTGAAAAATAATTGAGCTTATTTGTTGCGCACAGAGATTACCAAAAGTCATTTAAGTAAGCGTATTTATCAGCATTGTGGCGTAAAAACAAGCACGGTGACCCCCTCTTTTTATTATGTTTTTAATATGCCCTTGTCCTGTAACAACAGCATACCAAGTTTCATCGGAAATCTATGGCGGGTTCTTTCACTAGGGAATCACCTTAAGGCACCATCTCCAAAGCTCATCAGTATTGGTGATTAGTTTAAAAGAAAAGTAAGAGCTAAATTGGATATGGTGGTGTGGGGTGGGGTGGGGTCAGGGAGTGCAAACCATAAAGCTATCCATGGGGAGTATCGATATTTTCTGGGACCACACAATGCCACACAAGGTTGTGCATACACCACATTAATTTTGAAGAATCTTACCTTCTGGATGATGTAAAATCCAATGACACACATCACTCTCAGTTGCACCAAATTTATTCTCCACCTTTAACTTGGCACAGAAGACATCACACCTTGTCCAGTTACTATCATCTGCACATGTGCCAAGTAATTCACTCCACTGAAACAACTCTCTAAGAACATCTTTTCCAATATAACATGACAACAATTCATTTCTTATCCTTGGTGTCTGTGAACAAAATGTTCTGTCCAGGGTCACACAATTAAAATTATGCATTTTACCAACAACCAAACTGTTTGTCACATTGATTTGCAAAGCTGTCCATTGCAAAGTTAGTGCTTGCACTGGCTTTCCAAGCACATAAATTGAAACTGGCCTTCGTCCTAGCTTGGGTTTTTCTAGTTCAAAACAAAAGTTTAAAAAAAAAACACTTTTAATTATTTCTTTAACTAACAGTTCAAGTCAGTGATAGAAATAAATTAACATACTGTAAAGGGAGGGAGAAAGACAGGGAAAAAGGAAGAAAGAGAGGGAGGTAGGCAGGAAAGAAGGACGAAAGGGAGGGAGGAAGAGAGGGAGGCAGGGAAGAAGGAAGGAGGAAGGGAGGGAGGCAGGGAAGGAGGAAAGGGAGGGAAGAAGGAGGAAGGGAGGGAAGAAGGACGAAAGGGAGGGAAGAAGGAGGGAGGAAGGGAGGGAGGCAGGGAAGAAGGAAGGAGGAAGGGAGGGAGGCAGGGAAGGAGGAAAGGGAGGGAAGAAGGAGGGAGGAAGGGAGGGAGGCAGGGAAGAAGGAAGGAGGAAGGGAGGGAAGAAGGAGGAAAGGGAGGGAAGAAGGAGGAAAGGGAGGGAAGAAGGAGGGAGGAAGGGAGGGAAGCTGGGAAGAAGGAAGGAGGAAGGGAGGGAAAAAGGAGGAAAGGGAGGAAGGAAGGAATGCAAGCACAGAAGAAGGAAGGAAGGAAGGAAGGAAGGAAGGAAGGACGGACGGACGGAAGGAAGGAAGGGAGGGAGGGAGGGAGGGAGGGAGGGAGTTGGAGTAAGGGAGGGATAACAGAAGGAACAGGAAATGGGATGGAGGCAAGAATATTTTAATGCTGCTTGTCATAAGCATTAAAATAGTAACAAGCAATAAAAAAATCAGTGCACAATGCAGAGAGGAAAGGAAAAGGTGAGTTTTCTCTAAACTTGTTTTTCCCCACATGCATTTTTTGCATGTACAGTATCTGAATACCTGGAACAGGATAGGAGAGAAGGGATGAACAAAGGAAAAAAACTGAAGGCAGACAGAAAGTATGGAAGGGACAGGGAAGAAAAAAGCGACAGGGAGGGAAAGAGGGGGGAGAAAGAAATGAAATGGGATTAAAGTTATCACTAGAATGCTTGCAAACTACGGTCAGTGAAAATATACTTGCATACCTCCAACTATGACTGTGATGTTCTTTGAAGTTGCCCTTTTAAATGATGAAGAGTTGTAAAACACTTCACATCTGTAAACACCAGCATCCTTGTAGTGAGTGCGAAACTTCAACTGAACTGTACTGTTATCAATAACAGAGCTAGAATTGTGAACCCATGTGTCATTATGTCTCCACAACAATTGAGACGGAAGGAGACCATGACTTGGTCTTCTGATTGAACAGTTTAACTCAAGAACATCACTCACAGAAATGAACACATGCGCTGGTGACGACACTTGAAGTATTGAAGCTGAATCTGAAAGGAGAGAAAGCTAGGTAATTGCTAGTCTCCTTCGCAGCCGCTCGGGCCAGAGTCATGCAACGCTCCCCGTGGGGACGGGGAGCGTTGCGTGACTCTGGCACGAGCGGCTCCGAAGGAGACTAGGTAATTGCATATTTACATGTAGCTCAGTCAGATGCGTACAGAAAACAAGAACAACCCAGTTATTGGGTTACTGTACTACATGTATTTTAGAAATGACCACTCTCACAGGGACAAAGGGCCATTGCTACATACACCTGTATGCTTGAAATGTCAACTTTTTAAATCTCTTTATGGTGGTCAATTGACATTTATTTAATGGTCAACATGATTCGTTTGCATATGCATGTGTACCTGACTCCCTCTGGCCACCAACACAACACCATTTTTTTTTAACCCACTTTATTCATTTGTTTGCCTTTCACAGAGCACATTCCCTCACACCTTCCAACAATGTGACATCTTTGTAAAATATGCAACAGGCTCAAGTCAACTTTAAAGTACAGGTGAAATAACAAATAAACATCCAGAGGTATCAGATGTTCTCAAATTTTTGCAACCCAATTAGCTGTTACTAAAGGGGGTAGTTTCTAAAGAAAACTGTGGTGCTGCATTGGTGGGGAAGTAGTACACAAAAATTTGGTTTATCAACAGAGTTGATAATGTAAATTGACCACCGTACAGGGATTTTAAAAGCTGATGTTTTGAGTGTTAGCCTTTTGATTCACTCTCACGAAAGGCCAACGCTTGAAGCATCAGCTTTAAGAATCCCTGTACGGTCATGGCAGTGAAACCACTCACCTGCGGATCATGGTTCCACTTGAGTTTTGAACATTTTATGACATCATTCTATGGTCTATAAGAGTACAGACCATAGAAAAGTGATGTTGATTTGTTTTTTATACTATTACTTTCCATTGAAGTCAATTAATCATATATAATTTACTACATGTATTCAAAGACATACAAAATTAGAGAATCTGATTGGCTATCACCAGCTATCATAAGATCATTAACGAGCACACAGCACATAAATGTATCATGCCTAAAGAAATGGACAGATGAGTTCTGCAGGTCTTTCCTCAGAAATAAAAGTTGTAATAGATTTTCCCGGGGTGGGGGGGGGTACTTGGGTCAATTTTTGCTGGGTATGTGCCGCTGGCCTCTCAGAACCCCTCCTCTATTATAGTCTATTCTGTGGCCAATTATAGACCCCATCTTAGTCACTTTTGGGAAAATGTAATTTTCGCGATCCCAGCTTAGTCACTTTCTGTTTATGCCTCTACCTTGAGTAGGTCATCCTAAAATGAATTGACACGTTGGTTAAATTGAATGTAGAACACTTTACTTTTCACCTACAGTACAAACATTCTGGTATATTTGCTAACCATTAGTACATGTATTTAAAAACGTACCGTCATAAATAGTTGAAATGCAAACATTCTTCTTTAACGGGAACGTCATAATGGTTTCTTACATGGATAGAAACATTATTTAGAACCTACAGATCAGAAGATTCATACTCCCATAAAAACGACTGTCACATTGAAAGCTATTAAGTTCCGAGCGAAAGAGAACAAACGCTTTCTAATCCAAAAGAAGATCCAAGTTGTGTTAACTTCAATGGACGATAACAATGCAGAATAGCCAGAAAATAAATACTATAGTATGGATGATTTGCTGGACTTTGTTCTGGACCCAGGAGTTCTGCATTATTGTGCAAGTCGTTAATGTTTAAGTTGTGATTCACGAACGGAAGTCAATGTGAACCAACTGTTAAATATTAAAACAACAGCACGAACCATTTTTTAACCGCGAATCTTCCTACTTTTAAATCCCTGCTTGCCAGAATTTTCTTATCCCAGAAATCCTGAAAATGCGCGACCCCATTCTAGTAACTCTACAAAAAATGTAACCCCATTATAGTCACTCCAGTTGTGAAAATGCGACCCCATCCAGCGGCACATCCCCGTTAGCCTCTTATAAGGGAGTACCCCCCCCAAGGGTAGATTTTATTTGAAACTTTGCCAGGTGGTTGTCAACATCAAGAACATCAAAGAAATGCAGTAAAAAGAGACGGTCTCCATGTCCATTTTCATGCTTTGCGGCTTTAAGTTTTCCAACTTTGGTAAATTGTTAGCACAGTTAATGCAGATAGCCGAAAGTGGTCTGAGACTCTATAGGCCCTGGCAAACGAGGACACATTGTTGCAGACACATTGTTGCTGACACAAATGTTTCCCCGTTTGCACAGCATGGAAACACAACATTCATTTTGTGTCCTGCGCGTTTGCGTGCAACAATGTGTCCTCCTTTGCCAGGGCCTTATAATTTACAAAAAAGGGACAGAAGCAATGGGATATATATATAGGTTTTATTTTGTCAAAAGCACATCATAGTCGAAGTTTAACCTCTCAAAGGTGACGGGGAAACATTTGTGTCCGCAACAATGTGTCCTCTCGTTTGCCTGGGCCTTATAAGGATGCACAATGCAATTCAGAGGAATTACCCTAAAAGAAAGTCACTTGATTTCGTTACACATTAACTGGATACGTGACGACCTCGATCTCTGTACCTTTTAGTTCTTAAAAAAAGTTCAGTATATTGATTTTGCTGATTTTGTTAAGCTTATAGATTATGATTAATTGGCAAACTGTACTTTGTGTTAGAAACAGTAATCGATGACAGTAAAGTAAGACGATATTCCTGTTTTATTCGCACTGTCGATCATTGAAAGAATATTTTAATTCAGCTTAATTTGGGAAAGACTTAAGCTTACGTTTACATTACTTCCACGTACCTCACCTCAAAAGCTGAGTTACTGAGGGAATGAATAAACGCCGCTCCATAATCGAAAGTAAAGAAGGAAACTGTTCACATTAAAGGCGGAATAATCGCTAAACACAACTCCGTGCTTCCGCTTTCACATTTGTAAGTTGCTGTTCGGCACGAAACACCTTGCACGCAGAAATTGCCGCAAAATACACAATGTTCTGAACAAATAAAACTTACCTGTGCTCTCTACCTCCCAACTGCTTACAAAGTCAAACGGTCCAATAAGTAAGAACAAAACAGTACTTGCTAAGACATTCATTTGCATAATTTGCTTTACAAAAAACGCAGGTTGCCTTTGCCCGACGCCATGTTTGTAACTCAAAACCAATCAGAATGTCAGATTCGGAGAAATTCTAGCTTCCGGTTTTCCAAGAATTGGCGGCCATGACAGATGGCGACGGTGCTGGTGGAATTTGCGTTTTTCCATGCAGCGTCAACATCATGTTTTTAAAATTCCTTCCTCCTTATATTAGCTTGATATCGTTACTTGCTGCTCATCATATTTTAGGTAAGCAAAATCAATTTTATTTTCTTTGGATTTATCGATCGATCTGCTGACCTCAGCTGCTGATCGTGTCGACTCGATCACTCTGCTGGTCTTATCATGCCGAACTTGATCGCATTTCGTGGCTAGAATTTCAACGTTAAGGTCAACAGTTTAATTCCTGAGAATCAGACGTGGCTTGAGTGCTTATATAGGTGTTAATGCGTGGCAAAAATTAGTGGCTATAATGTACATATTTTGATTCATTTCCGTTTTCTTTTGGTGGCGAATGGTAAGTTAAGAGTTATAATATGTACTTTTAGCTGACAATGCAGGAGCTGAGTTCCTGTACAACATTCCTTTTTTGCAAGCGCAACACTTTCTTGGCGGCCTTTCAAAACCAAGCCAAGATGGTAACCGCCAAATCATATGAATTGTGCAAGTTTGCTTGAGGCTGCACACATGTATTTTTCGTTCGAAAGTCCATTCTCCATGGCCAAACTTTGGCCTGCATTTCTTGACGGATGACAACGTGCGGTGGTTTTTGTCCATGCATGCATGCATACATGCTTGCCAAAGATTTCAATCCCTTAGGTTTACGTTCATCTGCAAGCAGCGCAATTATAGCAACGGAGTTGATCTTTTCCACTCTGAGATAAACAAAACTGCCTTGTCAACCGGTGGATTCCCTGCTGGAAAAGGTCTATCACGGCATTTAATTTGTGATCATAAAAAGCGGACAAGAAAGGATCGAAATCATAAAAACACTGGAGTATGGGGTAGGCGAATGATTCCTATATAGTTAGTAGAGGGAAACTGGAGCAAATTCAGAATTCACCCGGCCCACTAATTCATTTACAGTGTACAGTGTACAGTGTCGGAAGCTTTGAAAAGCGAGGCACATCATTACAATGGCACCAGTGTCAGTCAATTAATTCCGACCTGTACATGAATGAGTGTATGTTCATGAATGTGTGACTGGGTGGGTTGCATGATGTATATTCTGCAATCTAGCCTGGAATTGGAAAGATTTCCGCACAGCTCCCTACATTAATTATACATGCATCACGTTCATACAAACCCTGTTCCAAAACCGAATACAGTTTGAGTCACAAAATGCATGTATAATTAATGTTGCCTGGAGCTGTGCGGAAATCTTGCCCCGGAATTTATAAACTATTCAATGTTTCTGTTTTTTGTTGATCCGGATTTACATAAAGTGGGCAATTACAGTGTATTTGTAAAATAATCTGCAAAGTGAAAATAGGATTCAGAAATTGCCGGTGTCATAATAATGAATTTTCAGAAAAGTGAAGATATTTTTCAGTGGCTTATGACTATTCCAAAGACTTAGAGGTATTGGTAAAGGGTATTGAAAATAAAGAAGAAAACTGGGGGTAACTAGGCATAATTTTTTCAGAGATAATTAAGTCTAAAGCTTTAAAGAATAGAGAAAAAAAGGAAAGGAGATATATATGTCTCTTTGAACATTTCGATAGAATTTCCATTTACGTATGCAAAGACAACAACAACCCAGAAACTTTGAAATAAATAACAGTTGGTGGTATTAAAACTATGTTTTATGGTTTTTTTATTGGAAAATCGTTACAATTGAGCCTTTATTAATTTACTTGCCCTGACAACTCTTTTACTTTTGAGCAAAAAACAGTCTTAAAATATCTTGCAAACCATGAAAAAATCACCATGTGTTGAATAGGCTTACCACTTCTGTTTTACCAGATAAAAAGTGGGGGTCACCAAGCATTTTTTAAAGTTATATTTATTTAATTATTTTCAACTTTTATGGCATTGTTTTTGAGGGTTCAAAACAATTTTTGCACTATCCTCTCCCTAGTAAGTAAAATATTTGCAGCTGTTTTCTCTGGGCGTGCTGGTATTTCCATAATGACAGCAATCAGCTTGAGCAAAACATTTACTTGATTACTCAGGAATTAGAGGACACTTTTTCGATAAAGAGGGCCTTGAATGCACAGAGCAATTTCGAACAACTTTTGAGATGTGCATTTTTGTAAAATGTCAAAGTTTCATCCATTGTAACTCTCACATTTGGACTGTGGCAAAGAGGAATCTGAGAAACTCATAAAATGATGTTGTTTACTTTTGTTAACACTTGCGCTGTTGTTTTGTGTGGTGGTATTATCTGTCTTGAGATACATTAAAGTATGCATGCACTTTGAGAGCCAGTAGCTGGATATTGTTTCTCAGTTGTCCGTTATTCAGGTCACTCAAACTTTGATTAACTTACAGGCTTTTGTCAATAACGAAGGTGATACATCAATAAGTCTTATTGTTTTGTGTACCTTTGGTTTACCGAAAACTTCTATCTTTTTACATGTATTCTTGTTGAAACAATAGAATAAAGAATAATACCAAAACAGATTTGTTGTTCATTGAATGGTTTAGTTAGAATTAAGTGATTTACAGTGATGTGATCTGTTTCAGTGTCTGATTACAGTCTTGCAATTGAAGGGCTGAGAGCATACATGTAATTAACTGACCTATGTCAAGTTTTAGGTCATTTTTCGATTTTGCTTGGATTTGTCCGAATTGTTGCATATGAACTGTAATTTGATTGTAAAACATTGTCCACTACTTTTTGAGTTTGGCTGAGTTTGTAAGCAAAATCGAAAAACGACCTAAAATTCGACATAGGTTGGTTACGCTCTGAGCCCTTCAATTGGGAAAGAAACTTCTCTTCATTTGTATTTTCTGTGATTTCATAGAGACAAACCAACAGTAATGCTTTTGTTTACCATTGTTTGTATAGACAGCATCATGTTTCTCATCCTGTAAAAGCTCTCCGCTAGAGCTTCCAAAACCTACAGTTACCTCCAAAACAGTAGATTTTCAAAGCATATTGCATGCATCTTCACACATGATAAGATGGCTGTGTAGTGCACAGAACATACATACGCACTAACAATAGTAGGCAAAAGTAGGTACTGAAGAATTCTGATGGGGTTGAGTCCCAGAAAACCAGTTGTAAGAGAGGGAGTTGTAAATTTGCAGAGCACTTGGGAGGAAGCTGGTGCAGTGGTGTATTTACTATGTACTTTGTGCTAATAGTTTGTCAAGATCTTCTCCAACACAATAATTATTTTCACTGATACATGGTTTTTTCATTCATTTTGACAGCTATAGCACCAGTACAAAGAAGGTTCAAGGTGTATGGTTTTGGATTGCCACCTGCCCTTGTAAATGTATCCATAGAAACCATTCCTGTCAAAGGAATCATACAATATGACATGTTGTACAACACGACGTGCTGTGATTCCTGTTATAATTCAGAAATGAATAGTTCTTGTGAAGCTAACGTGAGTCCATTAGACAAGTGCCATTTTGTGGAGAATCAGGAAAGCCATCAAACCAAATTTCTTAGTTGTACTATCTGCAACAGCATGGAAAACTGCAAGTCCATGGCAATTGAAGAAGATAATGATTTGTGTTTATGCCTCAAAGCAGTGAACTTCTCTTCAGGAGAATTAATATCTCGTTTAAAATGCAGACAGCAGAGATACAGGGATCTGAGTAAGTATACATTCCTTGAACAATGATTAATATGCATTTATTAATAAATAGAGAACATCATGGACAGGGAAAAGTAGGCAGAGTGGCTGGTACTGAAGGTGCTGATGTAAATTGCTTTCAGGGAGTTACTACAAACTTGTCCATTAAGTTTTTTAAATGCAACCTTTGAACCCTCATCTTTGTGATGCCAAAAAAATTGTCAGAAAGTTTCTAACCTCAAAAAACACTCTGTAGGCAATTGCAAACCCAATCAAGACCTTTGGACTTCTTGTCACTGTTCAACAATACAGTGTACATTTATCCAGGCAGTGTTATCCAGAAGTAGCAATGATCATTTAAAGGAAATGCCAGGATTTAAAATCCTATGGTATTTTGTAGTGCGTTGTCATCTTTGGTTGAAATGGTATACAATGTACAATATAGCGCCATTACAAGTACAACAAACTATAGGAAAGAACCTTCATGCTTATTAACTGACAACTATAACTAGCAGTTTGCATTAGACATTTTACAGCCTGTATGGCTGGCATTCAAAGGGAAGGGAGAGAAATTCTGGCATGCTCTGAGAAAGGGAGGAGTGAAAGGCTTGCAATGGTACTATTGTTTTCTTTGAGTTGCCTCCTATAAATTAAATATGCAAAAGATCATTGAGATATCTGTAAAATGTCTGCCTACCAAAAAACATCCAATCAAGAATGTTTTGTGGTCAGTTCCAGGAGCAGTCCCTGAAACTGAAAATCATTAAAGATTTGATCACCACACAAGAAGAGAGACACTACCAATTGAGCAGGAAACCACTAGGATTTAATAGCGGATAATTTTCCAGGGCAGTACATTCCAACGATAATCATTGTGGATGACCTTGACACCTCACATGGTTTTTCCAATTGTTAAAGGTATGATTTGATATCCAAGTGGAGACAATGCTGTCAAAAGTTTGACAGACAAAAAGAAATCTATAGAGTCATGAAGAACAAAATACATGTAATTAAATAGGTTGAACCACTCAGTTTGCAAGTAGATAAGCACATGGATCAGTAGCACAATCACCATACCCATTTGGGGGTGGTAGGTAAACTTTCACTGATTTTTTCTGTTTAATGGCTTCAGTAAAGCCAGATTTTTGCTTAAAGCTAAAGTACACTTTGTTTGTTACTAGAAAGGTGTAAAAATGGTAAAACACATTATTAGATTTGAGAAAATAACGGGAAAAGGTGGAAAAATAAGCAAATTTTGCATGTAACGCGTAACACAATCTTCATGGTAATAATTTTCAAAAACATTTTTAACAAAAAAGGAAGCTCCCATGGACAAACGAATTATAGCCAGTGCAAACACACAATATACACTACATTTGAGCAAAACTACAACATTTCAAGTTTATTAAAACACATTAAAAGGAATCATCATTCTTGAGTATGCTTCCTGTAACGCTGCGTTGTAGAAGTTAGCCGTTCACCAAGTTGTTGTTCACGGTAGGGCTGAAGTTTATATCTGTGGGAATAAAAACATATCAACTGAATGCTCATATGCTGTATTTTAACATTGGAAAAAATCAGTCACAATCATCGACTAAAAACGGAGAAATAATAACTCAAAAAAGTCGTCACGCTTTATTGAAACACGATTACGCAATAGCATTTTTCGAAAACTCACCTTCTTCTTGACCGTCATGATCCAAACAAGGTACAACCAGGTTCTGGAACCGAGCAAATCTGAATGCTCATAAGTTTCTCTTGTTATTGCCATAATTTCGTCTTCAAAGCTCTAAAGACAGCTATAATATTACTTTCCGACTCAGTCGTCACGTTTTCTGCAAAGCTGACGCCATATTGAAAGCGGGGCGAAGAGGCCATCCGCAATTTGCTTCGTAAAGACGCCATGCTTTCGTGTCGAAGAAAAAGCTTAGTAACCTTTCATGAAATGTTATAGGGGAGGTCTGAGACATTTTTCAGGGGATTTAATTTATCGGGAATTGAGTAATCCGTAAATACCGCATCTGAGTTCGAAATTAAAACAAGCCAGAAAAGCCCTCTCGAATCGAAGAATGGGGAAGAAAACAGAACGAAAAGAATAAACAAAAGAACCAAAAGTACAACGAGAAAAATAGAGAGAAGAGGGCTGCAGCTGCTAGAGAAAAACGCCGACTTAGGAAAGCACGTGTTCAGCAAACATGGAAACAGCAAACAGCCTAAGCGGGCTCAGAAAAAGAGTAGAAAAGAAAATTGCCTTGAAGATGGAAAAAACGAGGCAGTAAATAAGGGAAAGAGTAAAGAAGTTCAAAGAAAAAGAGTTTGAGCATGAAATAAAGCTAAAGAAGTGATTTTGCCACAAATTAAAAAAAAAAATTTTTTCGGGTATGTTACCAGAATGGGTATGGTGATTGTGCTACTGATCATGGCTTCAAATTAAAAACAATTTTATGATTGTACTTACATGTTGCAATAAGTAAAGCAAACGATTGGAAAATCATACTCTTTCCAAAACAAGTGGGCGAAAACACAAGCAAGTCTTTTCCTTTTAACAACTGTTTTACTGTCATCCTCTGATCTTCTTTCAATCTGAATTTAAGACACTTTCCTTTCTTATTCTAAAGTTAGCTCTGTGAGACAAAATCAAACTCTCATCCTGCGGCTACAGTGTACTGTTGTACCACCAATTGAAAGTATTTCAGAATGTCTACTTGAAAGATATTCCATCAAGTTACTCAAATAGCATGACGTTGATTTCTAGGTATTCAAGCTATTAAGTCTGTTATTGACCCATATCTTATTTTAACCAATCACAATATTATTGTTCTCAAACTGTAGAGCGTAAAAAACAGGTCAAACAATAGCATTGTTGCAGGCATTCCGTTCCCTCCCTCCCTGGTGACTTACTTTTGCCTTTGGACGACCAGGAAGTATTAGTTGTTGCACCAAACTTAAATGCTGGGCACCCTGGATTTCAGGCGTTTAGAGATTTTGGGTGCCCAACTACTACTCTTCTTATAGCACAACATTGCTTTCCCCTTCCCATCAAATGCCTGCCATGCAGGCCAGAAATTTTACATTTATTTCAAAGCTCAAGATCTGATTGAATAGAGAACTTTTTATTTTTGCTCTCTTTTGTGCATTATAGTTGTGTATCCTCCACCAAAATCCATACAACTTTTCACAACTGAAAAAAGGAGGTTAACTGTTAGCTGGGAGCGACCAGATGGATTAGCACTTGATATATCTGCAGAGCTTAAGTACAACATTCTGCTTCAAATGCAGAATCATGGCGATAATAAAGGGAGCTGCAAAGAGGTACACAGTCAAGTTTGTTGAAATACTGAATAGATACAGTGTACTGTGAATTTACTATGTGTAATAATTTGTTCTTGTGACTTACTTACTGGAGTGAAAACTTTAACTTGAACAATGAAGGAGTTTAAACATCAAACCTTTAACTTTTTCTCCCTTCCATGTGTGTTTTAATCCATCTTGGCTAAAGTACATTTTTAACAATACACACAGTTGGCATTGTTGGGGAAAAATCAGGGAAAACATATTTTTTTTTCAAGGTCAGGGAATTGCTTACATCAAGTCAGGGAATTTCTCAATTTTAACCTAAAAGTCAGTGAAAAGTCAGTTGAGTGAGTTTTACTGCTTGCACTTTTAGGTATTTGTGTCAAAACCAGGAACATGACTACCAAATTACATGTATTGTTTTGTAAAACAAAACCAATCAGATACATGATGGCTGCTAAATCGCTGTAAAGTTGGTCACAAATATTATATTTCAGGTTCTACGTTATGGAAATCACGGCCAAGTGCATAATTACACCTTTTATGGTCTGATCCCTTGGACTAACTACTCCGTGACTATCTGCTGTGGAGTTAATTATCGT
>OX419336.1:35263414-35288414 GCA_948470475.1 Galaxea fascicularis
CATAGATGTTCCCAATTAGTTTCTTGCACTACCATTAAAAGATGGGAAGAGTTTACCGCCCGAAAAAGCCAAATATAGAACACAAAATTTCTGGCCAGCAACCTTTTTCAGCTGGAAGTGCATAGCGTATTCCCCAAACAGTGACTGCGGTTGTAGTCGTCGCTCCATGTTTTAACGCTTTTCTGTAATATGCCATATTCGTATTCTCGGTATTGAACTGAATCTAGCATGAAGTGGAGGCTCTTGCGGGGGAATACATTTACATATGAAAAATTTATATTCCCCCGCAAGAGCCTCCACTTCATGCTAGATCCAGTTTAATACCGAGAATACGAATATGGCCTACCGGTATTTACAATATTCATCCTCCTTTTCTGAGAAGTCCAAAGTACCAAACTGCCTGAGAGATCATTTTCATGACCGTACATTTTTGAACATTGTAGCAGACAAAAATAGTTTAATGTTAGTTTTAGTCATGGCCGGCCAACACTATGGCCAGGAAATGGGCTACATTTTTACAGATGCAACTGTCTCTTTTCGAAAAGTGTGAAGAACCTAACCAACTTAATTATTAGAGACTAGGTAAAGGGGTTTGTTTCTAAACAAACTCTCGTGCTTTGTTGGCGGCAAAGTGAAGGCTTTCAAGTATTATTCTCTGTGTCGATGAGGTACATTGGCAACCATAAAGACATTTAAACGCAGACATTTTCAAATGAGCTTTTACCCTTCGTCAGTAGGGTCTGCCGGATTATGCTCGAAAAATAGAGCATTGTACTTTCGGGCGTCACCCGTGAAACTAGGGTATTATATGCTCAAATTATGCCGGACTAAAATGACACTTCCACCCCCCCCCCCGCCCCCCCTAGTCTTTCATTTTCGAAAGAATTGTTAGACAATAATTATTCAGTTAAACATTTGATGAGCAAGCGAAAAGTCGAAAATTGTGAGGCATTGAAAGGCTTACTATTTATCTCTTCTCCAATGAACCTGCATTTGATGAAAAGTAAGTTACAAACTACAAAGTTTCTCGAGATTTATTGCTTTATTATAGCATTTACATGTACCTTTATCAAGAAATGTACATCCTAGAACGAGTTCCTGGCAAAATTTGCATACACCTCTCACATTTTTCAGAAACAGAGGCATTATGCTCCAAAAATATAAGTATTATGCCAGCATTATGCCTGATGCTCCAGATATAGTATTATGCTCAAAATTATGCCGGCATAATCCGGCAGACCCTATTCGTCAGAGTTCATCTCCGACCGAGGGCAAACGTTCGAAACTTTATGATTGGTCTCTCTTCACACCAGCTTATTTACCTGTACCTCATCAAAGCAGTTAATAATAGTTTCAATTCCCTCCAGACAGATGTACAGTGTAAATCCTTTTGTGGACTACTGATAATGGTCTATGTGCCTGTTGTGTCAAGGAAATCTACAGAGCTAGAACCAACCTTAGCTGTGATGGCTTTCAATGGTTGCCGTTAATTAACTGGCATTTTCAATCTTTCCAGCAGGGAAAGAATCGCCCGTACACCCTTAAATGAAGTGCTATCAGACCTGGTATGACTCTGTCTCTTTTGTTTGTTTGTAGTTTCAAGAGGGCTTAGATTACCCCGTTGTTGTAGAAGAACCTTTGCTTTGGTTCACTCGCCTGTTTACGTTACGTTGTTTGGATAAAAGTATAATTGAGGCTAGGTTCGATACGAGACCGACTGATACAAATAAAGAAGCTTGATGCCATGATTTCGTGGCCCTCCCCAAAAACCAACATTTCTCCCACACGGCCCACAAGCTTACACTTTTAAATTGTTACCTTTTACCTTTGTTAGGGCTGCTTGTCAGCAACCTTCATTATGGGTTTTTAGCATAGGGAGAAAACCTCGCCAACGTTTTTCGCCTTCCCACTCTTTTCTGTCGCTTAATACCTTCTGAGCAGTGTGTGTATTTGTGTTTTGCTAGAATCGCGATGATTACGATGAGATGGACTCTTCGGATTTAGCGTCAGACAGTGGCCCATACAGGCAAGTGATTGTCTCAGACAGACAGTGTCTTGTGGCACCCAACCAAACTGGAGAGCCTGTCTAAGAGGGGATGTACTGTTCACGCACTGTGTCGTAGATGTACGCACACTATTGTGTCCTATCAGAAATGAGTTGCTAACAATGGACTGCACATTCTGTAAATCATTCATGTGCAGTTTGAAGGAATTCGGAGGCACAGTAGTGTTGCGGGGGTGGGGTGGGGGGGGTGCACACAGGAATTTGGTTTCATCAACTGAGTTGATGATGTCGTTTCGACGAAGGGCAAACGCTCGAAACGTCAGCTTTTGTATGTGTAGGGACAATAGGATAGTTGAGTGTATTAATCCTTGATATGCCCTTCATTTTTTATTGCAATTTGGTTTTCACGCCGTTTCTAACGTTCTTTGGGGCTGGAGACGTATAGATGATAGAGAACCAGTGATTTCTTTCTTATCTTTGTAGGTAGTTGTTTTCAACTTTTATTATGTGATATATATTTACTTTTTATTATAAAGAGCCATGAGCATTGGATACACTGTTCAGTGCCTTCTCGTTTTTTTATCGTTGGCAGGACAGGTTGTATGTATATTTTGAGGTCATTCCATCCTCGAAACGGTAATAAGAAAAACGAAAGTATTTATCTCGTAGGTGTTATATATTTACATATTCAAGTAAGGCCTGACTTTGGAACGGCTTTGATTCAGACGCAAAACTTTTCATGTGCCAAACTTAAGCATAAATTGTTATTATGTGTATATTTGTTAATTTGGCTTGGTCCAAATTCGAATTAAGTTCGGCTAATGAAAAGTACGGTGTCTGAACCGGGCCTACAGGATAAGACGTAGAAATTATAAAAAGAGCAATGGAAGTTAGGAAGAGAAAAAAAAACTATTATATAAACGCGGGTGAGGGTTTTCTTTCATCTTTCACGGGTCTTGGCAAACTTTTTTACTCTTTGGTATTTAATATTTACCTTCTGATAGCTTAAAGCGTTATGTTATTTATTGTTTATCTCCTTCATAGCGTGTTTCAGTTTGTGTAGTTACATGGTTACATGTATCTCCAGTAGAACACGAACTAGTTATATTGATGACTATAAAGAAATACAGCCGTTTCTCGGCATCCTTGGCGCTATGTAGAGAGTATGCAGTGTTCTGCCCCAGTTTGCTCCAATTGCATTAGGGTGGATGGCGGAGACGCTTAATCTAGCTTTGTGTTACATATTAAACCTGCCAAAGGATAGGAAGAAAGGTTGTTGAAGCCAATAATATTTTTAAGTGTAGGCCGACTCTAATAATATTTATGTTACACACCTGTGATAGTTATTTAAGTTTTGTTGTTGTTGTTGATGAAGGCGTTTCATGGTTATATTATATACTGTCTTCAACGTTTTTGAATGTGCACTCCAGAATTTCTTATTTTCATATATATTTTGTTTTCTTGTCCCTCGGGACGTTTTCGTTGTTGTGTACAAGATGACCAGTTTGCATTCGCATTTACGAGCTAAATACGTGGGTTATTTTGATTTCAATTTCAAAGGCGAAAAGACATTAACTGCCCTGGGTGCCTGAGATCATTCTCCTCTACCAATAGCGATGTTTCTCGTTACGTCACCTATTGTTATTAATGTGCCAACCAGAGGTTTATTGGCTGTTGAAACAATACATGCTATTGTTCGGTGGCTGGCAAATTTGAATATCAAAAGAAATTTGACGTCAATGTTTGTAAACAAGAAACATCGCTATACAGCCTGAGGCATGAAACACCGACAGAAACGAGGGAAGAACAAGCTGTTTAGCAAACGAAAATAACCTCTGGCGCCCAGGGTGGAGATTAACAAGCATAAGGGAAAATGTGGCCTGTTTCTTTTAACTGATTTTCGATCCCCTTGCCACATTTTGTACGGCAAGAGGGTCTCTTTCTCACGCCAATTCTATAGAGATATAAGATGTCATCGTTATTTTTGGAAAGAAAAGGTTACGCGAGGAAACATTGATGGTATTTTCTAGTGAGGTAGTATTCCTTTTTAAAGAACGGATTAGTTCTAGGAAAATATCCGCTGAATTGTTGGCGGTTCAAAACAATTTTTACCCTTCGGAATTATTTTTATATCGCTTAGTATGAAAATTGATGGTCCACTTTAGTAGTATTCGTTTTTAAAGAACGGATTATTTCTAGAGAAATATCCGCTGAATTGTTGGCGGTTTAAAACAATTTTTACCCTTCGGAATTATTTTTATATCGCTTAGTATGGAAATTGATGGCCCACTTCAGTAATAAGTGAGCATCTGGTATGCCATATTATAAATATATAAATGTTATTTTTGGTAGGTAGATAGGTAGGTTTTTCATATTAAAATAACATTGTAACCCGTAGGCTGAATAATGTAATAATTTACATACAGGAGCCCATCACTTGATGGAATTTTCCGCAGGTATGGAACTCCCTCACGAGCCCCGTGAAAGAAAGGTGATGATGTTGCGGTATCACGTGTACCGGAACTGCCTTTTTTTCACGGGAAAGATAGTCTAAAAATAAATCGCTCTGTAAAAATGCCGTGACATAGGCTTAGTATGGGAGTTGTACGCTCCTAGTGATGTGCTCCTGTAA
Organism: Galaxea fascicularis; assembly: GCA_948470475.1. Lineage (NCBI taxonomy): Eukaryota > Metazoa > Cnidaria > Anthozoa > Scleractinia > Euphylliidae > Galaxea > Galaxea fascicularis. Next base: position 35,268,052 of record OX419336.1, read on the forward strand.
GTTGTATGCGTAGTCTGTAAAGAGCCGAGCATAAACTGTGAATTAAATTTGTAGTCAAGGTGCCTGTGGTGTGGTGTATGCACGGAACAGTGACCATTTGCTTACTTCACGGGCGACGGACGCAAATGCAACCTGTAAATTAGCCTAAATACCCTTCTTCTAGTTGTCTGCGGTTTGTTCTGGTAAGGTTTTCAAATAGAACACATAGTGTCCAGCACGTTTGGAGAACTTTCGATAATTGCACTTCTGGCGTTGTGCAAAACTCGATTTTATTAAAGTTGTGAGGAAGTTAAACATTCTGATTGTACCTACATTTAGTTGGTTCATCACAAGCGCAACGTTGCCAGCACGGCATGAAACCAACCAAATCTACGATCATGAAAACTGAAGAATCTATACTACAGAAGACTAACCAAAGATATCTACGATCATGAAAACTGCTAAATGAAGAATCTATACTACAGAAGACCAACCAAAGATATAAAGACGAGAAGGAACTTTGTCTGGGGTAACGTAACAGATAGGAAAGGGGATTTGTTTTGGAGAGTGTTGCAACGCATACTTGACTTAAACGTAAAATCTCACGCGTATCAAGCTCCTCTTTTGAGCTTTCAGTAACGTTTCGTAACAAATATTCTGCGAGCAGAGTCTCCTTCGATCTTTTTTTCTAGGAAGATCGAAGGAGACTGCTCGCAGGGTAGAAACAAAGGAATCAAAATCAGAAACTCGCGAGTGGCTTTTTGTTCATTTTCCGATCGCGTTTAGTGGCTCATGGCCACTTTGTCTTCAAAGCTGGGTTGTGGAGAAAACGAGAAACACACGAATGAAATTCTCTAAGGCAGCTGCGTGTTATAGGAAGTTCTTGGCTCCAGTCAAAGGAGAGACACACTGCCCCTACAGTACTTTCCTTCGTAAGGGGTGCATTCCTCCTCTTCTTCAGCCTTCCCCACATGACCGGCTCGGGCGCACAAAAGAGCCGAGCAGGCCACATCTATCACCGCACAGATTAAATTTTAAAGTTTTAGCTGTCTTCGATGATGCAATCTAATAGTAGTTGAAAGCCTTACCCAGCGGCCTGTGCCTGGTATGAATCATCAATAGCTTAGCATCTGCTTATGTTCTAAATTTAAATCTGTATCTGGACTTACATTCTGCGAAAAGCAATCCCATCAGAACAGATGTTCTGTTTCATATTTCGTTTTTCTTTTCACACTGTCCAAAAAAGGGTGTTGATTTGGTGACAATGTTGCTGAAAGCAACGTACCAAGTCTGTTATTTAATAATTTTGTTTCCTTAACCTTTATTTTAACTGATAAAAGTTTTGATTGGTTTGGGGTTGACAGCATCCCATCACAAGGTCTGGTTGAGTGAAGGAAAGTATTGGGAAAATTTACATTCAATATTACATTTGGCTGTCAGTTGTATAGACATAGTGAGGAACATTCATTAGTGCAGTCAATTTGAATTCAATTAATTTTTAATAGTGTACTGCAGCAAACAATTGAATCATCTAGGCAGAGTACATTTCTACCTGATTTGACTTATTCGCCGAAGACGAAATGAATATTGCCGAATACTGAAGACATTGATATAGCGCAAGTTTGCAACATTGTTCTAAGGCGCCTTACAAGAAGTTACGAAAACATCGATGGTTAGACGAAAATGTAGAACCTTTATAAAATAAAATAAGAATTAAGAATTGTGGGCTCTATTGTAAAAGGTAAGGTTTTCAATTGAACGGTAGGATGCGAAAGTACATAACACATTACGCATTCATAACACAATGAATGTATTATTGAGATCAAAAGTAAGGTTGAAATTACCATACTGCTTTTCCGGTAGCTTACACTACCTTAAACATTTGGAGAAATAACAACAAGTTTTAAATTAATTAGTCAGAGAACGGATGATCAGACCCAAACAGGGAAAGGAGGCGATGGCTTCGGAACCACAAACTGTTGGCGATCCAGGCGTAGAAAATAGCACCCATAAACGAGTGCAAGGCGACGCCAGAACAAACGAAGAGCTCGAAGAATTAACCGGGAACCACGATAAGGACGGAGTTCGATTCTTCTTGCAGGATACAACTCTACATGGAGCAAAATATCTCTTTGTTAACAACGTTTTCAGAAGAGTAATTTGGATCGTAGCTGTCATCTCGTGTTTCGTGTTCGGCAGCTATCAAGTATATTCGTCGTTGACTGATTTTTATGAGCACCCATTCCACACGATATTAACAACGGAAACAGCTGTAAATGAAAACAAGTTTTCTTTCCCTGCCGTAACACTGTGCAACTTGAATCCGTTGAACAAAAGGAGATTCAGGCTGCTCTTCAATGAGGTGTACCATGAAACGCCTACAAAAGAGAACATAGACATAAAACTTGAGGGCCTCTCTCACATGATCAGAAGATCGAAAGAAGTGTCAACCGAAGAGTTTAAGAAACGCCATCCAAAACTCTTTAAACGTGCGGAATCAGAAAAGGAGATGATAAAATCTCGTCAGCACCTCAGTCATCAAATTGAAGATATGCTTCTTCCAAGTAGCTCAGATTTTACCTCATGCTCCATTAACGGGATGCCTTGCAAGGCGGAGAATTTCACGAAGAAAGAAAGCGCTACTTATGGACAGTGTTACACGTTCAATTCTTTAGACGGTGACGAACCACTACTAAACGCTACATTGGGTGGCAGGAATAGTGGCCTAAAACTTCGACTAAACGTTGAAAGCAGCAGTTACATTGGCGATAGTCGCATTCCAACAGTGGGGCTTACAGTAATTATACACGATCAGAAAAGCTACCCGTTCATGGAGGAGTTTGGTGTCATCATCCAGCCAGGAAGCTCTATTGAATGCGCAATAAGGAGACGAAAGGTGAGACCACAGTCTGTTAGTGTTCACTCCATTCTGCAAGAGGGAAGTTACACTATGCTTTTATCAATTCGAAATATCTTGTTATGCATGTCTGACACGTTTTTACTGCTAGCACAGGTGTTTTTTTTTTTTTTTATCTTGTCCTCGCAGGGATAAAATACAAAAAAAAAACCCTCTGCTAACTGTCTTTAGCTTAGGGATTTTGTATGGAAAACGTTCTTATAAAAAATCTCACCGACAAAGTCTATTCCCGAACTTAAGATTCTCAAATTCAATTAAGGTCCTGCCAGGGGCATTGCCGGGTGCACTCGCATAATCTATTTCTGTAACCGTCTTTAATTTTATAGTAGATGCGTGGAATCAGGCGAGGGAGTTCATGCATAATACAGATGTGAAATATACTTCACCTTACCTGTGGTTTTTGTACTGTAATTTTAGCCGTGTTTGCCCGCCAACCAAGATGACGTCATAAACCATGAAAAGCTATTTTGAGCTGCAGTTATACGGTGGCACAAAAGAAGTAGCGAAAATAAAACTGAAAGTGATTTCGATGTTACTTGCGGTAAAAACAGGGAATACTCTTCATAAGTATAAAGAATTTGCCTCGTTCCCACTAGTAAAACATTTTGAGACCTGTTGGGTTTATGAAATAAATATCCGTGCTTCTTTTCAATGTTTCTGGAGATAATTAACTTGCCAACCCCATACGCAACTAATTGCACCGACGGATCAAAGCTGGGCCCGCTTAGCATCAATCCTAAATATGCCTACACGAAACAGGCTTGTCTGAGAAAATGCCGCAACGATTATACCGTCAAAAGATGTGGCTGCACACCTCCTGAACTCAAAGGTATGTATATTTAAATTTCACTTTAACTTTAAATAAAACTGTTTGAAGTTTGGTCGACTTCAGGCTGAAAATAAGTCGTGCGTATGGCAGCGTCGAAAATCTAGAGTGTAAAATCATTTCTCTAAAATCGTCACTTCAGTTCATGCTTTCGAGCTCTTACTTCTTTAAACCTGTTGTATCAGCTGAAATCAAATGCGAAATAATGATGCTACAATCTTGGTCAATTCAAATTAATAATTTCACCCCCTCTCTCCTCCCCCCATTTCAAGGATGAAAGGAAAGGCGCGCGCGTTTTGCTTTTAGCGTCATCTTTATTTGGGGGGCGTGGGGAGGGGGGGGGGAGTAGTATTATTTCTATTTTTCTTCTGTTCTGGAGTGTGACTGAAAGACAACAATATCAGCAAAATGTTGGAAACCCTTAATTGGGCATCGGTTGATATTTACAAGGTTTACAGGGTGGGACACCTGAGGAGGGCAAAGATTTTTGTTGTTATTAGATGACGGGATACGAAGAAATCAGATTCATATATTATTCATTCAGAGCACTCTGTTCTTATGGTTTGCTTTATTAGGATTTGTTAAGCTTGTCACTAGAAAGTACGCATGGTATTTCCAAGGACCGCGAGTTAAATTGTTTTGCACAGCGTTCCCTTTAGTAGAATCATAGTATTTAAATCGGATACAAAAGGGAATTAAAATACGTGGTTATACAAATTAATAGTTTAAGTGAAAATCATATTGTAGAAGATAAATCTTTCATAAACATACAGACATCAAAACTTATAAAATTATAATAGACGGTTTAGAGTCGACTCAAAGTATTAGTAGTAGAGTCGGTACATGTGATGTTTAATGCGAGCCTTACTTTTTTCTGTTATAGGGGATCTCAAAGCTCCAGTCTGTGCAATGAATGATACAGTGCTATGCGTTTATCAGTCTCACGGTATGACACTCACGAATAACTCTTGGAATGAAAGATCCCCTTGACAGCGGAGATCCTGGGGCGAGGACTCGGGGTTGGGAGTTAGAAGGGTTGGGGTTGAATAAAGGGAAATTGTGGTAAATTATATTAAGAGCTTGGGATAGAAGGGTCAATAAATAACTACCTCCTTGTCTCTACAAAAGCGTGCAACGACAATTGATCTCATGCATTTTAAACCAGCTAGACCGTTTTCTGTATTACTAATTGTACGTGTAAACCATTTCTCTCAAGAGAGGTACCAGCGAGGTTGCTGTACTGTTGAATAAGGAGAACCGTGACTGCCTTTGAAAGAATCAGTTACTGATGCATTTTTATCTTAACTCCTGCAGAGGAGTTTGGTATCTCTGAAGAAAAACGAGAATGTCAGAAGAACTGTCCCCAGCCATGCGAACATGTAGAGTACGCGACGTCTTTCTCGTACGGTGGACTACAGAGAGATGCTTTTGTTGAACACTTGATGTCCATACTTAATCATTCAAACAGCTCATCAGTTAATATGAATCGAGCTATTTACCAGCCTCTTCTGAACATGACGGAGCTTGAGAGGGTGAAGTATATAGAGTACGTGTCAGTGAACTCGTAATCACCATCATCAAAGAAAAGAAATGTAGAGGTTGTCCACCGCGAAAACAAAATCCTGCACAAACAAATGACACAAAAAAATTAACTTGCTTTGCCAGGAGCCCACCTTGATAGGCTGCTGGCTTTGCTAAAAAAAAAAAACCACCCTCCTCCTCCACCCCCCCCCCCACCCCCCCTCATCACTTTTCTAATGGTTCATCCCTTAGTGTGCTCTAGCTTCCCATGTAGGTAAAATGCAACATTGGCTTTTCTTTGTTTTTTGTGGAGCAGCATCTTCAATCCGAATCCGTCTATCCATAGACCATCTGAAGGTATTAATCGAAGGGTTGGGTGCAACACTAAACTAAAGTGAGTTCAAATGTAGTGATTTTTCTTTCTTGCTGGAAAGTTGCTGATTTCTCGCACACTGGCCCAAGACAGCGAAAAAATACAGGGCGATTTTTTTCCTGTAGTTTTTCCGTGTCGTGTGCTTAGTTTTCTAGTAAATACGGCCAAAAAGCGAAATAAAAGCACTTCATCGTTTCTTTTGACAGAGCCCAAGTTCTCTTGAAAACTAAGCGCAAAACCATGACAAAAAATACAGGGCAATGTTTACCACACACTAGCAAGCCTGAAAACGAGAAATCAGCAATTTTGAGCAAACTGAAAAACATATCCCAAAAACGTTACTTAGTGTTGTGTTCCACCCAAACCTTTAATTAGATTAATCTTGCTATTCACGTACTAAAGTTGGGGAAAGCCCGAAAAGGCAGACCATGCAGCTAATGAGACCGATCGACTCTTTCTCTTCTAAATAGGCCATTTCCGAGTTCATGTCTGCCTCCTCTTCAAAGCGAGTCTAAGTGCGAAGTTTTTGTTATGAAAATTAGTTTTCATTCATATGTAAAGTAGAACTAATTACCATCACAAAAAATTCGCACTTAGACTCGCTTTGAAGAGGAGGCAGACATGAACTCGGAAATGGCCTATTAACCACCCTAATTTTCCGTTTTCATCCGTAGGGATAACATTATTTCACTGGATATCTATTTTAAAGATCTTGCTTATGAAGTCATCCAGCAGATACCACTGTACCGCACTGGGACATTGATTGGTGAGAAGCGTGCTAATTCGAAGAAAAATATGAATAAATTGCTAAGCATATCGCGCATGCTTCGTTTGAAACCGTATTGATATGTTATTTTAGGACGCATTATTCCTTGTTACGCTTCCTTGCTCTCCGCACCAGAAGGCGCGTCCTTAAGGCCGTTACGCCACAGATGTAAAAAAAATTGTAAAAGATCAAACCAATTTCGCAGCATTTGGCCGTTGATTTGAAGTTAGAATACTTAAAGAACGTTTTGCGGCTAAAATTTTAAAAGTTAGCGTGGCTCTTTGAAAGTGTTTCTGGCAAGAGACTATATGAAGGGGGTGATAACCTCCTGCGATGTTCTTAAAAACAAAATAATGTTGAGGCGAAAAGTCAAATCAGCTCGCGGCGTAGTTGTTATGTACTTTAACGACTAAAAATAACACGAATCGAAAAAGGAGGCTCACACCACCCAAATTAAAGAGAAAGGCATTATTTGCTTTCAAATAAAATTTATGCGACAATTTAACCATTATTCGTTAATAGTTTCTGTGAACCCTAGAGAGAGGTTGATTGGGAACAAGGAATCGATGGTTTTGAAACAAGATGGCGTCTGCAACTAATGCCGTAATTTCATGGTTCGCACGGGCCTGGAAAACTCCTTGAAAAACTGCTTGGTCCTTGAAAACTCCTTAAAAATGATTTTGTCCTTGAAAACTCCTTGAATTTGTAGGTGCAGTGCTTGAATGTTATGAAGAAGTCCTTGAAACCTTGAGACTAAAGCCAAATAAGTTCATTTTCACATCAAAAAATGAAAAAGATTGTATTACATCACCCGAGAAACGCTTTTGAAGTCTCAGAAAAGACAAAGTTTTTATATGAGGACAATTCAGTGTTTCTTATTCAAAAGATCTAAGTAACCGCGCCTTCCAATAGGGTTTCCCAAGTGTAATTGTGAAACCCCCCTCCAAGCAAACAAAACCACAAGGAAAACGTAGCTTGACGCGTCGCTCGAAGCGTGAAATTTATTCAACTTTGGCGCTCTTCATTTTGTTATCAAATTAATTCTAAAGGTCAAAGAAGAAACTGCATATATTTAATGGGCACTGGGAACGTAATTCCCTCTACAAAGGTTGGGTGACTACGTTCAAAGGTGACAGGAAAAAGGCCTTATGCAAATGCTGTGATCGGATGGACTCCTTGAATTTTGTGATAAAGTCCTGGAAAAGTCCTGGAAAAGTCCTTGAATAAAAGCTCTTTTCACCTGTATGAACCATGAATTTTGTATTGTCGTAAAATGCATGTCGCGTTGTTGGTCGTCACGTCATCGACACACAAAAATTTTCATCGACCCTCCTCCTCCCCACCCCTGCCTCTCTCTTGTTTTATTGTGTATTTATGTTTTCTAGCGGTTGATTGCCCTCACCTTCGCAGGCAATACATATTTTAGTGTAATTTTTGTTATTATATTTGTACTGGGTATTTAGATTTTAATAAACCAGCTATGTGTTGAATTTTGCATAGCCATTTTTTCTCGTGTTGTTTGTATTACCTTTGCGAACACAGCACAGCACAAACTTCATTCTGATTAAGATCTGCTATTTTGGGGAAAATTGGAGCATAAAAGATCTATAAACGATTGTTTAACGAGTGCTAATACTAGTGTTTGTTACCGGAGGATTAGCACGTGCAATGGGTGTGTCATCCTATTAATTTTGTTGATAAATGGCCTTGAAAATAGAACAGTGATCATTCCAGAAAAACTGATAATACTCTACTTGCTGTATTTTTTTCCAGGAAACCTTGGGGGCATGTTTGGTCTTTTTCTAGGGATGAGTTGCCTTACTCTTCTCGAGTTTCTCGACTTTGCATTTAGAAGAATAAGCCAATTGTTGAAAAACCATGGAAGGGAAAAGCGAACCCCAACAAGTGTATATGAAGAGTAACCGTCTCTTTCTACCCACTGACAATGAAACCTTTTCGTGTTTACGCTCGGATAAGTGGCAGCACAAGACCGACAGGTTGGCCATTCAACGCAGTTTGCCAGGAAATTTGTTGCCATTAAAGCGTTCTCTGAATTCACGAAAACGAGAGACAAAGAAGAGATAAGAGACAAAAAAAGTTTTCGTCATGCTGTAGTGAGTTATACTTTCTGCACATTCTGTCATGTTGTAATTAGTTAAATTTTTAGATTTAATGGCACGTAATTAGCTATTTGGTTCTGCCTATATTTACATCTCATCTTAATTGTACCTGCTTGCAATGACGATGGATGTAGTTCATCCGAAACATGTCTACTTTAAAATTCAAAATTGTCGTAACTTTTATTTCTTGCCTACTGACAGTAGGAAGATACCGTTACAATAAAACAGCGAGTAAGTTTTTCATTAGGGGAGTGGCTGCAGATGACGTTTACTGCATTCCATTAGTACTGCAGTTTTATTTATTTCAAACAAGATGAAATATATCATTTCAGAATATCACCGACAGTTTTAATCACAGGCATCCAGAAACAAATGAGTTACTTCTGGCAGTTCGTCTGCCGCTATCGAAAACAAAACAATCATTTGGTCTTGAACGACCAAACTCTTTTTGACATTAAAATACATTTTGTTAAGAAGTCATGTAAGTCATTAAGAATCGAAAACGAAATCTAGCTACTAAACATATTTTGATAAAAGTGATTGGTGCATTTTGCGGTTCTCGTTTTTTGAAGGTAGTTGCTGTTCCCATAACCAGGAATCCATGTCTTGGGTAGCATCTGCTGACATAAAAAGAAAACCGTAATATTCTTATATCCCTTCAGACAAGTCCATTGCCAGCTTAGATATAACGCTAATGGCTAGATTGTCTATTATTAGAATGGCATAAATTTGTGTAGAAAATAAAGAGAAAAATAAGAACCAATCACGCGCAATAATCTTAAATGGGGCAGTTTTAATGTGTTGATCTCAGGTCTATCGTGCTTTTGTGATGAGCATAACTGAGGATAGGGTAAATGGTATATCGTCACAATTAGCGCAAGCATAACCACAAGTCTGTTCACACAGGCAATATACGCATGCGCGGCGCGAGTCATGTCGGTGGAGAGACGATATGCCGGACAAAATGGCAGACGGTTGAATTCTTACGCTTAGTGTTTGTACTTTTTTCACTCTAGTTTCCACTTGTAAAATAAGCATAGCGAAAGCTGTACTTAGTCGACCTCGGTGCGTACTAGCGTTTTCTTGTGCTTATGCTTGTGCTCTCACAAGTGTGAACCAGGTTTTAACAAACATATTCCATTTGAAAGTCCGTGTGTAATCTAATAACGTACGGATGACGTCAAAAAGTGCTAAGAACACAGAAGTACGCTACAGGAGCCGCAGGCAAGTAGCGTTACTGATGGAAACGCGGGAGCAAATTTTTGAACATTACGCTAGAGTGTAATTTGATCGTATTCATTTCCATTTGACGTGTTCCTAGGAAGAAACTCACCATTTAGTTGATATTGGCTTAATCGCTTTTTCATTAATCCCCAAAGCTTTCCTTTGTGTTCTCGAGTGACGTCATCATCATGCCGATAACTCCTGCCCCAACGAATACCGGGAAGTTGTCCATCGACGCCTTCGGAACACATCGATAAAATCAGGCAAGAGACCACAAACAACAACGAAAACCTGTTTGGTGGCATCATTCTTTCTGAAATAAAGAAAATATATCGACAAAGATTGTGAAGCCCAGCCACTTCACAGAGAAAACCGCAGATCTCTATTTCATAAGGATTACATCGAAACTTCGTCTGGAGAAGTAAGTGGGGATTTCAAAGTAGACAAAAGTAGTTGTTGCCTGTTTAGTTAGCTTAATAAAAAGCTAATAGTAAAATTAATAACCCCTTGTTCGTTGTACGGCTGAAGAGCTTTCTCCAAGGTAATGAAGTCCTAAATAAAAGCATTCAAAATAATCGTATTATTTCTTTGTGGCAACCAAAAAGACCCAACACTTCTACAACCTGCTAAAAGACTGTAGTTTGATCGTAATAGGCGAAATGCTGAACTTTTCGGAGAAGCAGCTTAAAAAAAAAAGGTCCGCAATGCGTACATGTGTGGCTTACTAGACCACGTGACAGGCGCTCGACTCTCGGGGACAAATAAATAAATCCGATCGTGCCATAATGTGGCTACACACTTCGTGTAAGCCACACAATAAAGACTTGATTCTTTTGATCCAGCGAAAACTGTCGAGAGTACGTACGAGGAGCCATTAATTCTGGCATTGGCTTACGTTTTTTGGGAAACAATTTGCCACTTTTTAAGGAAAGTAAACAAACTCAACGAGTAGAGATGCGACTAAAAGTGGTACCAATAAATTATTCAAGCCCTAAAGTTAATGCATGCATCTCATATGAAAGGTTCCGGTTATAAAGCTACTTTTACCACGTAAAATTGTTTCTGTATATCTCAACGTGATGACCTTTTGTACAATTTGAATCCAAAACCGACTTGAGAACAGCAATTGCTATTCAGTGTAGCAGGCCACACTATCTGCATTCAGCTCAACTGTCGATTATACTTCTCTGCAGTAATTTCTGTTTTATCCCTTCTACTTAAATGATTTCTTGAAAAATTGGCTGGAGATTTGGTAGTTTAGATTAGACAATAACTTTTGATCTCTTGTGTTAAAGACAACGTTTGAAATATGTAATTTCACTATTTGGCTCTCAGTTTCCACCAGGGTTTCCATAACGAAAAAAAAAGAAAAAAAACAGCGCGGACTGCCTTCTTATTTACCCTTTTAAAAACCAGACAGAGTAGGTTGGACAAAAATCTAAACTTGTCTACCAGCTAGTGTAGCCGGCCGATAGACAATTACTTTACCGTACCAGCGAGATCTTGATTCGTCACAATTATAATGCGACTTAAAATTTCCCTCAAGTCGTAGTGGCTATTACACAAATGATACGATCTCGCGCTGCGACCCTTTTATCGTTAAACTTTAAGAGGGCAACAACTTGACAGAAAGTGACCAACCACTAATGGATTTCCGTGTTTTCAGAGATATGTTTTTCTACAGATCGCTACGCACAAAAAGTACAACAAGATAAATCATACCTGTCGATCTATCTATCACTCGCTACTTGCCTGATATTTTGTCTCCAAGACGAAAGCTTCCTGTGTGAATTTGTCAATGTACAGACCTTTCAGAACCTTCTTTTAACTGAGAGCCAGCGCTTTCAAAAGATAGGGTTTCTAAGCTGGCGTCTTAATTAACAGCGCTGACTGATTGCGGTAATTTTGCTTATTAAATTGTTCCTTGATCCGAATCTATTTGTACGTGTTAGCGTCGTAAAGGTGGTTACTCTTGGCCGAAATAAAGCAACAGAACGCCCGAGTGCCAACTTAAGTCATGTTGCGATTATCTCACTAAAAACACGACCGACCCTTTGTTGCGTTTTCTGTCAAGAGTAATGTAAATATAGTTAGAGAAAACAGCAAATTCTACAGTCATGTTTATTCGGAAATACAGAAGCGATAGAACGGCCCACGCTAAAAATTGATATAGTATGTGGGCATAGTAAGTGGATATTAAACAAGAAACTGTGCTTTACTTTTACTATGGGGCAATATCTTTAATACTCATTGCAAATCTCTTCTTTCATGAACAAGGGATCGGAGTTTAATTAATCATTAGTAAAGTGAATTCTCGGAAATTACCTAACGACTCCTCTCGTAAAGAATTATCATAAAAGGTCAAGCAAACAGTGTTAACAACAATCAATATTTAAAATGCTCGGAAGAACGCTTTCTTTTAAGTTTATTCTTGCTAATGTGCAAGTCACTGTAATTTCCGTCATCGTAGTTAAAGTCCATTTTGGTGAATGGCTTGCTATTAATTAAACACCGAGTGACGTTTTGAGAGGAAACAACGTATTTCGACAACGATCTCTTGTTAATTCTGACTCAAATTCAGACTGACTGTCGATTGATATGGCGGTATGGTAACAGTTACTCACCAAAAAAAATAACCACTTTAAAATATAGATTCTTTAGATTCTAGAAAATGGTCGAAACCTATATGCTTAATTAAGCCTTTCAGTTTTATTTCTTAATAAGCCGCGGTTATTATGGTTATTGTTCTTCTACTGGTGTATCTCATCTGTGGTTTTGTACTCGGGTGTAACGCCGATTTGAAGATCTCAGTTCTGGTTTCGATGTCGCCGAAAGACAGCACATCAAACGCAAAGTATAAAGAAAGCTCAGAAACCTCTCAATCGGTCAGCCACCGCCAGTAAAAAACACCAAAATTTGAAAGGACAGTTATGTACAACACTCGCTTTAATTTTTTGTCGCCGATTATTCGCAATTTTCAGTGAAACGTTCTGTTCCGGGAATGTTTCAAAGAAGAGGGGCGGCAACATGTAGTACGCGGACGACATAACAAATAGGAGTGATGTGATGATGCTTTAGGTAGATATCGCTTTTTTGTAGCAGCATGAATTTGTGGGTGGCTGCTGCTTGTAAGCGGGTATAAAAGCAGTTTGAACGCTACGTAATGGAAAGAATGTTTTTCCAAATTAATTGCTTAAAATGTATTTCCGTGACTCTCATGTTAATTGGAATCTTATAAAGGGACACCGCAATTTTTACTGAAAATCTCTTATATGTTTAGGCCCACAATAATTCAGTACAATCAAGCCTGTGATGACAGCAACAGAAAGCAGTGGTTGTTTGTATACTGAAGGGGCAAAAATCGGAAGGCTCTCAGCAAATGACACAATACAATACAATAAATACAATACAGCAAACTTTGTTTAGGGATGGCAGTAATAGACGCAGCTTTGGTAATAAAGAAAACAAGAAAACATTATGTTTAATATCTGGGGCGGCATTTTAGGAAAAGAACGTCTTACCATTAATTGCACCTGTAAATTTGTAATTAAATACATTTAGCGTACCACGCATTGAATTTGATAACTTTGAGTCATTAGAACAGTAAACTGCAATTTAATTCAAGATCTAGCCAGTATCGATGAATCTAAACGAAGAATACTTCAGTGCTGGGATAAAATGTTTTGGTTTTATTTTACACCGACCAAGCAATTAAAAGCAGGTTAGATTCAAACCAACTTCCCGACAGTACCCACTAAAAAAAGACATCCCATGTTGGATAGGTTCGGCACCTCTTTCAAAGCGAGAGGTCGTACGAAGTTGACCATATGAATATCAAATTTCATTAGAAAGAGTGCCCATGTAGCCTCGTTTTGAAAAAGAGATTCAAAGCAAAACGGCTTTTTCCCTGACGACAGAGCTCTTGGGGACGAGTCTTGATCTTGTCGTAACTGTAGTATTGACTACGCGTCTTCAGACAAATAGCCATATGCATAAGGGCAGCTGTATTCGCAGTCTAGGCTTGGTGTAGTCTTGTTTTAGTGCGTCACCATTTTTGAAGAAACGTACACTTAATTCATGATAAATAATGAGCTTTGAGCAGTAAAAGAAAGTCGGCGAAGATCCCGAGTATAACTAAGAGATGGGTCACAAGGATACGGAAGAAGGAATGAATCATCAAACAAAACTTAATTAATGAATGAGACTGAGAAATGGTAGGCAATATGTACTAGGTGTAGGATGGTGTTGACGTAAAATACTGATTAAAATGACGCATTCAAAAGTAAGGCCCGCCGCGGACGTAGCTACCTTTAAACCATGAGCCATTAAAGCCCGGCTTAAAAGAACGTTTGGGTCAAAATGAACTCATGTAGCCGCGTGTGGAGTAAAACAATATTAAATTCATCGTGGGATCATGAGACGTGCAACATCTACCAATCCAATCCGAACCACACCGCAACAGTTACGGTGCCAAGGGAACCTTCTTGCCCCTTATTGATTACCTCATCCAGGAGCTCAATAAAGGGCTGCTTACGCATCATGAACGTTTCAGGAGAACCTGATGAGGAGAAACACCGAGCTGCAGGAATCGAAACCTTTACCCGAATGCGGTCTAGAGCTAGGCTTTCTGCTTGTACGTTTTCTCCACGGTACCACCTTCTTATGACAGCACGCTTATAGGGAGACTGCCTATTATTTGCCTGACTTAGTACTTGGGTTTTGTGACAAGACGCCGCAAAGACTTGCATATCATTTCAGTGACAATAATCTTACGTTTAAATATTTCTCTACAAGAACTGGTAATGGCACTGTTTATCTGAAAGGAACCCTTTCCGCACTTGTCACTCAAAACGGTCTGCGACGCAGGTTACCCGTTCATTGTTAATTATTTATTTTCTCTTTAGAAGCACACGACGCGTCAAAGAAAGTTATACAGTGCGATAAATTTGAAACGATTTGGCAAAAAAAAATGTTATTACATCACGGGATTACAACTGCAAAAAAAAAAAAAAAAAAAAAGCTGGCTACGTCTTTCAAACCCCTAAAGCCCTGACATCTAGGTGCATATCATGATTCTCTTAACTGGTCTTCTCATATTTCGTATACTACTATACTAGTTCAGAGAATCAAAATATTTCCTTTATTCTCATACACAGGCTGTGTGTTGACCGAATTGGTGATACTATGAGCAGAAACCCAGCCGGTAAGCTCTGGTCACTGTAAGGACTTTAAGGATTAAGGGATCTTTTGTCTTATAAAGAAGTAGTTGTCTGAGATAGCGCTAATCCGCGTTCATTCAGTAAGATTTGAAATGACTATGGTTGTTGTAGTTGCATGGAAGCATCATTGGCGGTCTAGAGTTTTCTCCACGGTACCACCTTCTTAGTATGTGAATCCTTTAAAAGAACTCATTTATTTTACTTTAACTGACAGTACAAATCATTGCTAAGCAATTTATTTAAACAGATTGAACATGTTACAGTGGTATGCATGCATCCATTTTAGAACATCCATCTATTTTTATCTCTGTTGTAAAATAACTGACTTTAGAGTCGAAAGTAGTCCGGAAGATTTCTTTTTCTTTCTTGTTCTGTAAGAAAAAATTATTGCAAATTCAGTGTATAGCATCATTTTAGATCACAGTTTTCAAAGAACTGAATTTACTCATGTCATGAGCCTAGAAATCGCAAAAGCGCCACAAATATGCGTTTAAAACCCCCGTAATTTTCTTCTACCATATACACAATCGTGACGCTTTTCAGTGC
This sequence comes from Galaxea fascicularis, assembly GCA_948470475.1. Taxonomy (NCBI): domain Eukaryota; kingdom Metazoa; phylum Cnidaria; class Anthozoa; order Scleractinia; family Euphylliidae; genus Galaxea; species Galaxea fascicularis. The sequence goes on from OX419336.1 coordinate 35,283,543, forward strand.
TCATAAATTCACCAATACAGCAAGCCCTTCATGAACGTGACTCATGCGACCATGCAGGCTATTTCTGTTAAGGCACTGGGGACGAGTTAGGTGCATGTGAATCAACCCTAAGACCAAACAGAGTGAGGGCCTGCTAAACTAAGTGTATTCCCAAATTTATTGCCTACTTTATCGAAAAAAAAAATCGTGTTTTGATCTTGTTATATGCTATTTCAAAGTTCGCCAAATAGGAGCGTGACTCATCAAGTGAAAAACTTCTTTGATAAACGCCCTTTCTTTGAATCCTTAATTTAAAAGAAAGTCAGCGAGAGGTTTTTCCTTCTTGTCAGTGTTCCCTTCATCTCTACATTTCCCGGTTCCAAAATACTGATCTTATCTTTTCAATATTAACATTGATTTCTTTTAACCTCTGACAAATTTTCGTTAAATTTCTAAGCTCTAACGCGTTGAGAGGTTGGGCAAGTAGGCATCTGACAGCAACGTAACTGCCAGAATTTAATTTTGTTCAGTTTTCTCTCATCATGTTTTAGGGTTTGCACAATAGCCCTAGGCAGCATGAGAAACACAAACTTGGGAGCCATCACAAAAATACCTCTAGATATTAATAATTATTCCACTTGATTCGCTTACCGTAATACATGTCTTCGTAATCGTATTGTGTTCGCCGAGCTTGTGGAGTTTCTGCTGCATACTCATCAGAAGGATCGCTGTTTCGTTTACCCCATCGAAGAGCATCCTTTTGACTGACAGCCGGCTGGATTAAGAGTGTTACCACTACGCATGTCAAGAGTAGGAAAGCGAGCTGAGTCTTGGACACCATCTGCAAGTTTGGTAGAGAGAGTTAACGAAAAAAAAGCGGCAACAATTTATCGGTATTTAAGTGAAAACTAAAAGACCCGCAAAACTAAAGAGGGAAGTGAAAATAAATGGCATCACGGTCACTGATTTGATTTCAGATCACTTTTTTTTGACAGGTTCTTTTCGATTTGTTACACAAGTGTCACCCAGCAGAAAGGAGAACTCTTGATATTAACAGTTTTCGGCTGCACCTCTGTGCAGGCAAATTTAGGTCAAAACGGCTGTAAAACGCGAAGCAAAATCCCTTTTGCGGTCCTTTAGTAATCCGCGAAATAAATTCTAAATGATAAAGTAAGTTAATCTAATGCTCATACAAGTTGATTAAACTACTCGTTTTTTGTCACTGACACTATACAGATGATTTTCGATATAAAGCGACTGCGTAAACGTTTGATTGGAACCCGTTTAATTAGTAAACGACAAAAATTTGCAGCGCTAGTTAACTCCACAAAGCCGTCTAATGTACTTCTCAGACGTTCCAGTGCCGAAAGAAGGAATTGACAGAGGCATACAGCCGAAAGGACACTCAGGTTCATAGTTGATGCAAACCTTATTTGGCAAATGCAAAGTAAAGCACATAGTGAATACGAAGAACCGGATTTCAAGGCACCTTACATGGCAGTACTTCAGGCCAATATCCATCATGCACACCAGCTGTCAGAACTGTTGCTATAACGGGCGGGGCGTCGCGACACTGCTTACTAAGCGCAGCAAATATAAACACCGCGGTGTCAGCTTAGTATGAAATTAATACACATGAACATTACGGGCTGTGGCATAAGGTATGAAAAACACATTGTAAAAACTAAGAAGAATCAAAACAAGAAGAGCGCTTTGATGGGCAATCATTCAGTAAATGTTTCGCTTGAAATTAAACTAAAAATCTATAATGTTCAACCGACTAGATACGTGTTTAGAGAAAGCTTTGGCTCTGGAAATAAAACTGAAAATCTTCGTTTTTTTGTAATTTTTTTCTAAAATTAGAAGAAGGTGAATAAACCTTGAGGAAAAACATTTAGGTTGAAGTACAACGTTCTTAACTTCAAAACGTTTTAACACGTCTGTACAATTATATCTGCATGTCATTTGATGTGTCTTTTGCTTTACACAAACGCCTGCCAACGTGTTTGTTTACATCAGTTGTTAAGTGAAGGCTGAGGAAAATCGCCGAGAGAGGAAAACCTAGTGGCAAAATACGCGTGAAATGCCAACACGGATGTTACTGAAATGCGCATTATAGGGAAAAAAAAACCTTAAACTGGTTATTGAATGTGATAGCATAGCCTAACGCGGTGACCTAAAAAGAAAAATAATAGCTTATAATATAAAGACTTTTTTGAAAAATAAAACTCGAAACTATGATTTTTATTGTGCAAAATGGGGCGATGAAAAGAACCTCCCGGAGCTAGCTGTTGTACCTTCCATTTCCCACTTACCTTGAAGCTTAAAGCGAAAGTGTTCAGTTGCAAAGTCCCTGAGGCATCCAAGGACATCGAACGCCTTTGCTGCTTATATTTGCCCACGGCAAACTAATTTGCAGCGTAGGTATAACGCGGGTTTTCGGCCTGTGTCCACGCTTTTGATAAATGTTCTTACTAGCGAATAAAACCGCTTGTCAGTTCACGGAAGCTCTGATCTTAATTGGCGGTTTTTATAAAGCCCCGAGGGACAACATCTGGTGATTCACATCAAAACAGCAGCCCTTTGTTCTTAACGCAATCAGAATTATAGTGGCCGTCCTTATCCCAGTACGGCTTTGTGTGGCTCAAGAGGAATTGCGATCTTAAATAGACTTGTGTCACTTCTCGCCGGATGACTACCTATTCACGTTTTTGCAGAATTAGTCATCGTTTTAAGAAAGGTGTCTGAACTGTAGATTAAGAAGATATTGGTGAATTTCAAGAACGAAAACAAATGAATTGTTATTTTTTCGTTGCGTCTGAGAGGATTAAAACCTAGCGTTTTCAAAGAATGGTAAATAGTTCTGCAGATCAAGCCTTCTCGCATCTTCTTCGAGTTATGCATTTTTCTATAGCTCTGTTTTCAGTTAGACGTTCGTCAATAAAATAACGTTGGAAAACAGAATCAGAATTTCGTGAATGGTGTTTTAATACTGAAAATTGAATCCAATTATGAGTAATTTCCACTAGGCGAGGTAAAAGTCCATAAACTTCCAGTTGATGCCGGAACTTTTGTCCTTGTCTTTGATCTTTATGGATATAATTAACGATTATCCTAACCATTCGAAAACAACACTGCGTAAACACTCTTGGAAATGTTTGCCTTTAAAATAAATGAAATGACGAGGGTGATAAGTTGCACGACATCGATGTTTGTCCTTGTTTTTCACGCTATATATTGTACGCAACTGTAGAGGGTATCGTTATGTGCTTTAATCTTGAATAAATCACCCCCTATGCCGCCGACATCAAAGTGCGGCGTAATAAAAAGTTAAATGAAGTAACTAAGGAAAAAAAAATTAAATCCGAAAAAATTTGGTGTTATGGATCTGAGAAGTTAAGGATAGAGTTCTTGGAATTATATTAATTCATAATCACAGAAAGTACGTTTCGCGTTGCTTTTAAAACACAAATACCACCAATTTTGATACCATTTCGTTAGATCAGTTTTCAATTGCTCCAAGGAAGAAATTTAAGTGCAATTTCACTGATGATTATCGGACAACGAATCGTAATCAGTGTTGTATGCATATGAATGGACTGAGATGTTTTGACTCCCTCGTAGCTATCTTTATGTTTTCTTCAGGTTATTATTTCTTCGATAAACCACAATTAGATTTTCAGTCCACTGGGCGTTTTCCTTGACGAGTATTCATGAACTCAAGGCGTTTTGTTACCAGGCAGGGGATCTTTGTCTCGAAAACCATTCGACAAAAACAGAGCTCACTCATTAAATCCGAAAAAAAATTACTTATTAATTTCATTGAGGGAGGAGCAAATCAGCCAGGACTAGATCGTTATATTCACATTTATGATTTTTCAGGCCTGGCTACCAAGCCAGGCTAGTTAGATGAGAGGCAGTTCTGTTTTGTGGTGGAAGTTTCGCATATTAGTTTGAACAACACTCTGCAAGCTGAGGTTATTTAGAAAAACGTAAATTAAGCCAAACAGTTGATGGAATATTTGAAGACGAGTACGATATTTCTCGTCATGCGCGTGCCTCGATTTCAACAACAACCGTTCAGTAACGCCAATCCTCCTGCTCCACTGAAAGAGTTATTCTGGGGAAATTAAATTTCTCATTAAATATGTACATGTTTAACTCTAATTAAATCTTACGTGGTACTCTTATAGTTCGATGTCTATACCATTCTAGATAAAATAATGAGTTTCAGGAACTCCTAAAATGATCCCACCCTTCACGTCACAAATAGTGTTCGTTAACAACCACACTAATTAAATTAACTTCCTCTGAAAGCAAATTCATGCTATTTCTTGTAGTTTCGATGTAGTTGGGGCCTATGAGTTCTGAACTAAACAAATCTGTATTAATTAAAAAGTACTTCGTATCGTTATCTACACTATTTTAAGTCTTTAGACGTCAATGAACGAAGTCGTATTTTTCTGGATTTGAAAACCTGGTCTTAATTGCGAATGGTGTTTAGTGACAGCTTGTTCAAGTGGCTTATTTAAAATATGACTACCTATGACAAGTCATAGAAGCATCCAAGCGCCTTAATGTCAAAATGTTCCAGAGATTAAAACGTGTATAAAATGCCTCATGTGCCTTTTGTTGCCGGGCTGCCTATCCCGCACTCTAACGTAGTTATCACGTGCAGGTCCTTTGCGCAGCTCGATCTAGAAAACATTTTCCTGAGCGCATTTTCCAGTTCCGTTTCCTCAGGCGCCTTAATTTAGGAGGAATCGGCAATCGATTTGACCCCTCAGTATGGGTTGACTGCAAATGTCTGAATGCTATTTTACGAACTGAAAATGTAGTCTAGAGCCATCAGTTCAACTGCAGTCGTGAAGGCAGGTTTTCACCAACACCTAC
>OX419336.1:35293414-35344675 GCA_948470475.1 Galaxea fascicularis
TTACGTATATTTATACGTTACTGCCTGAAATTTCGTTTGGCCTCGGCTTTTGCGCCGGCTGAATCCACCTACGTTTATTGGCAATAGGAAAGAGACTTACGACGGTGGCAATTACTGATTTCATCGCTCACGATATCAGAACTTAAATCATGTTAGCAAATATACTGAAAGTAATATAATGATAGCTTAAAATTATGGCTCATGAACCATCAAATAGACAACTCCTTGCTATAAGTACCTTAAACAGTTGCCTTTTTTGCAGCCTCTCAAAAGCGTTGTCGATGTCGGATACCTCCTCTCTTTATGTGTTGCAAATCAATAGAGATTTTGATATTCTTCATTTAGTTATATAGGGGCTTATTTACCCAGCTGCCAGTCACTGCAGGCAATATGCGGTTTGAAAATCGTAATTATCTGGCGTGGAATAACTTAGATCTACCAGCCAAATTAATTTATTTATAAAGATCAATGGCTGATTGGTTATCAACCCTTAACATTTTTGTATTAGAAGGAAGGCTTCGGGTGTTTTCTCTTTTTTTTATGTGCTTCAATCCCCGTCATCGAATCAAGCGAGACTGCCTTCTGCGTACAGAAAAAGAGCAGTTAGTAACTTGCGGTCAAATGCTGTCGTCAACTGCACATTTTAGATTGAAAAAGGTTAAGGTAAGCGGGGCTCTCGGTTGGTGGGTGTAATCAATGGCATAAAACAATTAAAGTTCATTTCCGTGAGCTGTAAACTAATTCTACTTTCAAAACAGTTCATGACTTTCCAAAGTTGTTTATTGGACAAAATCAACTAATAAGAAGTTGTATTTCTCAAAACATGTTAATTATTCAGGTTCTTTAGATTTGGCACAATATTTCATTTCCTACCACGGAACAAGAGAGCTTAAACGCAAATCAATAGATTAGGAAACGAACGCCAAAACAAACTTGATGTATATTATTCCATAATATCAGATTTGATCTATTACCGCAAACAAAGTACTGAATTATTTAATCGACAAGTGAAAGGTCCATCAAAAGAAGACGGGTTTAATAACATCTTTAGTTGCTCTCATAATATTCATTTAAATTGGTTTTTCGAAAAATTAATGAAATCAAGTAGTACCGCTTAACGCATGACAAGTTTATGCCTTCGTTTGATAGTTCACATTCTTCTTTTTTAAGCAAACGCCAAGTCACTAAGTTTCACTCAACAGTCAGTAATAAAGAGGTTGTGCAAACCACTCTCGTTTCAACTCGCCCTCGGCAACTCCCGAGACTTCCTTAGCGTCCTATCCTTCGCCGTTTGTTATTTATTTGCTCAATTTCAGCTACAAATACTGCGTATATACATGCGATAAAATTCAAAAGCCAAGCTAAGATTAGCCTAATGCATGTCTAATGTTTATGAATGGGTTATATTTTATTACATATCTTAGTAACCTGCCCTGAATGACATCGCCCAAAAAATGTCCCCAGGTTCTTTATTAAATAACTTGTCTTTTTCAGATTGTTGATTCCAGTTTAAAGTGAAAACAGAAAACAGCCTTCTTAACAATTAATAAAAGAAAAAGTAAATTAATCCATAGGCGATACATTTTTGCCATATCAGCGGTTTCAAAGTGTCCCTGTTGTAGGTCTATCTTATGACAACCGTAGGATGGAAGGAAAGACCCATAAACGTTTGCCTATGAGATTTTATACCTGTAGGGGTGAGTCAAGCTGAGTTTGGGACATTTATAGATAAATTACCAAGATTACCACACGGACTCGTCGCGTAGGTCTTCGGACAATGTTAATATATTGAAATAGCCGTATATTAATAGATTCATTTGTCGCAGCAGTTTGGAAGCAGTTAGCTCTTTAAAGCAGACACCTTCGTTAAGTGTGCACCTGTTGAAGGCGGACTTGCATGCTTGCTCGGTTCCAGAGGCCCAGTGGCCCGGAATTAAAAAAAAAAAAACTTGTCTGTAACTTCTTTTGAAAAAAAATGGTTTATGACAGGGGTGTATGGGACGTTTACTTGAATTGGGCCGCAATTGGTTGTGAGATAACCGAAATCTTCTTCCACTTCCCAATCTGAATCTACACGCGCGTGATGTGACCGTGTGACATTCGTCCGAAGAGCTTTCGAAGCCAGACGGCATTTTGGTTCGTTTCACATCATCGAGTGGTGTGGTGGTAAGTATTTGACCAACGTAGTCCAACATCAGATTTATTATTGTTGTAATGCTCCGAAGTATTTCCCATTCAAAATTTTCAAAAGTGTTTCCCTGTTGATAAACATTGAATACGTGAAATAATTTATTGGGTTCGAAATGTTTTCGGAAGTTCGAGAAAAGCATGCGTATGCCTGGACTGTAGAACAAACTGAGTTCGGCTAGAATTGGGTTAATTTTTCGATATAAACGTTCTCTCAGGAAAGCCGCCATAGGAATATTTGCTCTACCCTATGAAATCCGGTGTGGCACCAAACGTTCACTGCAGATTTCCCGGATCGTATATATTACAAGCTTTTAAATGAAAGTGGCGCTACCAGTCAGGGGTAAATCGCGTCAGATACGAACCGGGTTTTGAAACTTCTCATAAATAAATCGAATCTGAATCCTCTTTTGCGAAGGTCACGAAAACGTTTCGGACCAGAAAGGCGGTTTCTAAAACTGCGATCCGCTTATTCTAAAAAGCTGGTGTTTTACTATGATTTCAAGAGACGAAAGGGGAAATTTGTTGCAACATTTCATGCCTGGAAACGTTTTCGTTTTTAAGATACGAAGGAAATTATGGCACCTGAAATTGGCCGGCCTGCCAACCAATTAATATAGGGAGATGATTCGAATTCTACCGTCCTTTTCTCAAAGGCTTATCGGCTTTCCTTAAGAAAAACGGAGATCGCATCGCCGGTGATATCAGGCGGTCATGGGAAACACGTAGAGATTGAATTAAGCAAACCTGAGGGCAAACTTTGAAAGTACTTAACTTCTCTCGTCATTTCCATGTATGAATAAAATATATTCATGGCGACTCAAAACAGCCAAGTCTCAAGATAAGGAAAAAAACTTCCTGTTAAGAGGATAATAAAGATGATCCACTTTTCTTGTCATAGAGCTATCGCAAAAGAACAAAACGTTGACATGTGCAGATTGCTTCCTCGAAAACTAGTTGTTAAACTAATTACGGGCCTGAAAAAACTTTCACCACAAAATTAGCAGATTCTGTTTTGAGCAACATTGAGCAATATTTTTACATTATTTTTACATTATTTCCTTGCGACACGATGAATTAAATTTGTCGGCATCCTCTGTGATCGCTGTCAGGAGAAGGCATATCCTTAGTCGGAAATATTGCGAGCTGACTCGCGTAATTTGGACTTTGTTAATGATATCCAATCTTTGCTCATTGAGTTTGGAAAAATTTTCAGAGCTGTAAAAAATGATCATGATGTAAAAAAAAGTGAAAAAATATAGAACATGAAAAACTACAAATTGCGAAAACTAAAGGAAACCATGAGCAAATACATACTTCCCTCATCCTGATAGTATGGTTGTTTCGGTGTTCTTAGTCGCGCAACAGTGAGATATCAAATTAATTACATTTTTGCTTTGCCGGGTTTCTTATGCTAGTTTGGTTTTATACCTGCTGTGTTTCTGATTGTGGTTTCGGATACTATGCTCCGGAATGCCAGAGAATGCCCCCGTTTTTACATTTAAGATTAATGGTTTGTATTTAAAGTAAATAACTATGAGTTCTGGAAAAGCAGCCCTTAAAATTCTTCAACGAGCTACAGCAAAACTGCGTTTGAAGGTAAGTAAACTCATCACTAAATTTGATGAAGACAGCCAACTACCTCGAAAACCAAATTTTATTCAAATTATATGAGACATGGATAAATGATTCTTTTAAAAAAATCAGGAGTTGAAACCGTCAGTGGTCGATAAATGAGGAAAAAAAATTACAGCCCGTTTCCCTGTTCGATATTGTTCACAAGTATTAGATATAAATAATGTAATAACCATAAGATGCGTTGCAAAAAGCTGGGTTCAAGTATATTGTACAAAACCAGGGCATGACTAACCTCAAAGATCCAACGCAAGGTTGAAGAATGTCACTAAACCTAGCTTCTAAGTACAAAAAATATCGAAGAGGCACTAAGACATTGTTAGTCCACATACTTCATGCCGGGCTATGGTAGATTATTTCGTTTGCAAGATGTTTCGATGGGGATTATTATTATTTTTTTTTTACGGTTAGCTATTCTCGCAAAAAAAGAAAAAAAATGAAGTCCGCGGCACGCGTACGGTGAGACCCGAGCACATAGATATCAATCATCTAACAACAAGACAAGGTTCAACTGACGACATCTTTTGCGACTAAAATCGATTCAAATCTTTACTGCGATTGTGATCAAATGCTTTCTTTGGGCGTTGAATGTGAACAAAGTAATACTTAGGTTTATCTAAGGAATGCTTAAAGTCCCCGTTTCGGTCAAATATTTGACTACTAACCGTACAAACCCCATGATCGATGGCAGCCATTAGGTGATATATATCAGTTGACCTCTGATAATTTGTCATCCTAACTTCCAATAAATCACTCATACTTATTGAAAGAAAATAGACACGGTCAATATTATCTAAGATTACGATCTTTTTCAGTTTTCTGTGTATTGCTTTTAAAACCGAAAGGGATTTCAAAAATCTAAGACGTTATGACATCTACCATAATTAACATGCTTAACACTAATTCTCAGTTTAGAATAAGTCAAAAGTGTTTCTTATTTTGTTTCTCAAAGAAGTACTAACCAGTTTACTTTTCAAAGATGTTTTTCTTGGTTTACGGTTCTAAAATACATTTTCTCAAGTTGTGAACTCAGCGTCATTTTCATTTTCGCAATATTTTCTTTCATGGCCCTATAGGCTGATGCAAAGACCATTTTGTTTTTTCCGCAGGGAAAATATAAATATTTTCCAGACTTTTCCTCGTGAACTAATTCATCTGTTCTTCAATAAAAGAGATATCTTGATTATTATGTACAATGAATTTGTTAAGATAATTTTTACAATTAAGTAACCAAGAAAAAAAATTAAAATTCTTGGCAGTGTTTCGTAACTGGCATAACAGCTTATACCTTCATGAGTAAGACCCGACAAAGTTTAAAGACAAATACCTTTAAAATTTCATTTCCGACTTGTGTAAAAATTAATGCTCTTTAATTTTTCGAAGTTTATTTCATGAGCGCAGATCGATGCCTAAAGTCGAGTAGGACATGTTAAGATTTGAGATAGAACAGCTGGCATCTTAGTTAAAAGTTAAAACGCTGCTTTAAAATGGAACAAATCGAGATAATCTTGTCTTTATTCTTGTAATTTCACCCCGCTGAGAAGTTTAAGGGAAATGTGTTAAAATTTATAGACTTGCTGACGACAGAATTCGGTATTAGAATCGAACATCTAAAAGTTCATTTCTCGAGAAAATAGTTTGTCTTGAATCAAATTAGACTTCAACAAAGGAAAACTAAAGTTGTTTGGAAAGAACCAATTTAGCAATTATGTTTGTGTGTTCAAATTTTCACTTGACGCAATTGAAGCAGGCTAATACTTCCTCGGCAAAAGCTTGACGTTATTTGGGAAATTTGTCTGGTGACAGTTTTGACAGTTAAAAATATTTATAACTTTAACTTGTGCATAAACGGAAAGTTCATTCGTTAAACAAGGCCGCAAAAGATTGCCGAAAACTTACTCTGCGCTAATAAATTCCAGCGTCCTAAATTGATCTAGATTTGAAAGTCGGCTGCCAACCCAGATTTGCGGGTTTTAAGATTGGGGGACATACAGATGAAATTTTAACTGACAAACAGCGAGTATTGAACTTTTGTTTCTGTCAAAGATTCTGCCTTGTCATTATTCTTAATGCGGAAGTAATTAAACTAATTACGTGGCCATCATTTAGAGGTCATTTTTTCCCTTTAACCCATTTAATTTGCAAAACGAACCTCAGCCGGAGGTGTTGGCTTTATAAGCTGTCGAATAACAAGGAAGGAGCACGCAATTCTTGGAGGTTTAAGTAGCAGCGGGATCATACAACGATAAGATCATAAAACGGTAGGGAAAATCAATTCTTTGCTTTACATCTTGGGACGCTACTACATACTGCAGCATTCTCATAACACTTGATCAGTTGAAAAGCTTGGCTAGTCACTGTTCTTAAATTAATCAGACTTAATGGATTTTCAAGTGAAGTATAAGGAAAAACTCCGGAAAATCAGTCGTGCTGTAATTTTTTGTATTGGATGGTTTTTTCATTTTTGTCAATTTCAAGTCGAATTTAAGTTCATTCCATGTGTTTTTTCCAGTAATAGGTTACTTGAAGAGCCGGCTTCAATCTGAAATCTGAATCACCATTTTAATTTTACAGCATCAAGCGGTTCGCACGACTGAAAGTACTAGCATAATCCCAGTAAAAAAGAACCCAGGTATAACTTTGAAGCCCAAGCTCAAACGCAGAAAGGTCGCACTTTGAACGCATACAAACATTGGTTTTCGTTTCGCCTACTGACAACCCAGAGACTGTACTCTTTTGCCAAAAATAGATTGACAAAAACGTATAAATGTTTTGTCCTCAAGAAACTAGTGAATACTTTTAGGGCTTCACTAAGGAATAAAATATGGTTATTGTCATTTCAAGATCGAAATATTTTTGCCGAGTAAGACAGTAACATTCAAATCAATTAAATATTTATGTCTTTAACTTCTGACTTTGTTTCAGGCGGGAGAAATGGAAACCAAGAGCCTTGTGGTCGTCATCCTCGTTTCGTGCGTTTTTCTTTCCGTCTGCCTTCGGCCGGCCTCTTCACAGGGGCTCCGTTGGGGACGAGAATTTGAAGAAGAGCATCCTCGGATGAAACAGGTCAGGGCTGATTTTCTTAGAAGAAAACAAAATGAAAGGAGTTTTGATGACTCGGCAGAAGAAAAAGGTTAGAAACTAATGAAAAAATTCTTGTTACCATTCCTCTATTTATTGTTTAGTTCAGCTTTCATAGTTAAATTTTCGATGCGACAGTTCAACTGATCTCGGAAACAGAAACCGATATACTCTCAACTCAAAGCAAATAGTTTAAACTCTATCTTCGTCGGCATTGCAAACGACGGGGTAAACCTTTTACCTGATAAAACTTGTATACGTTACCTTGGGCTACCTTGACTTATATCTAGTTCAAAAGAATACCACAAGAACTACGTGTCTATGAGGTATTCACAGCTTAGCACAAATTACCCAAGCCAAAAATAAATAAGTAAAGAACTAAATATGCACCATTACGTTTTAGAAGTAGTTCCGTCGATTTCGAGACATTATAAATCTTCACTAGAAGATTTATGATGTCTGCAAGATGACAGCAATTTATCAACTTCCATCGTGTTCTAATTTGCAGATATTAATTTTATGTTTGCAGTTTTAAAACGAAATAAAACATCGTACGCCTCTGATTGGCTGCCGCTTTAGCAGCTTTTTGCAGAGATAAATTGCTGCAGGTGTTCCTGAACAGCAGAAAATGAAGTTGAAAATCAATCCTTCTTTTCATGAGTAATTAGAATAGCCTGGAATTAGTTAACAATGAGACGCAAACAAGGAAACAAAAAAACACATATCAACCGAATCTACCTTCGAACTCGGATTTCTGTCCCTTCAGATTCCAACGCGTTGAGATATGTTCTGGTTAGGGTCACGTTGGGGGTGGTAATGTCAACATATCCAAAACGTATAATTATTTGCATTGAGAACTGGATCCGCCATATTGTTATTTCTCCCATGGCAACAGTGGGAAGAAATTCACATCAAACAATTTATGTGTGTTCTACAGAATAAAATTGTTCACCTTGGTAAGCAAACTTGGAAGACAAGACATTTCACTGATTTCGAGCATACACGAAGAACACTGAACCTTTCTTTCGCGCGAAAATAACTCGAATTTAATTTAGGTCTGTATGGATTGTAGCAGTAAATGGAATTAAAGTTAAATAGTCTAAAAAGTTTCCCAAGAAAAAGTCAAAATCGGAAAAGGTGCTCGCAGAATTTAAAAAGTTGCTCGCCAAAGTGAACCATTTTATCCTGCATAACATCTTAAAATAGCATGCAGAAATTGTTTGATGTGAACTGCTTCCACAATTTCTTTCCACTGTTGCCATGAGTGGTAGACCCACTTCTCAATCAGGAGTGTTCTCAATGAAGAACTGCTGGACATTTGGTACGTTATTCGTGGACGATATGGAATCAAAAACTACTGACCTGAGCGCGCATCAGTTCATGTTGGAGTTCAGTCTTCAGAATTTTATCAACTAAAACAACTACAAAATTTTAGCTCATTAGTTAGATAATCATTTGTTGCCCAAAAGTTGCTCTGGGAGGTAAAAGTTACTCAGAGTTGCCTGCAACTCGAAAATTGGATCATGCTAATCTTTAGAACGTTCTCTAGTTAATTTTTGAATATTTTAAGAAACACAAGCCTTCGACTGCCTAAACTACAGTCTTCAACGGGTGAAATGATGAAAGAGGAGCTTAGAATTCTCCTAAAGTTGTGTAGTAAGAAGAATGCAAAAGAATCGAATTAAGGAAACAAACTTGAAAATTCTTGGTATTAAGTTTGTTGTATTGTCCTGTGAGTAGACAATTGTAAGAGACGTCCACATTGGTGATAGTCATGGTGTGCGAAGATTTCAAAAACTCTCTAATGCGATGACTGCCTTTGTCGATGATAGGCGTTATTGAGTGGTCACGAGACTATGCATCATTTGCAAAGGCTTCAACAAGACGTTCACGACCATCCGGCGTTAGATTTAGATCAGAGAACATAAGGGAACAGAGATTATGAGGAATTTTAGACCAAGGGCTCCAGAATTGGCTAAATATTTTTAGTCACATCACATTTCAAATATTTCTATGATCCGACTTTCATTGATCCGGTCCGGGTTTTACCAGTCCGATCCGATCCGATCCTGGATCCGATCCTGGTTTTGTCAACGGCCAATTCATTGAATTGTGCAAGCTATTTGTAAATTTTGAGTATGTGGATAGGTGCCTCAGTGAAGTGGTTCTATGGACGTTTAGCCTACAGCATTTCTGGATCTGTTTTTAAACTCCGAACTCTTTTCTTTTCGCAGAATATGACTTTCAGAGACGTTGAGATCGCACCGAGCAACAGGGGATCACCTCAACAAAAGTAAACGGACAGAACAAGTGATTAAGCAAATGAAGTTTTTGTAAAATTGGTAGAATATGACATCTCTTTAGATATTGATTTAGTAGGACAAAGGGTATAGATGAATGAAAATCAATCTTTTAATTGTAAAGTCAGTGAATCCCAGTGAATCATGAGAAATAAAATGCACCATGAATGACACCAATGTTTGGGAATAACTTGATTCCAAGAAATATCACAACGCTTACCTATCGCTTCAACTCTTACCCTAATCCTTAAAGTGACTACAACCCGAAAATTTTTTTTCGGCCAGAAAAAATCTTTATACCGCACTGAGCAAGACACCACAAAAATTTTTTCAAATTTGGTTTGAACTTTGAAACATTACCGAAACATTACCGAGTGAAAACTCGAGTGAAAATGCTTATTGGAACATTACAGGGTGAAAGAAGAATCAAAATGAGTCTGGGTCGAGCACGATTCGTGACGTCATTCCAGTAGTTACATCGGAGTTACATCTAAGCCTAACCCTAACCACTAACCCCAACTCTAAACCCAACTCTAACCCTAACCCAAACCCCCAGGCTTATGGCAATGCTTACAAATAGATTTGATCGCGGCCCAAGAAAGAAAAAAGGCACACTATGCCGGTTTAGCTATTTCACTCAGGACTGACCAATAAGTAATTTCTCATTGCTGATATCATTACATTGTCAAGACAGATGATGGGAATAAAGAAAACACCAACTAGGTCATATTGTTTGGACATCACAGGAAATGCATGGCAGAAAGCAAGGGGGATTGATTTTGAGATAGTGCCGAGTGAAAGGAATTAGTGAACTACAAGACAATTCCAGAAATGTTAAGGCAACTCACTCAAACGTAGTAGAAGAGATGATGAATGAAGTTGTGTAATCAGCGGGACTGTAAAAGAGCTCCTTAGTTTTAGTTCAGATGGTGTTTTTGGACGTGCCGTCCACTGATTTGTGCCTGTTTGACAAAGGGCGTGTTCTTTTGAAACTATACTGTATCGAATTGTGTCCGTTTTTGGAATGAATCTTATGGGGTTCCGTTCATTTTACTCTCGCATCATGAGAGCGAACAAAATGAATACAACATGGTTTATTTTTTTGGGGATTCTTGGTGGGAATATTAAGCGCTGCCCGCCAAGCAGGAAACCAGAAATCGCTCAGCCTGTTCCAGGTGTTCAGTTAGTAAACGGGTCGCGATAGTACCGGTAGAGTGAGGCGAATATACAGCAACGAAACAACGAGGGAGGGGGACGGGTAGTGCCCGCTAACCTCGCTCGTTTTCCTCGCTTGGTACTCGTTCCTCCACTATCTGAGTTCCTGGAAAAGGAAAAAAGTCGCTCAGCCCAGACAATTCTGAGCGTTGCTACAAGGTCGCTTCAGCTAAGAATATTTCGTTTTCAAAACTTGTTCTTTTAGTAAACGGCACTGCGCGGAGTATTCTCTAATTCCTTAATTGTAACCGGAAGTTGCGTGACACCAATTAAGGATTTATTTAAATAAGAATTGGACATGTCATTTTTGCAGTTTGGCTCACTATACCTCATAGTTGCACGTGATTGACTGTTAACAACAATGAGGAGCATAGTGCTTTGAGAATGATCGCGAGCAGTGTAAGAAATCGGACGAAAGGAAGTTATGAAAACGAGATTTGACGCACTTTATGGTTTACTTTGTGTAAGACCACAGTGCACCGTTACGTTCGGTACAACTGGAATAGCAATTACCAAGGTGGTCCCGAAAGAAAGCACGTATTTAAAAGAATGAGTTCGTAAAGTGGCGCTTGGGGATCTTGTAGGCCACGTTGACGCCCTCCACTGATGGAGCAAATAAACGACTCTGGGAACAAACGTATTGGGAGTGACTTTGATCGCCTCTTTTTTTGTGAAAAATTCAAATATAACTCCAGCATGCTGGGCGCCTTGCAAATCGTTTCGGTTAGGCGGAAGCATTCAAATGTAAGTCTGAAACGTTTTGGGATTCCAGGGCCAGCTAGCCTCCCGACCATTGTTAGTCCTGAAAGACTAGCCTCGTTACTTTAGTCTACTTACTAAACCCGGAGTTTAATTATTTGAAAGAAAACATTTTGCTACATATAAATTAACTTAATTTAAAATAAAGAAAATAAAAATACAAAATACAATCATTAATCCAACACAAATGCAAAACAATACCGTAGCAAAACAAGACAGAAAACAAAACCAAAATTAATAAACTGAAGCTCAGTTCATTTTTCCATCATTAACCGAAAATCAGCCATGTCAGCTCCCAGGACTAGTTCCATTTCCATCATGTCCATCATCCTTGAGTACAGAAGGCCAGGTGCGTCATTACCGAACAGAAAATCAACGTGATTCCACTCCTTGATCTCTTCAAAGTATCTTAAGTTTGTTATCCGTTTCTTTAAGAGTTTTACATCTTTCGGGGAGGCCAGTTTGTCGTTTGAGCCCGAGAAAAGTACCGTTGGTGTTGCCATGTTTTCTACCTTGTATTCAGGAGGGTAAAGCTGAAGAGAAAATGAGAAAGCAGGACGTCAGTGGTTACCTGTTACCACTTGTTTCTTGTAAGTGATGTGTGGATGAATTGAAGGAGGTCGACGGCTGGGTTAAGCAAACGAACGACTGCCTAATGAACGAGAATACGTACGAAAGGAAAAACGAAAAGCACAGACGGAATAACTGATCGCTGAAAGAATGCCGGCCGAGAACCGGATGAAAGGGCGGACTGATCATGGAGTGTTATTGAAAATTGGTTTCTAAAGACACTGCGGCAAATCACTGAAGGGCAAACGAACGTATGAACGGAAGACGGATGGACGGCAGACGGAGAAATGAAGAAGACTAGCCAATGGGAGATTGACAAACGGGAGGAAGGATCAACGGATGGATGCATGACCGGATAACTGAATTGTAAAGTGGATGGAATGAAGAATGAGTGAAAAATGACTATATGAGCCATGTATAAAAGCAAACGTTACTGCATTACCTGACCATAGCGAATAAAATTGTGAATATATCCATGATCAAACTGGGCACATTTCTTAGACAACACCATCTGCAAAGAAAGAAATGGCTATTATTCGTAAAGCTGGCTTGTTCCTTTAGCAGACAGCTCAACTGATACGAAGTCTAGTTTTTCTTTAAAGTAGAGATATCAAAGAAATACAAGGCTGATGCATCCTATCTTACCTGACCAAAATGTACAAAGTTCTTGAAAGATGTTCCAGATCCCCAGTGAGATAAAATGACAGGCACCCTTGTCTACAGAAAAAGCAAAGATTGTTTATTGCTGCTGAAATTAAGGACGTAAGGGGACATCCACTTGTACACTGTGCCATAGAAAATACAACCAATTAGAGTGAAGGAAAACTTAGTGTAGCGCATTCATCGGTATTCCACCAAACGCTCCCATCATGCCTCGCATTGATTATGTAGCGTTACGCATTTTGGATACGATATTATATAAAATAATTATGCAAAGTTTTGTCGTGATATTCCACGAAATATCCCACTTGTCACTGTATTTTCCTTGCATACAAACCCGCTTAAAGTCTCGAGTGTATACGAAGAAAATACAAGGGACTCGTGGGATATTCCTTGGCATACCACCCGAACGTATTGCATAATGACCAGTATGTATTCTTTCCTTAACTAACAATTTCTTTAGTTCACTCACTGATACTGTCACACAGCAAGATCGACGCCGATGGACCATTAGCGCGCACGAATGACAAAAGTCAGAAGAAACATTTTAACCAAAATCTGAGCAGTTGTAAAAATGGAGATTGTGATCGAAGTCGGCTGAAACTCTGTGCCAAGAGACAGAATAAATAGACCGGGAATCAATTTTATATTACAACATGTGATACAGAGTAGCAGTCAAATACACACAAAAGAATACAAAGGAAATTGCGTGTAATAGATGCTAGTAGTTATCATAACACTGAGTGCTACGTCGGTAAGTTAAACGAAACTGAGAAAGTAGTACCATGTTTATGTTGGAGCTGTCGAATCCAAACAGTTCTTGTCCCAAGTCATAGCAGACCTTTTCCTCAAAGCCTCCATCGCAGAGTGATTTCTCCGTCAGCATTTGTACCAATTTGCGTGTCATCATTCTTCCAGTGTGGAAGTTCTGGAACCCGTGCTGTTGAAGGAAAGCGCAATTCTTGAATTAACTAGAAATTAATTGATAAAGAAAGTTTTCTCTTTTCTAGGTAGACTGCGAGCAGTCTCTCTTTTGCTCTAAAATCTGTGGAACGAACGCCATATGCGAGCAACGAAGCCGCTAGCCTGCGGTGTAGCCGGACTTGTCACTCGAGACCTTCGTGAAAACCGAGATATAGTCCGTCTGCGCAACGGCTCCCAAAAGCTTGTTCTGACATCCCGCAGGTTTGCATGGATTTCTGTATCCATTTCTGACTGGCTAGACGTCTTACGCGCTTTATGATTGGACATCTGCTGCGTTTGCTGTGGTCTTGCTTGGTTAGAAATTCCCCCCCCCCCCCCATCTCCCTGTCTAGGGCCAACTGCATGACAGCTTTAAAGTGGTTTCTTTAACTCACCATTGCTGGGTACAAAGTGTATGCTGTACTGCGGATGATCTCAGAACAGTGCCCAACGGTATAGACTGGAGCCAAGGCAAAGAACATCTTCACTTTACTGGCAAGCTCAGGATTGGATGAAAACCCCGTGAAACCGATCAGTGTTCCCTGAGAGTGACCGACATAAAACAGCTGCGACTGTCCGCTGACATTCAACGCATAGTTCAACATGGCTGGAAGATCGTACCGTGCCATCTCTTGCCAACTATAAATGATACAACGAATTAACATAAATAACTTACACATTTCAATAAAAGGCCGGGGGAGGGGGGCGAGTGAGAATTTACGGTAGGGGTGTGCCGCCCGGTTCTCCAATTCTTCACCCTATTTCAGACCAAAACATTCTATTTTCCTCACCCGTTTTCAGACCTGGCCTCTAAAATCCATACCCGTTTTCGACCTAATTCGGTTACAAATTTTCCTACTGGCTTTGTTGTCTTTATCTTTAATAAATATACTCCTAAAAACAGCATGACTATACTAGGAGTTTTAAAAACAAAACAAAAAATAAATAAATAAATATGTAGATAATTATAAAATATAGCGTATTTGTAGCGTAATCAAGCTTCGCATCAGTGCCGAAGCCAAGCATTGCTAAAATTCAGCTCGAATGATATATTTTGATTACTTCTCTTTCTCTATTATTCATTTGGAGTTGAAAATACAAATACGTTTATACGTTCTCGTTTTACCCTAGAAAACGATACCCGATTTAAGATCATTGTAAATGGTAAAAATCTATACCCATTTTCTGACCAAAACGGTCCAGAAACCATACCCTTTAGGGCGGCACATACCTTTATAGCTTATATAGTGGAGTCGGGTTTGGTCCAAACATAAGAGGGTGCTCGGGCCCCCCCGGGTCTCTGCCATGGATCCGCCACTGGGTACATATGATTTTTATACATAACTTAAAGAAGAACGTGTTCGAAAAATACATCAGATAACTCCTTTCTTTAAAGACGTGTTCTGCTTCATGCTTTTTTGTTTTCAACCGACCTCTTCAAATGGGGAACTGAGAAATCCTTCTTTGGTATCGGAGGACACCTAATCTAGTGGAAAATGGCGTTGTAGTAAGAGTACTATGTAGCTTTATTCATTAAATATATTACACACCCGGTTAAAAGTCGGAGTGTAATTTTTGACAAAAAATGTTGTCAAATAACAAGTTGTCGTGATAGCAAACTAGAAGTCCTCTCATCTGATCTGATTCGAACCTGGTTTTGATACTTATGAGAGGTAGCACCCACCCCGTTGTTATCACACTGAGCTCTTTACCTAACGTTTACCTCCAATCCCAGAATTCATCTTGACTAGGGTTCAGCTTGACATGCCTCTGTGAATACATGTTACCGCGGATGTTTCCGAGCCAGACATCAAAACCTCTATCGGCCAGGATGTAACCCAGACTGTCAGAAGGACTGTTGAGAACCCAGTTCGTACTGTCCATTGTCAAACCATGCTGAAGGAACACAACTGACTTAGGTGATTTGCTGTTGCTCGTCCTTCGTCCACGAGGAATCCGCTGGAGGTTGAGGATGAAGCCATCTGGCGTGGAGACGTAATGCTCTTCAACGGGGTAACCTCGGTCGCGGATCAGTTCACTCTACGTCAAACACGAAAAGGCAAAAACATTTTCATTTTCGAAACTAGCATTTTTTGTTGCTGCACCACGACAGACATCACATTTTATGTAAGCAAAATAGCAGCAAGTCCTGCATAAAATAGAACGCTTATAAAGCGATCTTTTCCAGAGATAAACTGTTATTAGCTACTTTTTCTTCTCAATTCTATTGATTTACACATGTCCGCTCGGAATACAATTAGGGCCTGAAATAAAGAAAAAAAATGGTTAACCTCGGCCGTTCACTGAGGCTTTTTACAGACTAGCCTAAAGCCCCGGCGAAACGATCCAACATTTTCATCCAACATCATGTTGAATGAGCATGTTTAACCGTTTAGTCGCCTCTCTCAACATTGTATTTGAATGGCTTCCAATGCTTGATGTAGATCAAATATTTTCATCCAACATTTGCTTCACGCGCAAATGTTTGACCGTTTAGCCACCTGTTCAAACAAAGCAAGCGCGAGCGCGAAAAAGCCCACGGCTGTCGTGGTGGAGAAGCAAAACAGTGAACGGTGGACAGTCTATCTTTATGCAAAATATTTCTTTGGTTTCTCGTGAGCGAACACCCTCTAATTACAAGAATCGATTGCTGCATGTCTATCTACCAAACCATAATTCACCGGTAAGCTACATTTAAATGGGGTTTTGAGGCAGGGGCGGGATTTTGCAGGTTACATTCAGTGTACTATGAGGTGTCTAAGCTCACTTTTCCATAGCTTCATATAGGGCAGTTGTTAAAACTGGGCCACTATTTTAACTTTCTATCAGCATAAACATGTCTTGTGCTGTGACAAGCGCCTAAAGATACGACTTATAAGTAATATCTAAACAATTCATAACCCAGTTTCTATACTGATTCTAGAAACACCCTCCTCCACGAATGCTCTTTGACCCAATCTTAAATAAAAATTATTTTGTGCGAAATCTAAAACATTTCCTTTGAAGTAAGGAGGACAAACATGATGTTCCAAGCTTGGAAATTGAGTCGAATTGTGTACGACTATGACGCGCACAGTATAAATCACCCCGAGGAAACCCAGAAACATATGACGTAATAAACAATCAAGAAAGAAGGCGTGCTGTTGTATGCACGGAAAGGTTGTTTTCTCTATTTCCCATATCTTGATTTATTTTAGGTCAAGTGACGACAAAATAATTTCGAATTTACAGGAAAGATATGAAACTGATCCCTTCGAAGTAAACCAAAAAGGAGTCAGTTATGACGCACAAGAAAGAAACGAACTACAGTCGTCTTAGAAAAATTAAAGATGGAATTTATATTGAACTGTGGTGACTTATTTAGCTTGAACAGACACTGCTAACTGTATAATGATGCGATTGAACCACACATTAAATAGCATGAGTCAAGGTTAAGACCATGATGAGGTGAAATGTAGTGACTCACATCCAGAGGGTTCATAGTCCACATTCATTACACACGGGCTACAATAAGTTTAAGTACAATTTGTGTCAAAAGCACATAGTTAACAGAGAATCCTCACCGCGTTTCGATAAAGGTCCGGATCCTCTAGAGGCGCCTTCAGAGGAGCACAACTTAACAACGGCAAAAATAACAGGGTCACGATTGCGCAGTTTGCTACGCTACAACTTCCCATAGTCGTCAACACAGGACTGAAGCACGCAACGACGTTAGTTTCCAAAGACTGCGACTAGGGCCTTTGATGATGGGCGAAGTCTGAGAAACAACAAACGAATATTGCAAGAAATGCGAAGTTTTAATGACTGAATCACTGGTCGCAGGAATCATTGAATTCTTACCTCTTCAAGAGCGAAGTTGTTCCCTTGACAGACTTCGATCCAAATGCCCTGGACGTTTGATGAAGTGTATTATACATACGCGATATCCAATACGCTTAAGTCATAAGATCAAGCATTTCCTGCTGTGTGGAATCAAGTTGCGAAAATCACCGGATAACCGCCTGCGAGAAAATCTGTCCAAAGGGATTTATGTAAACATCAGTGAAACGTTAGATTTTATTCATAATAAGGTTAATTAATACTCTTATGCAAAATACACTCCAGATAAACCGGGGATGGAGTCTGGGGGATGAGAGGCGGGGCATGCTCCCCCGAGAAATTTTTTGGATTTTTTACGTACACAAAGACCACCCCCTGGGGGGGGGGGGTTGTTGAGTCATTCAGGAAGGATATTGGCTACCTCCATTCTTCTTGGATAAAGCCTTGTGAATTGGCGGATTTTTTCATCAAAGTCAATTTCCACATTGTCATTGTAGTGGATGATATCATGAGCAAGGCATAAGTCCTGTCAATATTGTCTGTGACATTGTGCTTAGCAAGGGGTACGTACGTTTTCCAGTCGCCTCTAAGCTCAGTGACACATACACTCGCATGTCGGTGACTGGTAAGGTGGCAAATATTTTGAGGTTGAGATACAGCACATGGTCGATCTTCTTTAAGTGCCAACTCAAATGTCGGACGGTCATAGGATCCGTTGTCATTCCCCCTTTCTTCCCATAAAGTCATCTCGGCTTCAAGCCTCAAATGGGAGGGCAACGTATCCTAGTGCAAAACCAGAGAAAGGACGCCACCCATGTTTCCTTTGCTGCCGGTGGAATATTTGACAGAATAGCTAACAGGTATTGCATTGCTGTTTCTTGTTGATTCTAAAAATACATATCTTTTATTATGAAAAATCTGATTGATTTCCGTAAAACGGTGGAAGCCAGTATGGATTTGCGCCTGGTAAATGCGCGAATCATACCTATCTATTTCCATAGTTACACGGGGAGACTTTTTGTTTTTCATGTCAGGGGCACCTTGTCACCTCCATAGAATGCTGAGGAACAGCAAGTATAAATATTCGAGTACTTCAAAGGGTCACAAACGTAAGCTGTAAATCGAAATGGAAGCAATTAAATCCATTTTAATATTTAAAGTAAAGCGTGACTGGCACGGACATAAATTCCTGGCCAAGCCGAATGCTCACCGCGGATTTGAACGTCAAAAGGGTTCGATCCAGCTCGATAAATTTGAAATGAAAACCCCGCGTTGGTGGCTCAAGTACTCGACTCTTGAACAAACTCTGTGAACTCCCATTCCAAAATGTAAAAATATTGACCGTGATGACCCGTCTGACCAAGTCCACCTCAGGTCTCTTCCTTAGGGCCTGATTACATGAGCCGGGCTGCTTCTAACCGGGCTGGCCCGGTTGTCATGTAATCGCGAAGTTGATTTTTGTTGCGTTTAACAAACATGCCGAGATCCCGGCAAACTCAAACCAGCCCGGTTAACCGGGCCAGCCCGGCTCATGTAATCAGGCCCTTACTCTCTCCTCTTCCCTGCCCTCCCCAAACCCACTCGCCCCACACCCACCAACGCACCCACAGGCATCTGCTGTATGTACTCTGTGCTTGTTGTTTTGGTTTACGAATTTGTTTCCTCTTCGGAAATTAAATGCACAAAAGCACAGTTAAACGCAAAACATTTTCGCTCTTTATTTTCTTCTCCTTATATCCTGTCCACCGTTATCCACACACTAGTTTTTCTTTATCCACTCGTAATAATACTAGCAACGACATACAGTATGTACGAAACAAAACAGATCGTCTATTACAGATCCTAGACATGTTTTACGTTTGCAGTATATTTCGCAAAGGCTCGGAGGGTTACTATACCTTCCACCAGCACCCCCTCGGCCTCTGGTCCCACTTCTGCGGGTAGGATAGATTGCGCGGGTCCGCACATTCGAGAGGGGTTTTCCTGAGGGAAGAGTACGATTGGGTTGAAGTAAATGTCAACGCCTGAAGGAACGCCCCAAGGCCTTCTGCCCACAACCCTCACGATCTTCACTAAGTTGTTCTCACTACGTATGACGATTTTTGTACAAAACAATGTGTATGAAAACAGCAGCGTTCCAGGGAAGGGAATATTTTTCCTAACACATGTCCAATATTAGAGCCCCTTAATGACAAAAAAGAGGCACACATAGTGCTTTTTATCCCTAAGGAAACTAGAAAAGAAGAAAAAACACACGATGCAAACTCCTACAAATCAACAAGCGTTTTTGGCAGCCTGGTTGCCAACAAAAATGGGTGAAGGGATGAAGTGAAACGAAAATAGAGAAGACTGTGATGCAAGACACCAAAGCAGTTGACACAAGATCAGGTCATTTACTTCACCAATAGAATCAAAAATTCAGTTTTGCTAAAATAGATAGTAGAACACATTCTCTCTTTTCAACAGCAAAATATGCAAGTGAAGTTCATTAATTTCAATAGGCGGCTTGGGTAGTCATTGACTGCTCTCAAAAATAACATTTCTGTTAATTTCGTCAAATAATTATCTCAAATTATTACAGAGGTTTAAATTAATTCATTTAATTATTCACCAAAACCCATTCCTCTGAAGTTAGTCCGCTGGGTTCGGTATGTAATCCCGCTTTCTAATTCGTAAGGTAACGGGTCATGTAACTTGGAGGGCGGGAGAGTGGGAGGGGCGTGAAAGCACAATCGAAAGAGATCATGGAAAATGGGGCTGATTATTCGATAAAAATCAATAACATCAATCTTTCCAGTTCTCTCATAAATTTAGGTTTCATTTGAGATGTTCTCAACGAATTTTTGCTTCAGGAGCGGCCGAACATTTCGGGACTTACTAAAACTCATCAAACTTTCTTAAGAATTTCGAGGGACCTTCACATTTGGAAGAAATCAGTTTTCAGTCCGTTGAAAACTTGCCGCTTTGTGGCAAAATGGCAATTTTCCTCAATTTTCTCCGGGGTGACTCGTGACGGCTATTATTGCTCCACTGTTAGGGTCTCGTCAATTATGTCAAGAATTCTGTTGTACAGAACTTTGGGGGCGTCGATTCCAAAGACGAAGTCTATGTGATTGTATTCCGCAATATAAGTGTTAACTTTAAGATTAGTTATTTCTGGAATCAGACCTAGGACATCGGTCCTGTTGGAAAAACTGTCATGACCACCGTAGAAAAAAGCTGTAGGTGTGTTCATTTTGGTCACATTATAAACAGGTGGAGTGTCCTGAAAAAAGAAAAAATGAAAAAATTTTAGGCAAGCATCTGTTGGTCCGTTACCGTTTGGAGGTATTAAAGATAACTTTCAACATAACGGCGACATATACCTGATTATAATGCTTTCGGTTTCCTTTTCTTCCATAATCAAACATTTGACATTTTCCCGCCACTATGATCTGCGAATCAACGAGTACAAATAAACATAGGGGTCCACAAAGAAGAGAGAGAGAGAAAACATTCGCATAAGAAAATTCAGCTGATTACGAACCTGACCAAAATGAATAATGTTTTTGAGAGACGTGCCCGCTGGCCAATTCGACAAATACACCGGCACACGGCTCTGGTGGACGAGGAAATAAACAAGAGTTAATCACCTGTTAATAATGCTCACCACGTGTAACTGCTTTTCTGTATGATGATGATGGTGGTGATGGTGGTGATGATGATGATGGTGGTGGTAATGTTGATGATGACGATGATGATTATGATGATGATGATAATGGTGGTGGTGGTGGTAATAGTGATGATGATGATGATGATGATGATGATAATGGTGGTGGTGGATGAGATGGTAGTAGATGATGATGATGATGATGATGGTGGTGGTGGTGGTGATGATGAAGATGATGATAAAAAAATATTAATAATTCGCTTCTTCACCCACTCGCTCGACAATTTTGAAAGGGGATGCTAGCAACCAATGTAGCCACTTTTTGCTTCATTGTACAAGTAGATTTTGGTACTTGAAAGGCTGCCATTACATAAACTTTGATTACTTCACTTTGGAGAGGGAAAGAAAGATGGCCCTTAGTGTTTTGTATAGGCTGAGGTGAGCACTCGAGCACTCCAGCACTCGATACGATTTTTACTGAATGCAATCCTTCGCCTTGAGAACTAGCAAAGTGGGCTACATGTATTAGTCAGCACCGCTCTTGTCCTGTTAGCTCGTATTATGTCGTCGTTCGTTAAATTTCACCCAATCAGGGTCTTGCAGAATCCAAACTGGCTTCCAGGGTCATTACAACGTAACGAGTGCGCTGAAACCACTCTGGCGGTTGCAAAGGAAGTGTATTTCTCCAGGAAGATTTTAAGGTTCATTTCCCGTATCCTAAACTAATCGAGACCTGGGGCCGGTTTCTCGAAAGTTTCGTAAACTTTTCGGGCCCGAAAAGGCATTTCTAAAATTGCGATCCCTTTATTCTAAAAAGCTGGTCTTTTACTGTGATTTCAAGATACGAAAGGGCAAATTTGTTGCAAATTTTCATGCCTGTAAACGTCTTCGTTCTTAAGGTACGAAGAATATTATGACACCCGAAACGTGCCCGAAAAGTTTCGGGAATTTCTAGAAACGCGCGCCTGTTCTCAGATCTGAGGAAACATTGTTAGCTCCTTCATAGCTTCGTTCGCCGTTTTGACTTACCATGTTGTTGTTTGGGTCATCGAAGCCAAAGATGAATCCTCCGATGTCATAACAAACCTTCTCTGTCCAATTACCCCCACAAAGTCCGATATCTAACAGCTTCTGGAGAAAGCGGCCAGGTAAGAACTCAGTATCGTAGAAAGGGAAAAGCAGTTTCTGAAAAGAAGAGACTGCGTCAATGCTGGGCTCGATCGAGTAAAAGTTAACTGTGTCATGAAAGAGGTAACACGGTAATCCTGGTGAAAATGTGCTAAATTCACCAGTATGTGCGTGACAGGCATCAACGGGGATGAGGATACCTTTTTTTGTCCTCACATACAATGCCGTCCTCGTGACACCCTCAACACAGGAGACTTCTTCACGGAAGAGTTATTGTTTCGGTTCTTAAATTTAACAAAGTAATCTTCAGACACAAAACAAAACACTGTGATCTGTTGACAAAAAAGAGCAGCTGCGACACTGGGAACGGAAATTCACCGTTTTAAATAAAGTTCCCAAAGCAGCCAATAAAATATCAAATTAAATAAGCAGTAGTTACGATCATTGAAAGCACAATAGTTCCGAAGACCGTCAAACTCTCGTCTTGTTTTCTGTACCTTTGGGCGCGAGTTTTCCGTGTTTCTTTCTCATCTGACTGTGGAACTCGTCCACTCGAAATTATCAAGCGAAACTCCACTGCGGTCGATGGGGAGTTTACTAAATCGTTTCCAGCGACGAAAAACCTTTGCCGTCTAGCAGCTGAAGAAAAAGAGGCCTACAACCTGGCCTGTAACTGCTTTTATATGCCTAATGATCCTAGCTAGGACTGGAGAATATTAACCAGCAAGACAGACCGCACAAAATCATTTGTTCACGACGTGAATAAATTTTCTGTTTGAAAACCTCAACAATACCTACGTTTAGGAGGGCCAACTAACTTAGTCCATACTATTCATGAATGTTTTTAAATTACTGATTGTAGTTAGTGTTTTAATAGTTGTCATGATCATGAGACATCAGATGATGACGAGGATGACAATGATGACGACGACGACGACGACGATGATGATGATGATGATGATGATGGACTGGAGATGATCATCATCGACATTAACATCATAACCTGCGATCAGGCCTAATTGTAGCATCGGTCTACGGACAGTTAATTTTTAAGGGGATAGGGGAGGGAGGAGGTTGCAGGGATTTGAGGGGGGGGGGGGGGGCCTAAAAAAACGGCTTTTGAAAGGACTGACAAAAACACTTGAAGAAAAAAGGCGGGAACAAGCGAAATTCTGAGATACAAAAAAGGAAAGATAGTTGGTGTAACTTATTTTGGACAATAAAATTCTTTTGGGGGGCGTTATATATGTGACTAAAACTGATGAGCTGAGGGGCGGGGTCATACAATTTGCAAATGACACTCCCCCAAATCCTACCAGCCCCCCTACCCCATAAAAAATGAACGGTCCCTTATGCCCTCTAATGTCGGCGTTAACCAACGAAACGAAAATAGAGCCTGGTCGAAGGTTACTTTAACATCATCTCAATTTGTTGTCAAGTTAATCCTTTTTCAATTATAAAAAAAGGCAAAGTAAAACCTCAGTTGTTAACCCTGTGTCATACAGCCTTCCAATCCTCATAAGAAAAAAATCCTAATTGTTCATTAGTCTAAACAAACCTGAATAGGATGTAAAGCAAAAGCTGCCTCCCTCAATACTGCTGCAGTGTGGTTCAAGAAGAAGACTGGTGCCAGTGCTATAAACCGCTTTACTTTCTTAGCTAATTCCGGCATGGTTGAGAAGGCTTGAAAACCGATCAGGGTCCCTTGCGAGTGTCCAATATAGAACAGCTGCGCCTGACCGCTGACCTTCAGTGCGTACTCCAGCATAGCAGGGATGTCCATTGATGCCATTTCTTGAAAGCTTAAGAGAAAAAGCAAATCTTAGTGGTTTATCTATTCATTGACAAATGAAAACAGCCTGCATTCCAGGGTGTAAAGAAAACAATAGCCTAGAAAAGTTAACGATACCCAGAAGAAAACAAACAAACAGTCAGTAAACAAATTAATATGTGTAATAGTTTTCCCTTATCTTTCCACAAAATGTCATGATGCAATGGAACAAAAATTGTCATATATTCTTGGTTTTCAACCACGGGAAAAGGCGGCCGGTTGACCAAGACTTACCTCCAATCCCAGAATTTCCGCTGACAAGGACTCAGGTAACAGTTACGTCTCGAGTATCTATTACCCCGGATGTTACCCAACCAAACGTCAAAACCAAGGTCCGCTAAGATGTAGCCCAGACTGTTATGCGGGTAATTCTGAACCCAGTTCGATGCATCAGCCAAGAGCCCATGCTGCAGGAACACTAGGGGTTTAGGGCCCGCTTGGGTCCTCTGTGATCGTCCTCGAGGAATGCGCTGTACACCAAGGATGAAATGGTCTTCTGTGATGACAGAGTGTTCCTCCACAGGGTACCCACGGCTCCTGATTAGCTGACTCTGAATGTACCACGACACAACGGCGTAAAATTAGTGATTCATTTCCATGGAAAACAGAAAGCTTTATAAAGTACTCATAAAAGTATTTGAATGTCAGTAGACGACGACCCAAGGCACTTAAATCTGTGGTGAAATTTGCTAACGGAGATGTTATTACAAGTTAACTGAGCAACAGGCGCATGTTAACAAACATTTACAATCGCTTATCGATGTGGTGTTTACAAACCAATGGCAAACAGAAAGTGGACAAGGATGAAGCTACAGACTCCTCAACTGTCCTACTGTGGTCTACCATCTGTCCTTACACGAAATGCCTCTCACCCCCATCCCCCCATAAAGGTCAATGATCGCTAAGAATTATGAATAGCTTTACTGAGGCGAGTCCTTTGTGAAGTGGTCTTCAAAGCAGCTTTTGGCAAAGCTATCAAAACGCTTCAATAAATTAGCTTGCTAGAAATGACGGCATGAAAAGAAACGCGGCAACAGATTCATTCAGTTTCGTTTAAGTAACAAGATAAGGCACAGGATAAGACACAAGTTCATCACAGAGGGGTTGTGCGTCAAGAATATACTGAAAACCGGCAACAAGTCCCATTTTGACTCTTTCTCGTAGATTTCCAAGCGTTAGCCTTCTATTCCTGAAACACCGTTTATCTCCCTTTGCTCGGCAGTGGATGAAAGAACGGGGAATGATTTGTATGCACGTCAACCAAAGAGCAAACGAGCCGACTCGTTTGGTGGATGGTTAAAAGTAGCCCTGCATGCATTTTGTAGTCAAGCCAATTAAACACTACAAAGAATTGCAAACAACAGAACTGGTAGAATTCTGCACGAAGCTTGCGCAGTCAAAGAAATAGGTCACGATCTACTTACTGTACAACGTTACGGAACATATCTGAATCCAACTTTTGACAGCAGGTGTGAGTCCGTCTGCCTTCCGCAACAACACAGAGGCTTGCTAAGGCGATCTCCGCGACACAAACAGGGCCACTCATTTCATCAGAACGTCATGTAAAAGAATTCCCTTTTTCCGGTAAAACAACGTTGTTATATTTACTGAAACAATTCAAAGCGGAAGTGGTTATGACAAAGACGCTCATTCCGTTACATTCGGAATACAGATTCCCCTCTGATATCGGTCCTTAATTTCCACGAGAAGATCTTTGTAGCTATTTCCTGAATCAGAGAGACTGTACTGCGGACGGAAATATTCATGGAGACTTTTTTTTTCCTGCGCCCTCTTTTGTGGTTTCCACGCCTTAACGGAAATGGCAATCAACTTCCGTGTTTACAGTGTCACAGAAAAACGAAAAAAAATGTTGTTGGAGGTCTAATTTCATTTTTCGACGTGGAAGAAAATGGATCAAAGAGCCACATTAGTAGAACGCGAGTGGTGTCAACACTACGCCAACCCTGCTCCCCTTGCGTTACATTGGAATCAAAATAACTTGTTTACGTTCTTCCTCTTCGTCACAAGACAAAGCAAATCCTCGATTCATAAAAAAAAGGAACCACGGTGATTGCCGGAAATATCTCATCGCCGTCGTTTTACGGATTTCGACGTCCATGAATTTTTCGTCGACTTTGACGATTTCCATGTTCATTTTTCGCAGCTTGTGTTCTTTATCGTTTTCAACGTCACAAAGGTGTATTTTGTTTAAGGGTCGAAAGAAAAACCATCCGCGTTACATATTCACTCGCTCTGATTTTCATGATGTACACAGTATCTACCGAGCAAAAACTACACCGACTGAAACCTACAAACGTGGGGAGCAGAAGACCGGGGACAAAAACAAGAAACACGCATGAATTCGTCTGGTATCCGGTCATTTTGCTAACACAGTCGTTTCAAAAATATGTTCGTTTCTCGTTCTAAAGCTGAATTCAGTCGAAAAAAATACCTCAGCTGCTTGTACGTGTGGCAATGTTTGCATAAGGTGTAACATTGTGAACTGTGCTCAAATACCAATTTTGAAATTTAGCGAATCCACTAAACTGCAATGTAGGACCGGTATCGGCAACTCTCTCCTTTTTCAGCCATTATCTTTTTTTTTCTTTTTTTTTTTATTTATTTATTTTTTTCTTTTTCTTCCATCTACTATTAATGTTCCGAATGTCTAGCTTAAATTAAAGTAGCCCTGTAACTCTTTCAGACCTCTATTTTCATTCGTCCCTATGACCTTAGAGTATAGCTTCCTTTGTTATCAGGACTAGGAGGATCATTTGTGTTGTGTCAGCTATTATTTCGTTCCTCGTTCCCAGCTTTTCCCTAGAAAGAGGAAAAGCCGTGGGAACGAGGTTGAAGAACGACCGTGATGGTAACGCAATCCTCGTTTCCTTTTTACTTGTCTCTTTTTACTTACACCCCCGCCCCTTCCTACCACTTGCCCATTCTATGTCACGTTCCTTTGGTCTGAAATACTGAAACTGATCAATAAACTCAGATGAACTTCACTGATTACATGTCCTCTAAAACAGACTCTGGCCTCTTGGCGGAAGTCCTTCCGATCAAACAGGGTCTGGAAGGGAGGGTCCTGATCACGCATACCCGTCCCTTTTTCGCGAGAATCCCGCATCCCGCACGTTTTTTATCAGTTTCCCGAATCCCGCTTTTCTTTCCCAGAAAAATACATTAAAAAGTCTAATTTCTACAAAAGCTAATAAATCCCCTCAAGATTATAATGAAAGTGAGGTTGCCGAAGAGACTGAAGAGCTTAATTAAGCAATATATGGAGTCAATAACTGGTATGTCATGACACCACGTGCCCTTTTCTGGCATCTGATTGAAACAAAATACTATCTGACAGTTAAACATTAAGACCTATTAACCAGACACTCCATAGGGTGTTTGGTTTGAAAGGAGACACCACTAAGCGCTCGCCTGATTGATTCGCTTTGGTCGCTAGTAGGTGCTAGAACCGGTGGGACGTGACGGTTTCCGGCATTCCCGACAAACACGCGAACAGAAATCTCGCATCCCGTGCCCAATTTTTGGCGAGTCCCGCTTCCCGCACCGTATTTTGGTCAAATCCCGAATCCCGAAAATACCCTTCCAGACCCTGATCAAACAAAAGTATGATTCTGGTTGTGCTTGGCCATGTGATTCTTGTGTGACAAGACACATAATCCATAATCCAGGAGCACCCAACGAGCCATTTTTTTCAAAATTCATCAAAATATATCATGGCCATAAAATAAACCCACAATTAGCCTTTTTGAAGTAATTTCTCTACCCGCAGGGAAATTTGATCTGTTCCGCATTCCCAGCAAAACAGACCAAAAATTTCGTTTGTCATCAGGGCCGGACGGAAGTTTCCCAGCCAGCAAGCATAAAAAAGATAATTCCATGCATAGTACGCCTAAAAGGGCGGCATAGCAAAAGGCTTAAAATCTTACATTCAGTGGTGGTAGGGGGTGGGGGGGGGAAGGAGAAAAAAAAGGCGGGAGAGAACATTAAATCCCAATAACCCTCCGCGTACGCCTAAAAGACCGTGAGAAAAAGCCTCATCAAATCTGGTAGCCTTCTGAGGAAGGGGGAGGGGGGGGGGGGGCGGATATAATATGGGAACATTCCTCACCAATAACCGTCACAACAAAACATCAAAACATACACCCCCTACGGAACACCTATTCTGCGGCCTCTGTTGGGTGCCCCTGATGATCTGATCCATAATCGACAAAACTGCGAGATATCACAAAACTGATCAATTTAGTTTCCTAAAAACGGTTCTTGCTTTGAGTTTAGTAATTAAAAGCTTATTGATCTCGATAGATCCTTGAATGGACACAACTTCTCACAGCAATCTGACCAGTGAAATTGCAACAATTCATGCATCGTCCCCACACTTGACAGACGTGCGTATATAATGACCTCAACTGATATTCCACAAAAAGAAAAAACCGCCAAGTTGAGCAACAAATGGTGCACCCGCGGTATTGAACCGTGTGTCACTAACTTAAGAATACAGGGCGAAAATTGAATGCTGCACCAAAGAAGTAATCCTCATGTCGAACCATGGGTGCAGAACTTGCGAAAACAAAATACAATACGTTTCGATATGACGCCACTTACAATGTTACGAAACGCATCTGGATCCAACTTTTGACAGCAGGCTCGAGTCGGTCGGCCCTCCGCGACAACGAGGAGGCTTGCTAAGGTGATCACGGCAATACAAACATTCATTGGAAATTAAAGTTTGTCTTGTAGCCAAGCGTATAGGAATCTTGTGATGCGGAACTGGCTGTCCATTATTGCTGACCAAAAGGATCGCAGTCTCGGGGAACGAGATTGCGAGTGACTTTCTATTTGGGTTATTCTGAGATCGAGATGGTAGTCTGCGAGCAGTCTCTCTTTTGCTCGAAAATCTGTGGAACAAACGCGAACGTGAGATGGGAGCGGCGAAGCCACTGGGCGCTGGTTACAGTGGCCGCTCGCAGTCTAGAGAGATAGTAATGTCGATTTGTTCTTCAATGGCGCGCGGTCAATGCAAAACTAAGAGTTTGGGTCATCGTTTTCTAGGTTATCTCCTCGATGACCGCTGGCCATTCGAGAGGAAAGCGAAGCGAAAACCTAAATGAAGAGCCAGCTCGCAGGCTAGATTGCGAGTAATGGGAAACCGCAAATAGCCCATGAAAAACAATTGGGCAGCATACAAAGCGGCCCCATCCCTTCGGGGGGTGAGTACAGCTACAAGAAGGCTAGTTTCTTTTTGAGTAAGGGCCTGATTACATGAGCCGGGCTGGTTTGAGTTTGCCGGGATCTCGGCATGTTTGTTAAACGCAACAAAAATCAACTTCGCGATTACATGTGAACCGGGCCAGCCCACACCGAAGTAGCCCGGCTCATGTAATCAGGCCCTTAGCTAAAGTAGTAGGTAATATATTTTTTAGGGTTAATGCGCACCGCTCTTTAGAAACTGAACTCCACTCGCCAAAACAAAACAAAAAAAACCTGCAGGCGTCCAAACATCAATCAGTTAATTGACTGCTATAGATTCCAAAACTGCTGAAATAATTATTCCGCTTGGAATTGGTTTCAAAGTTTAAATACTTTGTAAACTGGCTACGTACTGTAAAATCACGGATTTCCATCACGCTTTCACACCTAGCCTGCGTAGCAAGCGTTTCCGTGTGGTTTCCGCGGCCAAAACATCGAAATTTGCGCGGAAACGCTTGCTACGTTGGCTATTTCACACCATTCACACATTGCAAGCGCAAAACACTTGATCAGCGGTTTTACGGTGTCGCCTTAGTAACCGCGTTGTTGTACTCAGCCTTGACTGAAAATATCTGGAAGTGAGCAACATTTTTGGAAAATAATATTGTCACAAAATTGGCGCAAAAGGCTATTCCTCAACGGTAGGTAACATAATAAATGTATTTTAATTGAAGGGCTCAGAGTAACTTCGTTTCTTCGATCTGGTCAACACACGGGAAACTAGAAACGTTCGAAGAACGCCTTAGCAAAGAACATGCGTGGTCTTTCGAATGTGAATAGTCTTCTCACAATTGTTGTTACCAAGCAAAACGACATTTTTCATCACTGGTATTACTATGCACCGCTATGCTTCGTCAGTTCACTCTTGGCCAGCCGCGCAACATCACAAGTGAAACGGGGGAAGAAAATCTGTTATTACATGGAATGCTGTATACGTAGAATTTGTAAATCTTAATTAAAAAAATTTAGACTCGGAACTTCCGAGATTTTCGTTAGTAACCTTTTCAAAGAAGGCAGTAATTTATGATTGGATTGATCATTGTAAAACCACACGAATTCACACGAGATTAGAAAAACAAAACAAATGAAAGCAAAGTCTGTTGTGATAATTTAACGTAGAAACTGAAACCTAGAATTTTACGATTCTTTGTATTCCTTTGTCTTACTTACCGATGAGCCACTTTTCTTCTCATATCCAAGTTTTATGCAGCGTGCATTGTACTGTTCAAAAATACACAACTATTTCCATGACCACACGGATGTGGTGGAGTGAACCTCTCTTTAATGACCATGTTGCTGTCCTGAGGTTTTGCTTTATAAAATTTCAACTGAACTTTAAGTTGGGAGTTCATTTCACCAAAAGGAAAGACAACTCAGATTAAGATAAAAATACTGTTCTCTCTCTCTTGCTTTCAGCATTAGGAAAATGGGTCGCCTCCCATATGGACCAGGAAATACCCACATTTTACAGAGCAAGGGGGCTGATGTAGGGGTAATGAAGTTTTACTGTACAGAATATTCCACACGTTATGGACAAGAGGGCTTCATTCCAAGAACAGGTCACCATTCAGGCACTGGATATCAATCAAATTTTAGACCGGGAGTGTATTACAGTCGCCGTTTGGATGAGCTGGACAACCCTACTATGGGGTAAGAAGAGAGTTGACCTAGTTAGAAGGTACCCAGGGTACCAGAGGTTAATTTTTTTTGTCTGGAGAAAGAATATTATGAGGTGAAGCTAAGCCCATGAGGTGCAAAGCGCTGAGAGGAAAAAAATTACCTCTGGTCACATGAATACTGGACCTCATTCCCATGCTGTGCTGTCACCTGGGAAACTACACTTTTCCTAAGCCAATTGTAGTTGTTGCTTTTTGTAAGCCAATCACAATAATTGTATCATTTGAAGAACCAACCAATGAAAAAGGACACTGTCCCAATTTAATGATATGGAAACAAATTTATCGGCCCCTGCGACCAGAGGCCTGCTTGATCTTGCCTTCTGTTTTGATTTTCAGGGTTATTTATTAACCCCATTTACACTACAGAAAAAAAAATGGGTCTGGGTCCCTCAAAAAAGAGGAACAGACCCAAAACTTTTGTAAAGAAATACATGTACTGTACAGGAGTTTCCGAAGGGCTATAGGCACCTATGGCCCTGCGAAAACTCCAGTATTTCTTTGCAAGAATTATGGGGCTGTACACCTTTTTTGACAGAACCGGACCCAAATTATTCTGTGGTGTAAATGTTGTGGTTCAATTTTATCCTTGGTTCAAATTTTATATTACTTTGTTTCAAACTCATTATCATACATTACCATACACAGAAAGAAAGAAAAATAAAATTTGAACCAAGGATAAATTTGAACCACAACATAAACACACCTATTTTCTCAATGGGCCTCTGGAGCCTGAGGGTAGTTAGACAGAGAATTTGGTGGTGCAATTGACAAGTATTACACAAACACAGGTGTTTGCTCTTTGGCATTAAGATCCAAATCTCTCTAAACTTGCTGTACTTTGATATAAAGGCTGGCAATCATGTCAGAATTAAATGTTTGTACAAAACATATGTACATGTACATGTACTTGTGATTTGAAGGCTAGGATTTGAAGTTAGCTCTTCAAAAACTCAAGAAACAGTAACAAAAAGGGATATGATGCATTAGTGATTTATTTTATTGCCACTGAATTTCAGTTTCAGTCATACATGCATACTAATTAATTTCTTCACTCTTGACTAGTAATTTGGCCGTAAGAATCTAACTAAGAACCAGTTGCATGGCTGTATTTTAATGCAGTATACAGTACATAGGTGCTAACTCAAGTCCTGATACTTTACATGTACTGTACAATACCCTCCTTACAAGGAGTAAATTCTTATCAATTATTACCCTTTATTTGCAGTCGTCTTTTGACAGACAACTATACATCCATTACCAAAAAACACTTTTTGCCCTCCAAGGGATCAAGTGGTATTGACCCTTTCTCCAGAGGGTTGCACATGACAGCAACAAGTGGATTTGTTAAAGACATTCCTGTTACTGTGCCAAGATCAAGACAGGTCAGCATACTTAAGTTAAAAATGCACCTTAGAATTCCAAAACTACAATGTAAGCTTCCAGAGTGTACAAAACAGCAATTTTTTCCCGAGTTTGATAGCAATAATTCCAAATAACGGTAAGAAAAGAACAAAGCAAAACAAATAAAAATCAACCAAAAAACTTAGTTACCATCCATCATGCAAATAAATCAGTTTGTTTATTTTCTGCCTTTTGGAGTAAAACTAGATTACAGGTATAGTCAGCTAAAAATGCTGAATATAATACCAGTATAATAAATATCCCAACAAATTATACATTCACATATAGTCAGGGCCTTATACAATATGAGATGGGCAAACTTGGCAGTTACAAACTATTTATTATAAATTGATCAGTGTTGCATGGCTTCAACACTTTGTTGCTACTTCCTCTAAGATTGTACTGCGAGTGCCTTGTCATGATTTCAACAGAATGTCAAAAGCAATCATAGTTTCTTTGTTTACTGGTTGCTACACACTCTTCTCCTTCGTTATGTTTAATTCGATGTACAGCGGTAGTTAGCTCTGTTTTTTTGAATGAGTGTGAATAAATGAACTTGAACTTGAACATTACACAGGTAAAAATTGCTCTGCTTTATTGCAAGTACTGATTTTGATAAGAAAGATAAACTCAGTTTTGTATATGCACCTCAAAAGGATATGGTGTCATATTCTCCATCCTCATGATCAGCACATCTGATGTAAACAACTGACACGAATCCTCTAAAATTACACTGTACTCTATTCTAAGTGTAAAGTATTACAATACATTATTACAGTATGTGTTTTATCAGGTAAGGGATGTGCACATTGATACCAGAGCTAAGGGTACAGTCTACCCATTTCATCGTCCATTACTACACACTCTTAAACAGAAGGATCCTATATCCAGGGAAAATGGCTTCCATGTAAGTTGCTATTAAAATCAATCAAAGCCATGTATTGTAATAATAATAATAATTATAATAATATTCATTTATACTGCACAAATTCAATGCACAGTAAGTTTCCAATGCACCTTACAATTCTAAATTCTTTACAACTCTCAAATCATATCAAATGACTTCTTGAGTACTCTGAGAAAAATCTCTTGGAGCAGAGTAGAGAACCAACAAACTCAGTCCACATGTGAAACTGAGTCCGGGAATCGAACCTGGGACACATTAATTAATGGAAGGCGAGTGCTCTCGCCACAAAATATGCCAACCCTGTTCCCCATACACCCTGCTCTCTGTACACTGTACAAAGTGTTTAAAACTTGCTTTAAGATAACAATTATTATAGTAAAAACAAAATTAATATTGTCTAGAACTTGCTCAAGATCACAGAGTTAACATATCTGTTAATTGTTAACTCCCCAGCCTAGCAGACAGCACCATAGATCTAATCACATGTGAAGTAAAAGTTGTAATTACAAATGTAATACTCTTGAGAAAAGCTGTAGTTGTTCTTTCTCTTAATTTTTTGTTTTGGTTTAATCTAAGGGACCCAGCTACATGTCCACTGAGAATCACACTAGCTTCCCAGGAATCCCTAATCAGAGAAGTAAGTATGAAGCCATGCTCCTGTCATATGCTTAATAACGCATAACACTGAAACATTACTTCAAACCAATTGAAGGTTATTTGCCAATTTGTAAAAAAAATTCTTGGGTGGCCTTGGTCGGAGTAGTTGCACTGTAATGACAACATGTACAATTAAGTTGTGGTTCAGTCTTATCCTTGACTTGAATTTTATTTTCCTTTGTTTTAAACTCATTATTGTAGTAACTGTTTTCCATTATCTTAAATGTCCATAACCCAAAACATAGGAAAAATTAATTAAAAATCAAAGCAATGATAACGTTGAACTACAAAATTTATAATACCAAAACAACTGGAATACATGACTTTTTGTGCAGCTATATTAATTTTTGCATTTCTGCACCTACATGTACTTCCCAAATTCTTGACAGCCCATTGTCTACAGTCATGTACAGTACATGTATACACAACTGTCACTACACCTGTAAGTTTTATACATGTAGTAAGGCAGGGATGTACATGTACCAAAAGTAGCCAGGGAATCTGGCTATTGTGACAAAGTCAATGTGCTGTTTTACTATTAAAGTAGCCAATGACTGAACTCAACAATCTGGCTAGCACCAAACCCTTCTTGACAGCTGATTCACGCTTATGGCATGAAGCATAACATTACTGTACTTTGGTTTGAAGGCATAGCCTAATTTTACATGTGGTTCTTCCTTTCGCTGTAAAGCTACTGTAGTATACTCAATGTAACCTTCAATGGAAAAGGTTTGTCTTTGATAGCTGATTATCTAAAATTTCTTGCCAAATATACAATACATTCCATCTTTGATTTCCAGTGGACACTTCAATGAAGACTGTAGGATACAAGGAAGGATCAGGCTTCACCCACGCTTACAATGATGAGCCAATTACTTTCAATCCAATGGAGGCTCACGAGGGAATAAGAGATGTGAGAAATAAATGTGTACAAAAATTTTGCACAGATGTCAACATCAGAAACCAGTCAATGTCAATGTCAAAATAAATTAATTCAGGTTGAAATGAAGGGTCAGTAATATTATTAAAGGTTATGAGACAAAAAAAAAATTGAGCATCAACTAGGTTGAAATTACTTTGACCTGAATTTCACTTTGACCTACACTGTACAATGTCGACATACAGTGTATGAAGCTGTCCGAGGATTACTCAATATCATTGCCTGGCTCTGTCTGGTTCCTTGAAATACCACATGTAACTCTTAGTGAAAAGGCAACCCTTTCAGCTTTCACACAGTGAACCAAAAAAATTACCTCTTTGTTTTCCCTCTATGGTAACCCTAAGAACCAACTATAATATAGGTACTTAATTCACATGCTTCAAAGGTGAAAAAGAATGATACCTTTTTGTACAGAGCCTCTCCCCACCCCCAGATGTACACAAACAGATGTTGCGTCAGACTGACAGTGACGGCAGCTATTTCATTTATGTACAATAATGTACTTCCTAACATTTTCTTTATGGCAATGTTTCATTTTAGCCAAGATGGACTCACAGACCCACTGGTTATAGCATCATGAAGAGAGATTTTCTTCCTGTGGAATATCGTCATGTAAGTCTATGCACTTAGGCATTTACTAATAAAAAATGTCTTCATGTATAATTGAATGATTTGAAACAATGGTAGTGGGGACTGTTAAGGTATTTCCAGCACTACATGCATATTGATAATTTTGTTGTAGATGACAGTTGTTGAATTTTCAGGTGGATTTGCATCTAAAAAGACAGCTACTGTAGCCCTGATTTCCAAGACAGTTTCTATTTTATCCTTTTTTGGACTGTTTTACTTTACTAATACATATACATGTATACGTGACCATGAGAAATGGAAGCTCATTATTATCTATCAGTTAGTGCGCGCACTGTGATTGGTCAATTTAGCAGGTCATTTTCTATTGTACGGCCCACTAATTTTGAAAGTTTCCTTTTCCGTGTGCCTGATTAACCTCAGAGATATAATTATTAAATATATCACTAACCTCATTTTCTCAGCCAGTACTGTAAGCTATGGATCTTTGTTTTTTTCCCGTTGATTTGTGGCACTTGGGCCACAAGTGAAAACGGAAAAACTTGGTCTGCAACTTTTATTTTTCGTAATGTGATAAAATTGCTCTACTCTGTCTGATGTCCTACTTTACATTATTCCTTTCCTCAACAGGGAAATGAGAATCTTCCTGTTTTGTCTCATGGATCAGAACGTAACACAGGATTTACCCATGGCACAAAAGCAAGACCAGTGTTCTATTCTAAAGTGGGACAGGTATTTGCATAATCTTCATTAAACTCTTTTTCGTAAAGGAATAATTTCAATCAGCAATAATCCACAGTGAAATCCGTTTTCAGATCTTGGGTTCGATTGGAAATGCGAAGATCTGGCCACAGTTGTTCAAAGGCTGGAGAGCACTAGTGCAATCAGCTTTCCCATTACTTATCCGCCGGAAAGTGATTTATCCAGTGGATAGTGCTATCCAACGTTTGAACAACCGGGGCCTGGATTTTAAGATCTACAGTGCCAGATTTCCCAATCGGAAGCACCCCATAAAACAAAGATTCGATTTGTCAGTACGTGTGTACTCTGATAATGCACACCACCAACATAGTCTCCTTCGCAGCTGTCATTAGGGTCGTCACACAACGCTCCTTCCCACTAACGGCTGCTCACTCGAGCTCTACATTCCTTTTGCTTTGTTACTGAGAACCAATAACCTGCATGTTTCTGTTAGCAGCTGCACCAATCATATTTCTCGTCACATTTGCTGCCAAAAACACAACAAGGTCCAGGTTTCCAGGAAATGGAAGCCTGCTCCTTATTGGTCAATTTGAGGAAAGGAATGCAGAGCTCGAGTGAGCAGCCATTAGTGGGGAGGAGCGTTATGTGACGAGCCTAATAACCGCTGCGAAGGAGACTACCACCAACATGGTATAAAGAACACCAGTCACGCCGAAACAGTCACGCCAGTACAGTCACGTACAGGTGTACTTCTTTGTTGCATAGTTAGTAGTCTCCTCTACTATGTTTGTTGTTACCAAGTTTTGGCAAGTATTGTGAAGTGTAGGCTTGAGTGGATACGCGGTCGAAAGGTAAACAAAGTCATGAGTGTGAAAAGCAAATTAAGGAGGAGGAGGTAAATTTTTTTTGGTGTAGCGCTCGTTTCGATTCAATTTTGGCTTAAAGAACGAACCATATTACGTATGTGTCGCGCTTGTTTCGACGCATGGCTGAATTAAGAAAGAATGAGGTATGCGACTTGTGTAGCGCTCTTCTTTGTCGAACACCGTATGCGCGTATCCATCACTTTTAGGGTATCGCTTCGAAGTACTAGTGGTGGAGCATTCTGCAGTTAAGCCTTACCTACATGTAAATGATCCTCGGCTTTGTTCAATCATACTATCCAGGAGTACACAAAACTGGGAGACGTTCATCCGCGAGTCCAGGAACGATTGAAAAAGATGGATCCCGCTGAATACTCAAACATGGCGGTCCCACACACATACTCAAGGTATTAATAATTATCATTCTCTCTATGCCCACAATTTTCTCTGTTGATATACGGCTTTGTTAGGCTTTGTCTGCTGTAGATGTAGTTTAAAATCGGTAGTACTACCGAAATCACTAACTGTTTGCACCCCGGAAAAAACGATCGATTGCATGTGAATTTTCGATTTGCTCACGTGACCATTTGGAGCGCCCCGTTTGGTCACGTGGAAAGGTGGCACATACCCAGTGAAAGTTTATTACGGGTCTGATCACAGGCGTCCCAAGCTCACGTTACACGAGAACCGTTGAAAATTTGAGCGCTTTCCGTCTTATGAAGGGAAGAACAGTGGTAGCATAAAAAGCTCAAAACAGCGAAAAAGCACAACGGACACACATGAGGTAAGTTTGTTTCAATCATCTTACTTAAAAAACGTGGATATTTCAAAGCATTAAGCGTTGTAAATCAACGATGTTTTATTCCCTATACAACGTCTTATAAAGCGCTCAAATTTTCAACGGTTCTCGTGTAACGTGAGCTTGGGACGCCTGTGGTCTGATTTCCAGAAATGTGGAACTTTATTTTTTCATCTCCTCACCTCAAGATTTCGACTTAAATGGAATCATAAGAAGGGTAAAAGAAACAAGAAAAACATTTTGAGCCCTGATTTGAGCGCGAACCGCTGTAATAGAGAGTCTCTGAGGGGCTGTTTACATGAAGGTAAATCAAACGAGCGTACAGTGCGAGTTCGATTTGAAATCAAAAGTACGATTTCAGACCAGAATTGCACGACATGAAGTTCAATATTTACCACTTTACTACGCCATTTCGAAATCACACAGTTTTTTGTCAATATTAATGGTTACTTAATATCCACTATAGGAAACCCTTTTTTGAAGTTTGAGGGGCCAAAAAAGGATGCAATTTAGAGCATCAAAATACATGTAGTGCAATTTGGGAATATCTTTCACTGTTGAGAGCCAATCAGATTGTAAGAATCACCATTGACTTCAAAACGGGTTTTATAAATGTAGAAATAAACTGATT
The DNA here is from genome assembly GCA_948470475.1 of Galaxea fascicularis. NCBI lineage: Eukaryota > Metazoa > Cnidaria > Anthozoa > Scleractinia > Euphylliidae > Galaxea > Galaxea fascicularis. The sequence continues at coordinate 35,331,647 of OX419336.1, forward strand.
TAGCTGGACAGTTCTGATTAATAGTGGAATTCTCTTTACAAATGAACTGGTCTGGCTGGTCACTAAGTTCTCACAAATGGTAAGCGCCCTAAGGTTTTGCAGAAAATCAGTGTTCAACAACATTTGGGGATAGAGAAAAAACTCCTTGGTTAAGTTTTAATCTTGGATCAGTGTTAATCAGCTTTTGAACAACCGGGCCCTGTACTGAACTCTGTTCTCCCGTCTGCCGATTTTCATTTTTCGCGTTCCTCATTTACAAGGTAATCACCCTTTTCTGCACTATAAGGAGCCTCACCCTGGCTACAAAATGATATAGCTTCCAGTTCCTGTAAATAGGTCCACATCCCTATTTTTCCTGTGAAGGGTTGTCTACAACCCCTCCCCTGGGGTAAATAAGTGTGACCTCTCGCGTGAAGATGGCCACTAACGGATGGCCAAGCCGTTTGAAACGGCTGTCATGAACGGCTGAAGACAGTTCTTCTCTCTCCGTAGCATTGCTAAGATGTCATTCAAAGGCAAACAGAGAAATGATGTAACTGAAGCGGAGAGACTGGGTAACGTGTCCATAGGAACAAAGGTCAGTGGCATTAAAAATCGGATACGTACAATGTAAGTGATTGCAAATTCAAGGCAGATTATCATTTCTAACGAACTGCAAGCTGTAAGGTTTCCACTGGCTGGTAGTTTGTAAGGAGCGGAACAACGAGCCGTGTAACTCTTTGTTTAAGTGTTTTAGCTGGTACCCTGCGGCCAATCTATTCAACGATGAAATTCTGTAGAAGCGGTTTGTTTCTGGTGATTTGTTTTACAAGTTTGGCAAGCTTCCTTTCGGGTGCTTTTAGGTGCTTTCGGGTAGTCCTGTCAAACACTGGGGCGTCCATGCTCAGTCAAGCAGGCTCCAAGTTTGCCCCTCGATTCCTGGGTAATTCTGAAGGTGGACAGACACCTGAAATTGTTAATTTTGATTTTTATTATTAAAAACGTTAAGGAGTGGAATCCAGATAAAACTGCATAGTTATTCCTTCGTTTAGCAAGAGCTATTGCCGACAACTGTGAAGTAATATTAAAACTGTCTTGACTAATATCACTTCCTCCTTGCTTGTACGTCTGCTATAAAACTTAATAAGTTTGCTTACTGCCAGTAACTGACACAAAACAGTTAAACAGCCGCAGCTCACTATGTTCAATACTCGCCCATAATGATTATGTAATAGAGATGGCCGGAAAGTATTGCACCTTTTTTACCTTTTGTGGACTTCATTTTGACCCGACTCTTTCAGGAGTTAACAGGTTACAGCGAAAACAACGACCAGTATTTTGAGACAGCCGAATCAGCGGAGTCACTTAGGAGGTTTCAAACCCACTACAATGGCAAGTACGTACCACTTACCGGACACGTGACTTTACCGAGACCTTTCAAGGGGTAGAAGCGACAAGTGACATGGTTCCGAAAAACACAGGCTCAGTCGTGTCCCAAAACACCGACAACCGACAGAAATTGATAGAAACAGCGCGACAGTTTGCGACAGGGACAATTCATTTTTCAATTCCTTTTTGTTTTCTTTGCGACAGTGATATTTGTCGCTAACCAAACCTGTAGGCGACAGTCAGAGTCGTAAACAAGCGATACGAGACCACCCCTTGGAAGGCCTCTTTACCCCATTTATGCCTTTTATTCGTTTTTCATTCATGTTCTAGTAGAGTTGATCTTACGATTCACATCTATTATCTTAGTATATACTGTATACATACAGGGCGCGCGGCTTTAGGCAAGTGTTTTGGTTCAATTTTATCATCGGCTTAAATTTGATTTTCCTTTCGGTGTTTCAAATTCATTATCATACATTACAATACCCCCAAAACCAAGGATAAAATTGAATCAACACATATATACCAAGAATTTCAAATTACAAGAGAAAAATTCCATGATAATCACGAGATCTGCATTTCATTAACTATTTTTTACCTTGTCAAAGAAAATACATCGGCCCACCACGAAATCCAGGCGAAAAAAGTCCAGGGCAGGTGATGAAGGAACTGTTGGGTGGAATACCGAAGAATTTACAAATCGAGCAGTTTTCAACTGGGCGTCGAAAGAAATTCCCGTTTGCTTTGGATTTGCTTCACCTCACCCTGTGATTGGTTGACAAAACTCGTGCCACTTTCTCAGCCAATGAGAAGCAAAACCAAAACCAATCGCCGGTTGCACGCGCGGATTTTCCCGCGCTTGGCGCCGGTTACATGTAATTATTTAAATTCTGATTGGTTCACGGAGCCGTCTTCGTCTCTTGTGATTGGTCAGAGTAATTGCTTTGGTTTTGTCCTATCACACTCAATTGAAAACCGCTCTAAAGAATTTGTTGATATGATCTGAGTCAAGCACATCCGATTACCAGCTGTTCAGCTTTGGGGTCGCAGACTGAACAAGCCCGGTTCAATCAATTGATTCCATTGATAGAGCATTTCACTTATGCCAAGCCGTTTATTATTCTACTAGGCATTACGACATGAATCCACGCGGTGATGACCGAATGGGTCGAACTGAAGGCAATGTTTTCACTCAGCTGCCAAATGGCTTCACTAAAGGAACCAGTGTACATACTCTGGGGCCAGACATCAACACAACAGCTGAACTTCGTTGGCAGAAGCCTTATGTTGCCAGGTAATGTCAGACAATTTGCTTTTCAAGATGAACGAGGTAGCCTAAACAAAAACGCGAAGCAGGGAATAACAAGGAACTGATGGTGTGAATGAGACATGCATGAGGAAGAAGATAGATTTTAAGTGATCATGTAGCACTGAGAGAGACAGCCGACTGATAATTCGTCCCAAATAGAATGAGAATTAGTGAAGCGGTACAGTCCTAGCCGAAATTCCGAGGCTATGGTCAGTGTATGACACTAGTTAAATGTTTCATCATTTTTCAGTACACACCCTTCGATACTGTTCTTCAAAATACAGGATAGCTACTTTGAGGCACCATACATTGCAAGCAACTAATTTTGTCAAGATCGCTTAAGGTGGCTCAAAGCAGTTTCCAGCTCTTTCTAAGAGTTCAGAGCCACCTTAAATTTTCGAAAATTTAAGGTGGCTCTGAACCCCATGTACAGAATTTGTTTAAACTTTGCCAAAAGTTGCATCTTATCCTGCTTATCAAAATTCTATAATAAGAAAAAATTTCACCGTGCCGTTTTTAAAATAAAAGCGCTTAAAGCTGAAATTAAGGGTGTTTTTAGCAGGTCACAGTGTTGCTATGGTAATCTATAGTGTCATGAAAATAATACCAACGTATTCACCAATGATTGGGCAGTTTTTTGATACCATGATTGTAACATCAACTGTTAAAAAGAGGCATTAATGACCCATCAAAATCTACGTCTAGGAAAGTGCTTCGAACTGTTTTGAGCCACCTTAAGCTGTTTTACTGATGCCATCAATTCCGGTTTCCTTTATCGAGACTTGTCATAAGTGAACGTAGTTTTACACCAGGTGGAAATTCCGTGCCTCGTCGTTTTTGGTGTTGATTAAGAAGAGTTTCAACCCTACTTTAACGGTATTCACGTCTTATTATTAATTTTACAGGAGTATAAAAGCAAGAGATCCCTACTACGATGACCACACGCATGACGCTAAATTGCATTCTGCTGTTGCAGTGACTGCTTAACCAGCGGGTTGATGGAATGTATGGATTTTCTGCCAGTTGTAAGGTGGAATCGGTTCCGAGAAAAAAAACTGGCTTCTATCTACACTAACTTTTCGATTATTTGTACTTTGTGTTATTTTTTATCCATGCAGTGAAAGCTTACTAAAAAATCTATATCTTGTTTTCTATAAGAATGTTTTTTCTTTTTTTATCAAGTTATGTAGCGTTTTTTTGCAGACAATATATTGGCTGATACTTGTTAAATCATAAACCCAGAATAAACAAGCCAGAATCATTAGAGCACAGATATCTTCGGTTGTGGCATCAGTGCGATGTATAAATACAAATATTGTTTGTAGATTACATAATGTGCGGTCTATTGATTTTATAGTTATGAAATCAGTCTATAAACCTTGCACCAACTATACAACTTTGTGACACTGTAAGTTTTACAAGAATGCAAGAATTTCTTACTTGTCAGTTGAGTAACTGTTTAGAATGTATTCGATCGTAAATGCGTAAAGACGTACTGTTATATATATGGCTAAGAAACAGTGTAGTCTAAAATAAAAGCCGTATGTTTCATCTGTTGTCTCACTTTTTTTCTATGACAAAAGATATCCTCATCCTGGCCTCCCAGTGGTTTTAACTAAGCTTTGGGTTATTTCAAGGAGTCACTTATTAAGAGACTAAATCAAAACATCCTCTTTAAAGTTTGACCCAGATGTCATAAGAGGCTGAAGATGTCTCATTTGTGGCTCACATTATCACGTGATTTCATTCTAAGCCGCTGTCCACATCGGGCACCAGCTGTTGAAGAGTTTAGTTGTGATTTCTGCACCTGTTGTTTTCTCCCATCACCTGCCAAGGGCCGAAATGACATTCCCAAAAGTTTCTTTACTGGGTTGATATATATACTTTGTTCACAGACAGGAAATGGTTCCGACTGCACCGATTTGCCCAGACTGATTTCTTGCAGCAGTTTGCGTGGTTTCGGCGATGCACATTAATTGAAGTCATTGCAATTTTTGTTAAAAAAAACCTGTCAAAACGTCGAAAGTTGACTTCTTGTCATCGCCTGCTTCTGACCAATCAAATCACACCAGTTATTGCTGTGTTTGGCTCTTTAATATACTAGTATTTTCGGAAAAACAAAACAATGTACTTACGAGATTGATTAAGACAAAATCCGAAGAAATTAGTACAAGGACGTTCTCACATGGATTGAGGTATCTTTTGGTGTTCGGAGACTTGTTGTAAGGTAACCGATCGTTCTTTGTTTTGAGGATGTTTGCTACATACAGTCAACGCCGTATGCTTGTGAACTAATCGAGTTTCACTTACCCGGCTATTCTTGAAAACCGAATTCTTTCGGCTTTGAGCAATCCCGGGAGTAGACTCCCACTTTTGTACGCTCCGCAGAAGAACTAAGAGTGTTACTTTCTTTACGAACATACAGTCACAATGCTTCCATCTCCTAAGTGACAAAGGCCTGACTCGGTGAGCTAGACATTTGATATCATTTCTATTGATAACGTTTTTGTATAAGAGTATAGTTTGTTGCTCAGTAATGATTTCACTTACACGACTGATTCGGAAGCCCGGTGGATATTCTTGTTCGTTGTGGAACCACACTTGATCGTCGGTCCTAAAGTAGCATTAGCGTCGATCGATGCCTCATTGAATATTGAATGACATTCATGTCTGTAGCCAGTTAGAACTGCACTGAAGATTACCGGGGACGTCTCTTCATACCAAATCCTGAAAATCATGTCAGGCTTAATAACTGAGATACCCAGTTCGAAAAAAAACACTGATGTTCATTGATTTCTGTGCTTCTCTGCAAAACGCATAAGAAATTTTAGATCAGTAATGTAGACTAGCTTCAGTAAAACTCGCTGATTGGTAAAGTCTTGGGGCGGGCTCGAAGTTGTTTGCACGAAGCTGGGCGGAAGGGGAAGGGGTAATTTGTACAGGTTGATTACTCTGGATTAATAAGTTTTATTTATGTCTTTGGACTGTTTAACTCCGTTTACGTTTAGATTTTGATCCTTTCTGAAGAATGGCTAGACTCGCAAGGATATGGCTAGCAATGCTGTTTGCGTCGTACCTTATAAAAGCAGTGATATCCAAATCCAAACCAAAGGACACTTACGAAAAGGAAAAAACTGCAATAAGCAAGAAAGGTAATAACTGACATGCAATACGAATTGCTAGTTAGTACAAGCCTCTCGTTTTCATTGCTTGTTTTCTTCACGTGGGTACTCAGTTGAGCCCAGGTTTTAGCTATGTCATGCTGGTGAGGCCTAACAAGGACGAAACAGCGCTCGGGTTCAAACTTTATTTGGTAGATAAGGGGTAGTGCCCACTACCACTCGGCCATGCTGCCCAATGAGTGGCTTTCAGTTTACCTTGACTCATTCACTTGTGAGGTATTCTTGTCACTCTCGAGCCACATCCCACGAGTTTCATTGCAACGCACATATTGATCGCTCTCAATTCTTAATTTATGTCATCACAGCCCACTTCACGCATTTGACTAATTAATATCTCAATCGTAAGGCCTGCTGTCGAATGATGTCACAACCTGGCTTTGATTCTGTCAACTGCCCATTTACGCTTTTGCGTCCTAATTCCTTGAACCAAACCATAACCATCATAACGACAAGATCACCCAACTCGATCATCAAAGCTACGGAATTCTCGACTATTTTCACATGTCTTGGTAAAGGTGTCAATACATCCATCTTTAATAATTCCAAGATCACGCTCTCCGGAAGAGAATTCACGCACTGATCTCTGGGTCTCCCGACAGGCGGCGCCATATAAACCTAGAGAATGGAGCGTTACAGGTTAACCTTAAAATTCGGCGCCACTCCGCGTTCCGTGTGAGCCTCTCGGTCAGACAGTCCTCTTCCCTCGGCTACAAAAACAAACATTTAGCTGTTTTGAGCTTTTATCCTCAGAAATGCAAGCTATCATAAAGCAGAAAACCGTTCAAGTGATTAAGAAACTTGAAAACCAGTTTAAAGCAACTTTCATGGCGTACACGTCAGAGAAGGACCAAAACAAAAGACAAGAGGCACACGAAAAGCGTGAACGTGAGTGTCCTTTTAAAGAAGCCTGGTTAATTTAGAAGTTTGATAATGAAACAATTGTTGTATTTTTACAGGCTAAAAATCATATTTGGCTAAATTATTTAATGGTTGTTAACGTCCTTTAATTTTACTGTAATTTCCTCAGATTTAGCACACGTGCTCAAATACTTGGTACTTTTATAAATAAAGTTTATTTGAATAGTATTCTACTAGAATGGACAATCGCGCGCCAAACCAGTATTTGTCATAGCAGTGACGTAATCGCACGCGAACTCGTTGAATTAGCCTTGAAAAACTTTCAGTTTTAGTGTGTTGCAACTTCGCATATCATCATTGAGTATTTTGAATAGGGTGACCCTTTCAATCAGTTACAAAGTAAAAACTGTTATCAACGTAGAAGCCCTATATGTAGTAGGGATAATAAGGGAATCCACAATAATATGATATTTACAAGGTTGAAACTATTGTCAACAACTCTAAGTCCAGTATATTAAGTAATAAACGTAAAAAAAAAAAAAAAACTGGAAATGCTAAGCGTGGAGAAAAGTGAGTGATTCTAAGTAACGATACTCGAGAGGTTTCGGGTTTCTTCTCGGTATATCTCAGGGAAAAGTTTCTTCATTTCGTTTTCTTTTTTGACCCATCACATACAATGCTTTCTGCTTATATCATGAATGTCCAGATGAACACAAATTACTGAAACATGAAAGCTAAACTTGTTACTAAGCAATTGATAATGATATCTCTTTGTGCCAATCAGCTGATGTGATTCATCTCTCCGATAAAGACACCGAAGGAGTGTTGGAATCTTCACACATAAGAAAGAGGAGTAAGTATTTTCTGGGTGGACACCTAAGTCGTAGGCTCTAGAAACTGTTTTTTTTGGTCAAAAATTTGGTATTATCAACAGAGTTGATAAATGTAAATTGACCACCGTACAGGGATTCTAAAAGCTATCGATTCTATTCAGCTTTTAGAATCCCTGTACGGTGGTCAAAACCGCAGCACCACAGTTTCTTTAGAAACTACCCCCTTTATTCATTTGTTTTTTTCGGTCGATTGGTAATAGTTTTTGGGAAAACCAACCAATGTATTTCTCAATATTCTGAAGTACTTTATACATTCAGAATATCTTTTAGAATGTTAGGAATCTAATTTTTGGTAATGAATCTTATGCACGTAAAATAGTTTTTCGGGCCCGAAACGTTTCCGGAATTTTTAGAAAGCGCGCCTGAATCGATCCTGATAGGCAAGTATAAAATCCTGATTTTTTCACAGCATATAATCCTTATACAAAGCCTTGAAAGTCTTGCCAAACATTGATCCTTCATATTTTTATCCATCTTTCCAGGATCGAGAGATAAATGGGGGTCTTGCAAACCTATTTGTAAACAGCGATGCCTGCCAACATGTAATCTGGTATGCTGTATCGCTCCACCTTACGATGTACCAAGAAAAACCGTGAAACAGCTCGAGAAACAACTAGGCAGGAAATACGGGCGAAAGAAGAGTCATATCAAAAAACATCCAGAGAAGAAGAAAAGTTTAATAAAAAAGATTCCACGTAAGAAAAATGACATGGTTAAAAAAAAGAAGAAAACAAGGGGCGTTTGTGATGTGAAGTGCCAGAAAGCATGTATCCCTTCTTGTAATTTTAGGTGCTGTATTGCTCCATAAGAAACACTAATTATAAACATGGAAAAACAGTAAGAATTGAAATGACCTTTTCAAAGGCATTCGTATTTTGCTCAACAATGACGGAAAAGTGAGGCTTAGCTTCAATGTTAGCAGTTATGAAAAAGTTACAAGTTTGACCAACAGAAGCCCTGATTTACAATCTCTGCTTCATGGGTCAATAAATTCCACATTAATTTAGATCAAGTGCAGGATGGTATCCTGCAATCCCAGAATGTCTTCTCTCAAAGACCAGCCCTCTTTTTCCTTATGACAGTTTCCTTATCTCGATAGTTGAAAAATGAAATGTGATTTGGTTTTCACACACAGTATCCCTGCATTATATGGTTGCAGGTTATATTGACAGTAAACGAGTCTGTGGCCTTAGGCAACATGTTTAAGATGATATCGAATGTGATTAACTGCTAAAAATTAACAGTGAAATAGGAAATTGAAAGTTCACACATGGTGCTTTATTACGCTCTTTATTACGGAATGTGAGTCAGTACTGTGGTCAGAATCGAGAATTGAGAATGCAGATTTGGAAGAGAACAAAAAAAGCATTAAACGTAAAGAAAACGGCGCCATTGAATGCTAGCAGTCTGTAGAAGATGTAGAAGATACATTATGAAAAATTACTACATTTTGGCGATAGTGTTCCAGCATTTCAGTGCAAGATGATCTTGCAAATAGAACCAAAACTGCACTATCCCCAAATTTAAATGTTATCACTCATAGTGCAGACTCCCAACAAGTTAGATGACTTTTGCCTAACTGATAAGTATCTCACAATAATAAAACTTTGATCTTGGAGCTTAAAATTATATTCACTTTAGATCCCAAGAGTACTTAAGTAATCACACTTGCAACCACTCCCTCACCCTTGCAACCACTCCCTCACACTTGATGTTAGAGACTCTTAAATACCAGTTGCATGCACAAATGGTATTGAAAACGAAGGAAATATGATAGCAACTAGCAACGCTTTATAGTACGTTTTCAGTTCCTATTTGGATGTGAAATATTATTAGCTTATTTTAATTACGTTTTAGCGATTTATTTAGAGTTTGTTTATTAACGCATTTTTAAAACGGTGTAAGACGTTTTTCATTGAAACTGTAACTGGAGCTTACATGGTTGTTTGTTTTGTTTTACATCTATCTGCCTTGACAGTTTCTCTATTTTTCTTGGCGTAGCTTGCTGATGCAACTCAAGGTGTGTTTGTAGAGTAAGAAGCATGTTGAGTAAAACCTGTCGTTCGTATTTCCATCTGGTGGAACATTCCATTGGTGTTTTTAAATCAATAAGTATCAATTAATGGGGGGGGGGGGGGGGGAATTTGAAAATCAGCCACCATGGCTCTGACAAGCCTGAGGCTCCTTCAACTGACTGTTTAACCTAAAAATCGAAAATAGGCGTTTTAGTGGTCAACAGATTTATTACGCGACACCTGGTTAATTTACAATTAAAGACTAGTTGTATAAACAAGAAATTCGGTGTTCACTGCAAATAACAAAGCATAATATTAATCTGAATTACGATCGTAGATAACATTCTTGATCGAATCATATTTGAAAATAATCATAGGTATAAAAGATACCATAATTATAAAACTAAAATTGCTAGAAACTGCTATTCCTATAGCTTATAATCCCGAAAGGCTACTTTAATAAACTCCCTGGTTCTGGTGTAGCTAATCTTATGAGCATGGACCTTTCTCTCTAGACCTTGGGTTGGAAAGGGCTCTAAACAAAGGTAGATGTTCAGAGAAAGATCAATGTGAGCAGCTGTGATGTCTCGCTGCAAGGCCTGTACAGAATACATTGCTTTTTCGTTCTTGCAATCGCCCAAATCCATTTATGTTAAAACAGTGGCGAAAAAGCGTTGATCTCTCGCCAAAATCGTTGATTTGGAGGTCGAAATAACTCTTCGCCATACATTTTCTTCTGGCGACTGGCAATGTTTGCCCTCTGGCGATCCCAGAATCCTATGCGCATAAGACGGGGATCCGATTACTGGCAACTCATTCATTCCTATCTTTTTGGCATTTCAGATTCTGGCTTTTCCAGCAAGGGTTTGAATTTCCAACTTAAGTTCCCAGCTAGCAAATATAGAGGAGCGGATAATTTGAGGAGCGGTTCCGTTGAGTCCTCTTGATTTGTCTGTATTTTTTCCGTAGACGCACGGAAAAAATTACAGACAAACATATAAATTAAAATTTCACCAGGCGAATTTTGGAGCAGTTGGGAACCTCAGATTATCACAAAAATCCTTTGGCTAGTATTCTCAGTTTCCAATTGATAAATTTCTCTACATTCAAGGTTTTTACAAGTTATTTGACACCGGTTTCCATATAAACGCTGTTATTTCCAAAGCGTTTGTCAAGATGGCGTCGGAAACCGTGACAAGGTCCATTACATACTTCAATATGGTAGTGTAATGTTTTGATTGCCATCTACAGACTTTAAGGCTTGTAATGTACTTGAAGGACAACGACCTCAAATAAATACATGTCGACGCCGAAGTAAAACTTGATCAAAACTGACACAAAGAGGGTAATAAAAAACAATTCGAGTTGATATTGCCATACATCAATAAATATTTATTAGAAGCATTTGGTTGTAGAATTGGCAAATCAGAAAAACAACACGAAAACGTCTCTCGATCACGTCACGCGCAAGTGATTTTCAAAACCTTTGCTCTTAAGGCATAGCGTGCACAAAAACGTGTTATACGCTATCTTGCAATCACAACTCGACATTTTGTGGAGGATGGGTAAAAAAGCTTAGGGACGGACCATTAGAAAAGTTATGGGGGTGGGTGGGCAAAGCACAAAAAATTAAAAATTCATGCCAGGGAAAATTAAGTGAAAGAAAATTCATGCATGCAGAGTAGACCAACATCAACACAACATCTTGACAAAAGAAATATTCATTCAAGGGAAACATTAAAGAAAAAAAATTTCTATCTCAACGTTAGAACCTCGTCCCCAGGGTTTTCTCGAGATTCAAAGTAGCATCCGCCACTTTGAATCTCGAGAAGACTCTGGGGACGAGGTTGTCAACGTTATAGTTTTTTAGAAAAACTCCTGAAATCGACAAAAGTTGATTTACTGGCTGAACCTCGGCTGCAAAAAATGCGCACCCTTCGGTTGAATTTGAAACAATCTATGCGCTTGTTATCACAAAATCTTCATGGATCAGTTGCCTTGTTCTATTAAATACATTACTCAATGTAAGAATTCGTTAAGACTTACCTGAATCAGCTAGGGCTGGAGTCGCACAGTAAAACATTCTTGTGCTTCGTGTTTCTCAGTCGCGTGCCTTTCATAATTTGATTTTGATCTAAAAACGATAAAAAAGCAATTTGTCAGGCTAGCACAATAAAAATCATACGTAGCGGGGTCACTTGATCACTTAGAGTCCAGATCCAGACCAGGATCAAAATTAATGATCTATGATCACTCGGATCATGGCCCATGAAAGGAACCGAGAAGTCTACTCTGAGCAAGGATTCTTTGGTTCATTCGGATGTGCCATGATCTGAGTGATCTTGGATCACTGATCCTGATCTGGATCATCCCAAACGAACGCAACCTTATTAAACTGCATTTTGAGTAACGGTAGAAATTCATTTTGACGCTACGTACGTGAGGTCCCGACAACAACAGTGTCGTGGACCGGGGTTACCGATACACACGTTCAATAAACAAGAGAAGACAAAGCCAGCCTGGCCGTACCTTCTAAAATCAGTGTAGCCTGCTTGCAGGCGGTAGTTCGTATACGCGCGAGAGTTCGAAGGCCAGCAAATCCGGTCGCCATATTGGACGAGTTAGTGGAAGATCTGGGACGAGTCACCAAGCGAGGGGGAGGAGGGTAAGGGAGAGGAGAAGAGGTTTTTTTTTCCTCGCTCGTCCCAGATCTTCCACTTACTCGTCCAATATGGCCACCGGATTTGCTGTGCTTCGAACTCTCGCGCTTACACAAACTACCGCCTGCAAGCAGGCTAAAATCAGTGATGTTTACTGAACGCCTTTGGAGGCGCCAGTCATCATGTAACTTTCATCCAGCCTTTGACGACATCCAACGGGAAATACAGAAATAAACCAATTACTTGTGTACACTCGAGTCTCAATAAGAAATGTTGCTTTTTTGGTCAAACTGAGAAAATCGTGAAGTGCACGTCATGTTCATTTATCTCGAAACAATTGAAGCGGCCGGAGATCGTCTGTTGACGAGACTCAAGGTTAATGATCAATTGCAAACTCTGAAGAAAACTTTATAAACGCTAGCGTTCATTTGATGTTGCAGCCAATAACTGGGAAACACTAACTCATACTCAATTCAAATAATAACTGAGTGAGAACTAACCTGCAGAGTCTCAATCTGATCTTTGTCGTTCGACAAGAAGACACCACGCCAAAAAATGCAGGAACTTATGGCTCTGTCCTATGTATCACCACGTTTTATACTGCATTGAAAAATTCACAAGGTACTGTACGATGAAAAATATATTTGGTTTGCCAGAGAACTCCACGCAATTAACACCTTAACGCAGCTCTCTTATAAGAATCGTCCATGTTGCTTTCGGAATTTTTTTGGCAGTTGGGTGTTA
>OX419336.1:35344875-35347375 GCA_948470475.1 Galaxea fascicularis
AATTGCATGCGCAGTGTCGTGTCGCTGAGAAAACTAAGAATTGGAAAGATTCGTTAAATGCGATACTAATCGCCCTTACTCAAACAAATGTACGTGTAATTAGCCTGTGTCAAGATCAAGGGCGCTTTTGGTCTTCTCACTACACTGTGAAATAAATAACACCCAACTGCCAAAAAATTCCGAAAGCAACATGGACGATTCTTATAAGAGAGCTGCGTTAAGGTGTTAATTGCGTGGAGTTCTCTGGCAAACCAAATATATTTTTCATCGTACAGTACCTTGTGAATTTTTCAATGCAGTATAAAACGTGGTGATACATAGGACAGAGCCATAAGTTCCTGCATTTTTTGGCGTGGTGTCTTCTTGTCGAACGACAAAGATCAGATTGAGACTCTGCAGGTTAGTTCTCACTCAGTTATTATTTGAATTGAGTATGAGTTAGTGTTTCCCAGTTATTGGCTGCAACATCAAATGAACGCTAGCGTTTATAAAGTTTTCTTCAGAGTTTGCAATTGATCATTAACCTTGAGTCTCGTCAACAGACGATCTCCGGCCGCTTCAATTGTTTCGAGATAAATGAACATGACGTGCACTTCACGATTTTCTCAGTTTGACCAAAAAAGCAACATTTCTTATTGAGACTCGAGTGTACACAAGTAATTGGTTTATTTCTGTATTTCCCGTTGGATGTCGTCAAAGGCTGGATGAAAGTTACATGATGACTGGCGCCTCCAAAGGCGTTCAGTAAACATCACTGATTTTAGCCTGCTTGCAGGCGGTAGTTTGTGTAAGCGCGAGAGTTCGAAGCACAGCAAATCCGGTGGCCATATTGGACGAGTAAGTGGAAGATCTGGGACGAGCGAGGAAAAAAAAACCTCTTCTCCTCTCCCTTACCCTCCTCCCCCTCGCTTGGTGACTCGTCCCAGATCTTCCACTAACTCGTCCAATATGGCGACCGGATTTGCTGGCCTTCGAACTCTCGCGCGTATACGAACTACCGCCTGCAAGCAGGCTACACTGATTTTAGAAGGTACGGCCAGGCTGGCTTTGTCTTCTCTTGTTTATTGAACGTGTGTATCGGTAACCCCGGTCCACGACACTGTTGTTGTCGGGACCTCACGTACGTAGCGTCAAAATGAATTTCTACCGTTACTCAAAATGCAGTTTAATAAGGTTGCGTTCGTTTGGGATGATCCAGATCAGGATCAGTGATCCAAGATCACTCAGATCATGGCACATCCGAATGAACCAAAGAATCCTTGCTCAGAGTAGACTTCTCGGTTCCTTTCATGGGCCATGATCCGAGTGATCATAGATCATTAATTTTGATCCTGGTCTGGATCTGGACTCTAAGTGATCAAGTGACCCCGCTACGTATGATTTTTATTGTGCTAGCCTGACAAATTGCTTTTTTATCGTTTTTAGATCAAAATCAAATTATGAAAGGCACGCGACTGAGAAACACGAAGCACAAGAATGTTTTACTGTGCGACTCCAGCCCTAGCTGATTCAGGTAAGTCTTAACGAATTCTTACATTGAGTAATGTATTTAATAGAACAAGGCAACTGATCCATGAAGATTTTGTGATAACAAGCGCATAGATTGTTTCAAATTCAACCGAAGGGTGCGCATTTTTTGCAGCCGAGGTTCAGCCAGTAAATCAACTTTTGTCGATTTCAGGAGTTTTTCTAAAAAACTATAACGTTGACAACCTCGTCCCCAGAGTCTTCTCGAGATTCAAAGTGGCGGATGCTACTTTGAATCTCGAGAAAACCCTGGGGACGAGGTTCTAACGTTGAGATAGAAATTTTTTTTCTTTAATGTTTCCCTTGAATGAATATTTCTTTTGTCAAGATGTTGTGTTGATGTTGGTCTACTCTGCATGCATGAATTTTCTTTCACTTAATTTTCCCTGGCATGAATTTTTAATTTTTTGTGCTTTGCCCACCCACCCCCATAACTTTTCTAATGGTCCGTCCCTAAGCTTTTTTACCCATCCTCCACAAAATGTCGAGTTGTGATTGCAAGATAGCGTATAACACGTTTTTGTGCACGCTATGCCTTAAGAGCAAAGGTTTTGAAAATCACTTGCGCGTGACGTGATCGAGAGACGTTTTCGTGTTGTTTTTCTGATTTGCCAATTCTACAACCAAATGCTTCTAATAAATATTTATTGATGTATGGCAATATCAACTCGAATTGTTTTTTATTACCCTCTTTGTGTCAGTTTTGATCAAGTTTTACTTCGGCGTCGACATGTATTTATTTGAGGTCGTTGTCCTTCAAGTACATTACAAGCCTTAAAGTCTGTAGATGGCAATCAAAACATTACACTACCATATTGAAGTATGTAATGGACCTTGTCACGGTTTCCGACGCCATCTTGACAAACGCTTTGGAAATAACAGCGTTTATATGGAAACCGGTGTCAAATAACTTGTAAAAACCTTGAATGTAGAGAAATTTATCAATTGGAAACTGAGAATACTAGCCAAAGGA
>OX419336.1:35352375-35372375 GCA_948470475.1 Galaxea fascicularis
GGTTGCAAGTGTGAGGGAGTGGTTGCAAGTGTGAGGGAGTGGTTGCAAGTGTGAGGGAGTGGTTGCAAGTGTGAGGGAGTGGTTGCAAGTGTGAGGGAGTGGTTGCAAGTGTGAGGGAGTGGTTGCAAGTGTGAGGGAGTGGTTGCAAGTGTGAGGGAGTGGTTGCAAGTGTGAGGGAGTGGTTGCAAGTGTGAGGGAGTGGTTGCAAGTGTGAGGGAGTGGTTGCAAGTGTGAGGGAGTGGTTGCAAGTGTGAGGGAGTGGTTGCAAGTGTGAGGGAGTGGTTGCAAGTGTGAGGGAGTGGTTGCAAGTGTGAGGGAGTGGTTGCAAGTGTGAGGGAGTGGTTGCAAGTGTGAGGGAGTGGTTGCAAGTGTGAGGGAGTGGTTGCAAGTGTGAGGGAGTGGTTGCAAGTGTGAGGGAGTGGTTGCAAGTGTGAGGGAGTGGTTGCAAGTGTGAGGGAGTGGTTGCAAGTGTGAGGGAGTGGTTGCAAGTGTG
This sequence comes from Galaxea fascicularis, assembly GCA_948470475.1. Taxonomy (NCBI): domain Eukaryota; kingdom Metazoa; phylum Cnidaria; class Anthozoa; order Scleractinia; family Euphylliidae; genus Galaxea; species Galaxea fascicularis. Next base: position 35,352,869 of record OX419336.1, read on the forward strand.
AGGGAGTGGTTGCAAGTGTGAGGGAGTGGTTGCAAGTGTGAGGGAGTGGTTGCAAGTGTGAGGGAGTGGTTGCAAGTGTGAGGGAGTGGTTGCAAGTGTGAGGGAGTGGTTGCAAGTGTGAGGGAGTGGTTGCAAGTGTGAGGGAGTGGTTGCAAGTGTGAGGGAGTGGTTGCAAGTGTGAGGGAGTGGTTGCAAGTGTGAGGGAGTGGTTGCAAGTGTGAGGGAGTGGTTGCAAGTGTGAGGGAGTGGTTGCAAGTGTGAGGGAGTGGTTGCAAGTGTGAGGGAGTGGTTGCAAGTGTGAGGGAGTGGTTGCAAGTGTGAGGGAGTGGTTGCAAGTGTGAGGGAGTGGTTGCAAGTGTGAGGGAGTGGTTGCAAGTGTGAGGGAGTGGTTGCAAGTGTGAGGGAGTGGTTGCAAGTGTGAGGGAGTGGTTGCAAGTGTGAGGGAGTGGTTGCAAGTGTGAGGGAGTGGTTGCAAGTGTGAGGGAGTGGTTGCAAGTGTGAGGGAGTGGTTGCAAGTGTGAGGGAGTGGTTGCAAGTGTGAGGGAGTGGTTGCAAGTGTGAGGGAGTGGTTGCAAGTGTGAGGGAGTGGTTGCAAGTGTGAGGGAGTGGTTGCAAGTGTGAGGGAGTGGTTGCAAGTGTGAGGGAGTGGTTGCAAGTGTGAGGGAGTGGTTGCAAGTGTGAGGGAGTGGTTGCAAGTGTGAGGGAGTGGTTGCAAGTGTGAGGGAGTGGTTGCAAGTGTGAGGGAGTGGTTGCAAGTGTGAGGGAGTGGTTGCAAGTGTGAGGGAGTGGTTGCAAGTGTGAGGGAGTGGTTGCAAGTGTGAGGGAGTGGTTGCAAGTGTGAGGGAGTGGTTGCAAGTGTGAGGGAGTGGTTGCAAGTGTGAGGGAGTGGTTGCAAGTGTGAGGGAGTGGTTGCAAGTGTGAGGGAGTGGTTGCAAGTGTGAGGGAGTGGTTGCAAGTGTGAGGGAGTGGTTGCAAGTGTGAGGGAGTGGTTGCAAGTGTGAGGGAGTGGTTGCAAGTGTGAGGGAGTGGTTGCAAGTGTGAGGGAGTGGTTGCAAGTGTGAGGGAGTGGTTGCAAGTGTGAGGGAGTGGTTGCAAGTGTGAGGGAGTGGTTGCAAGTGTGAGGGAGTGGTTGCAAGTGTGAGGGAGTGGTTGCAAGTGTGAGGGAGTGGTTGCAAGTGTGAGGGAGTGGTTGCAAGTGTGAGGGAGTGGTTGCAAGTGTGAGGGAGTGGTTGCAAGTGTGAGGGAGTGGTTGCAAGTGTGAGGGAGTGGTTGCAAGTGTGAGGGAGTGGTTGCAAGTGTGAGGGAGTGGTTGCAAGTGTGAGGGAGTGGTTGCAAGTGTGAGGGAGTGGTTGCAAGTGTGAGGGAGTGGTTGCAAGTGTGAGGGAGTGGTTGCAAGTGTGAGGGAGTGGTTGCAAGTGTGAGGGAGTGGTTGCAAGTGTGAGGGAGTGGTTGCAAGTGTGAGGGAGTGGTTGCAAGTGTGAGGGAGTGGTTGCAAGTGTGAGGGAGTGGTTGCAAGTGTGAGGGAGTGGTTGCAAGTGTGAGGGAGTGGTTGCAAGTGTGAGGGAGTGGTTGCAAGTGTGAGGGAGTGGTTGCAAGTGTGAGGGAGTGGTTGCAAGTGTGAGGGAGTGGTTGCAAGTGTGAGGGAGTGGTTGCAAGTGTGAGGGAGTGGTTGCAAGTGTGAGGGAGTGGTTGCAAGTGTGAGGGAGTGGTTGCAAGTGTGAGGGAGTGGTTGCAAGTGTGAGGGAGTGGTTGCAAGTGTGAGGGAGTGGTTGCAAGTGTGAGGGAGTGGTTGCAAGTGTGAGGGAGTGGTTGCAAGTGTGAGGGAGTGGTTGCAAGTGTGAGGGAGTGGTTGCAAGTGTGAGGGAGTGGTTGCAAGTGTGAGGGAGTGGTTGCAAGTGTGAGGGAGTGGTTGCAAGTGTGAGGGAGTGGTTGCAAGTGTGAGGGAGTGGTTGCAAGTGTGAGGGAGTGGTTGCAAGTGTGAGGGAGTGGTTGCAAGTGTGAGGGAGTGGTTGCAAGTGTGAGGGAGTGGTTGCAAGTGTGAGGGAGTGGTTGCAAGTGTGAGGGAGTGGTTGCAAGTGTGAGGGAGTGGTTGCAAGTGTGAGGGAGTGGTTGCAAGTGTGAGGGAGTGGTTGCAAGTGTGAGGGAGTGGTTGCAAGTGTGAGGGAGTGGTTGCAAGTGTGAGGGAGTGGTTGCAAGTGTGAGGGAGTGGTTGCAAGTGTGAGGGAGTGGTTGCAAGTGTGAGGGAGTGGTTGCAAGTGTGAGGGAGTGGTTGCAAGTGTGAGGGAGTGGTTGCAAGTGTGAGGGAGTGGTTGCAAGTGTGAGGGAGTGGTTGCAAGTGTGAGGGAGTGGTTGCAAGTGTGAGGGAGTGGTTGCAAGTGTGAGGGAGTGGTTGCAAGTGTGAGGGAGTGGTTGCAAGTGTGAGGGAGTGGTTGCAAGTGTGAGGGAGTGGTTGCAAGTGTGAGGGAGTGGTTGCAAGTGTGAGGGAGTGGTTGCAAGTGTGAGGGAGTGGTTGCAAGTGTGAGGGAGTGGTTGCAAGTGTGAGGGAGTGGTTGCAAGTGTGAGGGAGTGGTTGCAAGTGTGAGGGAGTGGTTGCAAGTGTGAGGGAGTGGTTGCAAGTGTGAGGGAGTGGTTGCAAGTGTGAGGGAGTGGTTGCAAGTGTGAGGGAGTGGTTGCAAGTGTGAGGGAGTGGTTGCAAGTGTGAGGGAGTGGTTGCAAGTGTGAGGGAGTGGTTGCAAGTGTGAGGGAGTGGTTGCAAGTGTGAGGGAGTGGTTGCAAGTGTGAGGGAGTGGTTGCAAGTGTGAGGGAGTGGTTGCAAGTGTGAGGGAGTGGTTGCAAGTGTGAGGGAGTGGTTGCAAGTGTGAGGGAGTGGTTGCAAGTGTGAGGGAGTGGTTGCAAGTGTGAGGGAGTGGTTGCAAGTGTGAGGGAGTGGTTGCAAGTGTGAGGGAGTGGTTGCAAGTGTGAGGGAGTGGTTGCAAGTGTGAGGGAGTGGTTGCAAGTGTGAGGGAGTGGTTGCAAGTGTGAGGGAGTGGTTGCAAGTGTGAGGGAGTGGTTGCAAGTGTGAGGGAGTGGTTGCAAGTGTGAGGGAGTGGTTGCAAGTGTGAGGGAGTGGTTGCAAGTGTGAGGGAGTGGTTGCAAGTGTGAGGGAGTGGTTGCAAGTGTGAGGGAGTGGTTGCAAGTGTGAGGGAGTGGTTGCAAGTGTGAGGGAGTGGTTGCAAGTGTGAGGGAGTGGTTGCAAGTGTGAGGGAGTGGTTGCAAGTGTGAGGGAGTGGTTGCAAGTGTGAGGGAGTGGTTGCAAGTGTGAGGGAGTGGTTGCAAGTGTGAGGGAGTGGTTGCAAGTGTGAGGGAGTGGTTGCAAGTGTGAGGGAGTGGTTGCAAGTGTGAGGGAGTGGTTGCAAGTGTGAGGGAGTGGTTGCAAGTGTGAGGGAGTGGTTGCAAGTGTGAGGGAGTGGTTGCAAGTGTGAGGGAGTGGTTGCAAGTGTGAGGGAGTGGTTGCAAGTGTGAGGGAGTGGTTGCAAGTGTGAGGGAGTGGTTGCAAGTGTGAGGGAGTGGTTGCAAGTGTGAGGGAGTGGTTGCAAGTGTGAGGGAGTGGTTGCAAGTGTGAGGGAGTGGTTGCAAGTGTGAGGGAGTGGTTGCAAGTGTGAGGGAGTGGTTGCAAGTGTGAGGGAGTGGTTGCAAGTGTGAGGGAGTGGTTGCAAGTGTGAGGGAGTGGTTGCAAGTGTGAGGGAGTGGTTGCAAGTGTGAGGGAGTGGTTGCAAGTGTGAGGGAGTGGTTGCAAGTGTGAGGGAGTGGTTGCAAGTGTGAGGGAGTGGTTGCAAGTGTGAGGGAGTGGTTGCAAGTGTGAGGGAGTGGTTGCAAGTGTGAGGGAGTGGTTGCAAGTGTGAGGGAGTGGTTGCAAGTGTGAGGGAGTGGTTGCAAGTGTGAGGGAGTGGTTGCAAGTGTGAGGGAGTGGTTGCAAGTGTGAGGGAGTGGTTGCAAGTGTGAGGGAGTGGTTGCAAGTGTGAGGGAGTGGTTGCAAGTGTGAGGGAGTGGTTGCAAGTGTGAGGGAGTGGTTGCAAGTGTGAGGGAGTGGTTGCAAGTGTGAGGGAGTGGTTGCAAGTGTGAGGGAGTGGTTGCAAGTGTGAGGGAGTGGTTGCAAGTGTGAGGGAGTGGTTGCAAGTGTGAGGGAGTGGTTGCAAGTGTGAGGGAGTGGTTGCAAGTGTGAGGGAGTGGTTGCAAGTGTGAGGGAGTGGTTGCAAGTGTGAGGGAGTGGTTGCAAGTGTGAGGGAGTGGTTGCAAGTGTGAGGGAGTGGTTGCAAGTGTGAGGGAGTGGTTGCAAGTGTGAGGGAGTGGTTGCAAGTGTGAGGGAGTGGTTGCAAGTGTGAGGGAGTGGTTGCAAGTGTGAGGGAGTGGTTGCAAGTGTGAGGGAGTGGTTGCAAGTGTGAGGGAGTGGTTGCAAGTGTGAGGGAGTGGTTGCAAGTGTGAGGGAGTGGTTGCAAGTGTGAGGGAGTGGTTGCAAGTGTGAGGGAGTGGTTGCAAGTGTGAGGGAGTGGTTGCAAGTGTGAGGGAGTGGTTGCAAGTGTGAGGGAGTGGTTGCAAGTGTGAGGGAGTGGTTGCAAGTGTGAGGGAGTGGTTGCAAGTGTGAGGGAGTGGTTGCAAGTGTGAGGGAGTGGTTGCAAGTGTGAGGGAGTGGTTGCAAGTGTGAGGGAGTGGTTGCAAGTGTGAGGGAGTGGTTGCAAGTGTGAGGGAGTGGTTGCAAGTGTGAGGGAGTGGTTGCAAGTGTGAGGGAGTGGTTGCAAGTGTGAGGGAGTGGTTGCAAGTGTGAGGGAGTGGTTGCAAGTGTGAGGGAGTGGTTGCAAGTGTGAGGGAGTGGTTGCAAGTGTGAGGGAGTGGTTGCAAGTGTGAGGGAGTGGTTGCAAGTGTGAGGGAGTGGTTGCAAGTGTGAGGGAGTGGTTGCAAGTGTGAGGGAGTGGTTGCATTACTTGGCGTTGTGTGTCTGTGCTGATCGATCAGACTGAGGAATTTTTGGTTATTCTTCCTGGGTTGGGTGGTTTACCTTATATGGGCTGTGTAGGGATGGGTTGCCAAAGGGTGTGGTTTCGTAGCCGTTTTCGTCTAGTTATTATAAAGGGTATGAATTTTGACCATTTTGGTCTGAAATAAGATATGGTTAGTGCACTGATTTTAAAGATGCTTTTTAGTGGAGTGACCCGCGTTCAAATCCCGCTCTGACCACTAGCTGGTGTTGTTTTGGGTAAGTGCCTTTTTTAACTCCTCGGTCATCCTTGTAAATTGCCAACTGGCCTGCCTCCCGCTAGTTGGGATTCTTATTATGTTACGTTTATTGGAATTATTTGTTTCATGTGTTTGCTCGGCCCTTCTAGCCTTTGTGCTAAATAAACTGCCGAGGGTAAATAAAGGTTTTATTATTATTATTATTATTATTATTATTATTATATGAAGCCTACGTTAAATCTGTCCAGCGTTATTCCCCTCGAAAAGGCGAGGTAATCGGTCTAAAATGGCGGCCGAAGGCAGGCGAAAATCAGAGAGAAAGATTTACTTTCGGCACACGTTAAACAGTTGATTTCCGGTCTCCTCGGACAGCCACAGCAATCTTGAATATATGCTTTTTTCAACCATATTTGGCAGAACGGTGGAAATGTTACAGAAGTGGATTTTTGCAGCCTACGAAAGTGTAAACATTTAGCAAAAGAGGTCGGCAACTCGGAACCGATGTAAACAAAGATTGTTGGATGGCAGAGAAGGTAGGTCAGTTGACCGTTTTGTGAAATATTCAGAGCTTTTGGGGGGCTGTTTCACGGCATATACAAACACAGTTTGGGCAGATCGTTCGTTGTTACGATGTAGAAAAAAATTACTCACGAAGATTCTGCAATAGATGCTTTCCTCATTTGGAGGTCGGCAAGTTGTCTGGGAGCTGCTTAAGTGTTATAAATTAAACTTTTTCTGTTTTACGCCATACATTTTACTATAACGTGGGCAGCCATTTTTAAAGAACCGATAGAACGGGCGTCCGCCATTTTGTCGTCAATTTCTGAATCAAACTTTTTCGAAAGTAGGGGCAAAGCTGGTCTTCGTCAACTCTAAACATGCTGTATGTTGCTGAGTCCCTGATAGATTCAGTTGTCGAGATTAACTGATCATTATGGGGTCTTTATTTGATAGGGAAAAACAGGAGTTCACTTGTCAGTTGGTTCCGTTGCTCAGAAGAGTTCATTGAAAAACAAGATACAGAACAATTATTGATAAAACCTCACCTTTGCTTTCTTTTTTCTCTGTATTATGTTATTGTTACTAGAGGGATTATATCGTTGACTTTCTTTTCATACATTCACGTTTATTATATCGATTATCAGCAACCAAATTTACATGCCGCAATAGAGCAGTATTCAGTCAGTTAAAGTTGGCTTTCACTATCGACGGAATCGGAGTCGAAGTCGCAGTTGGAGTTGTAAGAATCATTGGAATCGGAATCGGAAGAATCATCAGAACATTTCCATTTTCTTCTGATTCCGCTTACGACTCCGTCGATTATGGTCAAGTGTAAACTAGATTGACGGAACGCAATGCTCAATTCCGAGCCCGAATGTGCTTGCAATTCCGACAAGCGAAATAGTCATAAGCGGAACGGTATTTTGCTTCCAACCTCGTTGGTTTGATTTTCATTGGATCGTATCGCTGACTGTGCTCTTCTTATTATTACGTCTCCAGCTCCGACTCCGTTGCCAGCCTTTAATGTCTAAGTAAACTGCTTTTGCTTTGGTTTTACCTTTTCTATACTTTGTAACTGGTTGCAAAAAACTGGCGCTTCTTTCTGAACAGCCCTTTTCCCTCGCCCGGTATTAGTTCGGGGTCATAGGAGTTCTGATTCAAGGGTACTGGTAAACTGGGGTATACAGGGGTAAACAAGATATTTAAAACTAAATACAATATGATAGGGGATACATGAAGTTCCTACGTTTGGTGAATCCGCTGAGCAAATCGAACGTTTTAAATAAATATTTGAACTGTACAAATGTGGCTGCCTTGTGGTTTGCTCGCAGGCGTAAGCCCTGGTCAAACTATCATGGCCCACGTGACTCGCTTCAGGATACAACTCTGTTGGAAGAGCGGCAAAACACTGCAAAATAGTATCATTTTTTCGTCAAACAGAATTGCTGGACATGATGTTTGATCAACTCTATCCAACACTTGATCAAGCGAAAAATGTTGGACGAACATCATCCAACATGGGCGGCCAAACGGTCAAACAATGTTGGATCAAACAAAGTTGGAACTTTAAATCCAACTTTGTTCGATAGTTTGGCTAGGGCTATACTGTCCAACCAAAATTACGATTATGACAACGGCCAAATGAAAAAAATTCGTAAAGATACTACAAACGACTAATGAAAGGTATTAAGAGCAAGAAGAAGTTCCTTTGATAATTTTCTCTGGGGTAAGCGGAACGGAAATTTGTTCAGTGATTAGGTCTGTTACACTTACAACGAAGAGATAATTAATCATGCGTAATAACTCAAGTGTCACACTTCTCCTTTCGAGTTTTCGATCAAAATAAACCTCGAATGGTTGGTTTATAATTCATTTTCCAAGTTCAGTGACTCATGACCGCTCATAGCCACTTTGATTAAGCAGGAGTAGCCAAAATCAATTTCCGCCTTGATGAGCCGGCTGCAGGTAGTCAACAAGGGTGAAAACAACCAAATATCCAATTCCAGGTACGGTATAACCACTGAGCAAATTAAACCTGTCATTCGTAATTAAACGAAAATGATGCGAACTATTAGGACCTCGCCAAGTTTATCAATTTTTCTAGTTAAGAATTGTCGATCGTTATACGTAAATCAGTGTTTCAGTGATATTTCTGGTTTTATTGCCACCAGAGTAATATTATAATTATATTTGATTCCCGCGCAAATGGAGGTGCAATATTATGAAAATTTGCTTGTCCTTCTAATGGCAAACCTCAACAAACTGTTGCTACGAATGTTTTCCATGTGATGTAATGCATGAAATTTGTTGATTTTTCTCTCACAAAATAATAACATGTTAACCCCTAGGCCTCCTGTGACGCTCATTAGATTCCACTTCGGTGTTTTCACAGTCTAGAGTTCTCCTCCCGTACAATTTTCTACCTTCGAGTCACTGAGTTTTTTTAAACCTGAAAGGAACCAACTAGTGTGTCTAACACGTCCTAGTGAAAGTGTGAAATAAAGTGAAATAACCATTGGATTCTTTCAACTGCTGAATATTTTATGCTAAAACACTGTCCAATCTTTACTGTTCAATACGGTAAAATATTTACCTGTAAGCAGGTTAATACCATATCTTGAAAGGATCAACAGACCGGGTAAGACATTTCCTTTTTTATCCTAATTATGGCCCTCTTTTAACGTTTTTGTGTGTCAAAACTGAAACGGAGATCAATATTCTCTCAAGTAAGGGATTGTACAACGATAAACGTTTCTTCAATAGATCTGCACGCACCAGTTTAAAACCAAGTTATGTCATTTGTGCCAGAAGATAACGTTCACATACACCAAGAGGGTGATAATCATTGTAAAACGATGGTTCCTCGGTTCTTTAAAAGGCTACTATACTGACTTGCGATAAAGCGCTATATAGTTACTTGTGGTGTCGGATCAGTTCAAGGGACCAAAATCAGACTGTGATGGTTTATGCAGCTGGTTATTTATTGTTGTCACTGTCGTATATATGAACAAGTTAGAAAGCCGGTCTTACAGATTCTATTTAGTGTCCAAGTCGAATAGCACTCTTGTTTTGATATTCAATGATTTATATTTTGGCAGCAGTTCTTATTTATGGAGACATGTCGGGAGCTTTGAAGCACGAAACTGAGTTTTCATATCCATGGGGAGCGAACACGGCTAAAAATCGCAACGTGAAAGACACCTGCAGATTCGAAAGCAGGGTTGAATAAATTAAAGAAAATGTTTCCACGATAAATTTCAAAATCGTCTAGAAAAAAACATGGTTACCATTAAGAACGGGCCGAGCCTGCACTACCAGTATGCTGAAATTATGATTTCAGTGACCAGCGATGTAGTTTTCACGCCTGCTGTCTCATTTTTATTTGAGATCCGCGCGGCATGAGCAGGGACTTTTCGCAATCTCTCTAAAAACAAAATGACCAAATGGGTTTCTCTAAGAGATGACAATGTTCTTGTGGAAGATCTTAAGACCCTGCATGCCACTCAAACACGGTTTTGTCAAACATAATGAAGGTATTTTTGGCCAGTGCGAGTACATTCGCCTTAAAGTTAAAAAGAAAGATAGAACAGTGTCTGGCAGCATTTCTGCAACTTTCTACAGTTATATAGACTTTCGAATCAAACGTCTCTAAGGAAAAAAATTGTTCTATTTTTCACTAGGTAACAAGGTAATCTTGTGACCATGAGGACGGTCTTAGCGTCAGTTTGCGTCTTGGCGGTGCTCTCTACTCTTGCCAGTAGCTTGACGTTAAAACATAAAACTGGTAAGATCGACGATCTGAAGTTTCAATTATCTTTACAAAAGAGTGAATCAATAACAATTATGATTAAAATTGTTTCTTTGTCATTTTGTTCCTTGCAGGGCGTGGTGGTAGAAAGTCAATCGTAATTCAAAATCCTGTACAAAGTAAGCAATCTGTCTACAGTACCCCGGTAGTCCAATCGTCCCGGGGGCTTTGGGAACGACTATGTCTGCAGCTCTGATTGCACTACATAAGCATGCACGCCCCGGTTGTTCAAACGTTAGATAGCGCTATCTACCGGATAAATCACTATCCAGCGGATAAGTAATGGGGAAGCTAATTGCACTATCCACTGAATAGATATTTATCCGGTGGATAGTGCTATCCAGCCTTTGAACAACCGGAGCCTGATAAATACATTGTATCAGTTTCGTTATCAGTGGAGGCTGGTTTCCATGTAATCGCTACGATCGCTACGATTAGTATGATTGTTGCGATCGCTGTGATCGCTGAAAAAAATAGTTGAACGATCGTAGCGATTGATGGTTACCAAGTGATCGCTGCGATCGTTACGATCGCTAAGAAAGTAAATGAATAACATTGTCCTCGCCATTCCTCAAATTCAACATGGCGGCTGTGAATAATCGGCTCCTGCTTGAAGCTTGTTTTTTTTCTTTTCTACTTATCGGTGTAGAAGATGTAGAAGACGACGTGAAAGACAAAGCCCCATAGATTTTGGGTTCGAGAGACCTTCCTGAAGTATTTAGCTGTCGGAAACGCAGTGCATTTTGGTATTTTTGCTATCGCTACGATCGCTGAGATAGAACTGAAGTCTATCTCAGCGATCGTTGTCGCTGAGATCGCTGTGATCGCTGGAGAGTGGTTTCCACATGATCGCTACGATCGCTAAACTTTTTTTCAGCGATCGCAGCGATCGTGGCGATCATATGGAAACCAGGCTTAAGAACCAACACTGATAAAATGGCATTTACAGTGCAGCCGATCTCCGTACCATTAGCAGTCTAAGAAGCGTATTTAGTTGTCAGTTCACTTTTTTCACAACACTTTTTTTATTCGTACATAGTTGAACTTGTACGACTGTGACCTGAGCAAACTGAAGTTTATCAAATTTTACGTTCTAGCTGATAACTTGCCGTGTTCCCATTCCGTCCACATTCCTACATACAGATCTCAGAGTTCACCACCATGATTTCAAAAAGAACAGTTGCTGAGCATTTGTCAAGAAACTCAGTGTGAAAACATTGAATGATATTCACCGAAGAAAATTGTAAATAACATCGATGCAGTCAAACTCCTGGTCGAATAGCCAAATGTTTTCAGCTGACGTCACGGCGGCCATGTTGGTGTCCCAGGGGGTTTGCATTACATTTTTATGCAAATTGATTCTTTTGTTTTAGTAAGCCAATATAGCTAATAGTCACGTGAGTGAAAACACTCTATAGGCATCAAACATGGTCAGAAGCGAATTGCCCCACCAGGGTATCACAAGGTATGTTGCCAAACGTTATTTATTTTCCTTAGGATCCGCGTGGGAATGCCACCCTGGATGCAAAAGGTTCTGTCTGTCGTCATGCAAGAGGAGCTGCTGTGCACCCGGTGCCCCTAACTACACCCCAGACATGTTCCCACAATTAGTCAATTACCAAGCTTCCCTGCCCCCTCCACCCCCTCCCGCGCCTGCTTGCCCCACTGGGTGCCCGTCCACCTGTTATCCGAACTGCGACGCCGGATGCTGCTTCCCAGTTAGTCAGCCGCCGGCTTATCCTCAATACCCACCGGCGAACCCGTACGATTTCGGATATGGTGGTTATGATCCCTGCGCCGCCCTTAGCTGTTCCGCTGCTTGTGCTCCACAGTGCAAACCAGGTAAGTGTGATTTTAAAGGGACTCTGTCCTGGGTGTTTTCCTGTTTTTCGGTGAAAACTACACTGAAATGCTACTTAATTAATGACCTTTACTCATGTCGAAACATTCCCTGAAATGTAGGAAAAAGATATCAATCTACCTCTTTGCAGGAAAATTCATGCATGGTACATTTTTGGCCATGGCTTCAACATGACGTTGACGAGCATTTGAAAAAAGTTACTCAAAATTTGTCAAAATACCATCCGCCATCCATTTCTTTCCTTGCCATTCGTAACAGAAGAAGACAGTATTTAGTTTCAGTGCAATAACAGTCTTAAGTAAATAAACTGCTTCATTGTTTTTGGTGATTTAAAGACATCTTTAATTTTATCATTTTACAGCGGACCAAAATAGGATGACAGAGCTCTTGTAATTGTTAAATGTGTCTTAGCAAAGCAATTAACGTTCAGCGGAGAAACGTGAAATCAAAATGAAGGCAATAACTCCACCTGACAAAACTAATAGTAAAACCAACAATTGATACATCATAATGTTGACTTCCAGCAATACCTTTATTTGTTTTTTTGAATTTTTTTGTATTAATTACCATTACATAAAAATTCACTAGCATACAAGAACATCACTTAACCGCTTATAATAACTGTACGTACTGACAAACAATTGCACATTAAACGTTTTCTTGCAACAAAACAGATGCAGTCCCTTTCTGGATACTTGAAAGAGACGTTCATTAATAGCGCGGCAAAACTGATTCACGTATTCCTCATGCAGTCCAGCTTTCCGATCTTCCTCTCAAATTACATGTACAAGAAATACCATCTCAGCGACTTTACGTCCTTTGATTGAACAGTTAAGAAAGGAATCCCGAAACTATGATATTTTATATGATGGCGGCGCCTTAACTACCGCATTTTAATTATTGACGTTTTATTATGAAGTTACTGACCAAGTTCGTGACTCTCAATTGGGTTGATAGTTCAATAGGTACCGTGAGGACCAGAGGACTGCCGCTGGTGTTATGATATCTGAATATTTTACTCAGGGTTTGTTTTCACGCCTCCTTAAGCTAGTTTCCTAGCCGCAATGATCTTCAGGAAAGTAAAAAAAAAACATTTGTTCAGAAGCATCTCAAATTTATGATATCGCATATGTCAGCGCCGTCACCAGACGGTCAATCACGTATGTATTGAGAAACTGGCGCGAATTTTTAAACCAAGCGACGAAGAAAAGCAACTCAATCGCAGAGTTAAGTGTTTTCATTTTCGTGTCCATTTCAAATTTATTTTTATTCTTATGTGAATGAACTATCTTTCTGCTGTTTTATTGCTTAGATTGTTGTCGTTCCCAGGCTCTGAATCTGAGCATTCGGCCGGTGTATTTGGGTAGTAACGCATCTCCCGCTGCATCCAAAACCCAACCGACAAAACCTCAACCTACTCCATCTAAGAAGAAGCCTGTGAGTCCTCCATCTAAGAAAAAGCCTGCGAGTAACAAAAAGGCAGCACCTCCCCAGGTCTGCGTTCCACAATGCCAGAAGCTCTGCAAACCAGTATGCAGGTGAGTAGAATTCGATCCCTTTTCGACCCTCATACGTTTGTATTTGATTTCTCGCAACTAATTTCTGGTTTAATTTCTTGCGTCAGCACGGGGAGGCACATATTAATTAAGGTGCAAAATAAAGATTCGAAGCTTTGATTTCGATTTCTGTTCATGCTACCTTTGCATTTGAATGGAGCTAGACGCATGCAACTAAAATTTTGATCTGGGAGACTTGTCCGTCAAGCTACCTCAGACTGTGTCAAATCATCATATGCAGATTCGACAACAATGACAAGATCTCCGATTTTTACTTTCTCCAGGTTTGAATGTTGCTTGCCAACCTACAAGTTCAAAGATTCTCATTCTGACCACAAAAAGCCAACCAAACTTCACCATGTCAAACCTATCGCCTCACCTCAACGGGCACCAGTCCCCAAACTGCTCTCCCAGCCAGAACAGACAGAGGCTGCAGTTCAGGACACCCAACAGTCGCCATATGCTGGCGGTTACCCAGCTCCAAGCCCAGCTCCAAGCCCAGCTGCAGGTAAGAGGGAGTTTCATGCCAAGCAGTCATCGAAAAAGATAATGTATAGTGGGGAAAATAAAATGAACAAACAAACAGGCTAATTGCACCTAAGGTGCTTCCCAAAGTGATTACAGGAAGTGTCCGTCTTACCGTGTATAGCTCTATATGGATTGATAATAAGTGGAATCGCATGGAATAAGGAGGGAGGGAGGGAGCGTCTCTATTGTTTTCAATTGTTAGAGAAGCCCCCTCCCTCCTGCATGGAATCGTCCCGAAAACGAGACAAGACACAGTCAGAATACACACTGAAAAGAGTTCAGGTGCGGCACTTTCTCTTTCTCCTCTTTTTTTTTTATTCTCCAACTTTTGCTGAACTCCACGTACTCTCCGTTACTCGGTCCCTTTGTTACAAAAATCTGTACTCAAATATAATTTCTCAGTACGAATTATCATACAGTACTCACTTGATCATCTCGTCAGGGAAATTAAGCAATGTAAGTTAACAAGTTAAAATAGTTATTGTTAGTGACCAAGGTTACCAGAGAGAGATTGAAACAGCAACTGCTCTGGGCAGTGGAGAAAAGCTTAAGGCTGCTTGGTTGTATACGTCCTACGACCCAAATGGTACATAACGGTGACCTTTTCCTCTTTTGCAGCAGCCACATGTCCTGGATCCTGTCCTCTGGCATGCGCCCCATCATGTGATTTTTCTTGCTGTTCTCCTTATATGGCGCAACCAGTAACCCCAGTCCCACAACAGCCCTTCCCTTACGGAGCTGTTCCAGCCAATCCCGCGGTGAGTAATGGAGTATTCCCTGCAAATTTGATTGTTGCATCGTCTTTACGCCTTTTTTTTCTTCTTGCAGGCTCCTTACCCGGCCCCTATTGGCCCACCCTCCCCAGGCCTTGCTCCTCTGACTTGTCCTGGTCAGCCCTGCCCAGACACATGCGCTCCTCTATGCTCACGCAGCTGCTGTACAGGAATGAATCTACTTCCACAATCCTGGGATAAGAGAAACACTTTACGTCATGCAGCCTAAACGGACCTAAAGTGTTGCCATGGGATAATTATGTACTACTAACACAAAACTCTAAGCTTATAACGAATGACACCATTGTGTATATATACTGTATTTTCCACACCCATAACAGCAAACTGAACTTGACCTTTCTGTCAGAGGCGGTTGATAAGGTTGCTTTTTTACCAGACACCCATTTCCTCCATCACGTTTTATTCCCACTACATTTCTCGTCTTATTGCGCTGGTTTATAACAATAAAATGGCCAGGTCAGTATACACAACAACAAGGTTGCAATACATTGAAATCTTGTTGATGAACTCCTTGAAGAATTTTAAACAAAGCACTTATTTATGTCAGTAAATGCATGTTTGCAGGGCCGTAGCCAGACTTCAGAACAAGACGAGGCAAGTTTCGAGTGCCGAAGGCGTGAGCCGCTAGGGGGGTGTGGGGGCATGCCCTCACAGAAAATTTTGAAATCTACAGGCTCAGAAATACTCTTTTAAGCATTTTCCGCGGCATTTTTCTTCAGAAAAGTCAAAAAGTGTAAAAGTTGCCTTTTTTATTGCTGAGCAACATTGGTGCCAAGTTAATGACCATCTACATTTTAAAGCATTCAGATGTTGTAACACGTATTGGCCATTCCGGAGTTGCGCCGGGAACTGGTGCGTGTTGTAAATTTTAAGTCATCGATAAATTGATACCATCACATGAAAGATACTGTCAATTTTAATCGTTTGACCAAGTTTGATTCTTTTAGGTTGAACAGAGACCAAGATATATGGACTTTAAAACACCGTTCAAAATCTATACAAACGTCTCTAAATTTGAGGCTGCGTCCCCCCAAACCATACAAACTCTTAAAAATATAATTCAGTTTTCTGACAAGTGTAAAATCCGTCATCCACCACTATTTGGAAATAACTGAGGTGAAAATCAATGTGCTTGCCCATTTTTAAGAATATCACAGAAATCGTAAAAAAATGCAGAGTTTGTATGGTTTTGGGGGACGCTGTCACAAATTTAGAAACATTTGTATGGATTTTGAAAGATGTTTTAAAGTCCAAGTCGGAAGTAAAAAGCGTGGACTTTCATATTCCTACTAGAAACATCGATAAGGGGACCATACTGTCCATAACATTTTGAAAAACGTGGCAAAAAAACAAGGTATTCGCGCATACATACTTGTATGCATTTGCATTTTTCTACTGAATAAATTGTTTGCACAACATATTCGCAGACCTATCTGGTATCCACTTTACATTGTTAAGTAACTCCGTCGAGTCCCTGATTCAAGAAAAATTCAGGAAGCGAAAGTTTTCCAGTAGGGACTTGTAGATGGTGAGCACAATACAGCTTAGAGACAACATTGTAAATAACTGAGTTGTGAGCTTTACAGCTTGACTATTCAAACCACAGACGTGCGTTTCTCGAAACTCCCGAGAATGTTTTAGCCTATTATATTTCGGGTGACATAATTTCCTACATACCCGTATCGAAGAAGTCTCCAGGCATGAATTTTTGCAACAAATTTGCCCTTTCGTATCGTGAAATTATGGTAAAATACCAGCTTTTTTGATTAAGTGGATAGCAGTTTTAGAAATAGATTTTCGGACCCGAAACGTTTTCGGGACTTTCGAGAAACGGACTGGCCCTTCCGTAAGATATCTATTCAATAGACTTACGTACATGCGCAAAATAGTTTCAAGGATGTCTGTAAAGTGAAAAACTATGAACTCATTCATTTATCTCTGCAGCAGTATTTTTTCCTTTCGGTTGTAAGGTCGTAAGGTGCTTGGAATGGGCTGCGGTTAAGCGCAAAAATGAGAGAGCTGAAGGGTGAGCCTGGCAACGAAGATAAATAGTGGTATATAAGGATGACATTAAATAAGGGTTTATAGCCTTTAGAGTTGTGCTCGCGCATTATAAGCATTAAAATAAATTTAGCTAAATTCTGCTTTCCATTATCATTGTTGATACGGTTCTAGAATGATTATACCGAACTAAAGAAAAAATGTAAAAAAGATTAAAAAAAAAAAAAAAAAGAACCGAACACGAGTTACTTTTCCTTAACCTCCAAAAAATCGTCAACATTTGGCTCCGATTAGCTCAGTTGATAACAGCACGGAACTGCTAAATAGGAAGCACGCGGGCTCAAACCTCAGACCGGAGCACAAAACCGGCAGGGTCTTGAAATAACTGTTAAGATCATGCTGGCCGTGTGCTCAACACCTGCCTCAGTTCAGAAAAGGGCGTCATTGGGATGCATCGTCAGATGAACCGCAGGTCTTATCTCCCTCAACTCATTTTGTACAACAGAAAGGAAACGTAAAAGAATCCGCAAATTCTTCGCAACGATCAGGGAAGAATATAGTTTCGATGCTGTGTTCGTCCTATTGCTGATACAGCCCAGGGCTTAGTGGAATACCGATGGGGGCTTATCTGAAAACGCGAAAGTAGCGCTCTGCAGCCCTATACAACCCGAAAGGCCAGTATGAAGGTTTAACTGAGGTTTTTTCCTCTCTACCCTCAATAATTATGCTGATGTCCATTCAGTTCATTGACACCTGACCCGGGCCATTCAATTCGCTGCGCTAGTCGCTTCAAAGCATTTATTGGTGTAATACTATAGTGATATACCAGACGTGTGTCACCTTACTGATCCCCCTTGTACAAGGACGTCTATATCTCTTGGCCATAGAGCACAAGGTCGTAGGTGCCACTGTTTTGCTTAATTGAGTCCACGAATTTTCGTCTCATAGTCGGCACGACAGAGGGGAAAATTCTCGTAACTAAAGCGCATAGAACGTCGACGAAACAACAGCCGACCATTTGCTCTTTTCCCCACATTTATAAAATCAGGAGGGTAAGGATGGTGAACAAAACCCGTTTACGCAAATTTAACGTTAATTGCGGCTATATACAGCTTCGTTCGTGTTCACACAAACATTGAAGGTTTTCAGTCGAGCATACTGGGCATTTCAATGGCTCAATTTCCCGTGCTTCTTCCTCATTTCACCGGACAGGTGTCTAGACCGTTCAACAGGTCAATATAACACCTGTTGGGTAACAAGTGTCGTATCTTTGAATATTTGATCATACATCCCAGCTCGTTGTCTTATCCTTATCCTTAAATCGATGACCTTTTTACAGGAAAAGAAAGGAACTTTTTGCCCAAAGGTATGGTTTCAGTCGTTATTTTGATATCAGTAAACACGTCTTTTTTGTTACTTTACATTTTGGTATCATATGCTCTCTAAAACGTCCTGCAGTATCCGAATCACATATCATCAGAGTGTAATAATGGGACGTTGTCATTTAAGTAACCTAGAAAGCGATTTTCTTAGTATGAGGTTTAAGCTGCGATCCCTGCGTATTTGATCGGACGCTTCATTCTGCATTATTGTTCGCTTCAATTTGTTTCCATTTCGTAGTTAAAATTATTATGAAAATATGGCTCGACCTCTGCCCTCAAAACACAACAAGACTTTTGGGTCAATTAAACATGAAAAGCGATATCTCATTTCATTTCCATTTTCTACGGCTTACATAACAAGCCTAAATTTTAACACTGAACAAGATACTTATAAATAGTAACGATTTAAATAAATAAGTTACAATTTATTGGTAATTTATCAGAATTCAGTGAAAACATCCACTGGTCTTTGTATTTTGTAGCATGTAAGGCCGTGAAACTCAGGGATATCAGTCGCGTTTTGGTGTTGTACAATATATGGTGTGAATAGTATTTCAGAAAAGCATTTACTGAAACATTACTATGTAAGATGGTACTAAACAAAATTGCAATAAAAAGTGAGAAACAAACGTTCATGAAATGAAGCGCTTTCAGTAACAACAATGATCATTCGTTAATATACAACTGTATGAACTGTAGATTGGAGGGCTCGTCGTTTCTGGCTCAAATGTTTGCAAACATGTAGCTTTCTTTTAACCTTGCTCGCGGCCCATACCTCCTCATTCAGGCTGTTTGCCTTGACATGGACATAATGCACCCTGATTCCCTGATGCTTCTTCTTCACACAGACTTGAGCTGTTCCCATTTACATGAGAAACGTGTCAGCCCACTGTTTGCTTTCATATGGATAACCAAACTCCCGCTCTGGAAATTCCGTTAGAGATTGTTTACCACTTCGACAGTTCACTCTAAGTACTAAGAAAGCCTGGAACTAGTCCCCAAACAGACTGGTACTGATACCAGAGTAATCTGAACATAAATTTACGTTGAGGCATTCAAACCTCTAATAGATATCTTTCTTTGGGAGTCTCTAAAATGCGGACTTTTCACACACGTTTCTTTCCGCATTTTTTCACATCTGCCATTGGCATACATGCGGTTCATATGTTACAGCACAAGCAGCCCAATCGTGGTGAGTGACATCAAACGTTTATATAAAAAAAAAAAAATACCGTTACAAGTTAGAATCCCAACGAACCGAATAGCGGTGGGAAATCGATATTTTAGCCAAATGAAGCTTTCCTACCTTCACTCTACTGTTTCTTATCACTTTCTGGGACGTCTAAGTGCAATGTCATTACCTCGGATTTCAAAAAGGTGATGGTGTTGCACTTAGACGTCCGAGAAAGTGATACGGAAACAATACAGTGAAGGTAGGAAGGCTTCATTTGGCTAGAATAACAATTTCCAAATTTTCCGAGCAATAAAATAGAACTGATCAGACATTTAAAAAATAACGACACAACGTTTAAATTGACAAGACATGATTGGGATACTTATGATCAATCTTCGGTTGAAGGATGATTCAAAGTCACCCACTTGTACTGTACTCAGTGACTGAGTATCCGAAACATGTCTTGTAAATTTGAACGTTGTGTTTTTTCTTTAATGTCTAATATCAATATTTCCACCGCTATTCGGTTCTTTGGAATTCTAACTTTTAACGGTGATTTTTTTAATGTAAACTTTTGATGTCACACACACGATTGGGCTGCCTGTGGTTACCGAACACTCTTTCTCTGCCCTTGTTCTTAGCCAGTTAGTGTTGTTTCGCTTTAAAAAGAAGCAAGGTGTAGCATTTCACT
>OX419336.1:35374875-35377375 GCA_948470475.1 Galaxea fascicularis
TGTTCAGTAGTGTATAAGCTTCGCATTTGACTTATCAACGGCTACTTAGATGGATGATTACTTACTTCCCGACGCCTCGACCAATCCATCACACATTGATGCTCCATTCTCCATACATTGCTTTAAAATCGTAGCGAAGTCATGCCACAAACTCGTCCACTGGCAAGCAAACCCTTTCACAATGTGAATCATCACGACTCGATATAACTTCTGCGATGTTTAAACGATCTAATTCTGCCGAAAAATGCATGAATTGCCCACGGCAAAATACTTCCAAGGACGTCCTTATCTTTCTCATTTTTCGTCTGTAGCACAGCAAGCGGACGCCATATTTATGTATGAAAGAAAGCTACAAACTCGAAGCTTTCCCTGCACGAGCCGCCATTTTCTTTGTTGATCAACACTGGTGTTTCATGGGATATAAACTGGGTTACAGTCCCCTAACAACCCTAGATTTGGTTTGAATGGAAGTAAATACGCGCGAAAATCGAACACAGCTTAATTTATAAAGGCTATCACACTAATATTTAAACCAAAAAAATGTCGGACATTGTCGAGAATTACTTTGCACCAAATAAAATATCTACAGAGCTTAGATTGTGCAATATATCGTATGAAACAGCGTCTTTCCCACTCGTTTCAGCGTTTGCTGCCATATTGGATGTCTTTATCTGTCTTTATTCCTTTGCGTTATACAGTATACCGCTGGTAGTTGTTAGCGGACTCGAAATGTCCGCGATTTCTGGCGATGCACGTAACAGTCGATTTGTAACTAATTGGTTTTTGTTTTGAAGGAACCTGTCGCAGGATATGCCAACACAGATGTACGCCTGACTGTGATTTCAGCTGTTGTGTACCTCCATCCCACCCGATTCCAGTGTCCAATCCTCTGCCACGCCCAGCTATGCCAGTGGAGTCTTGTGCTTACTACTGCCCTCGCTCTTGTTTCCCTGAGTGTAGACCTAGTTGTTGCAAGCCCCAATTTTCTGTACCAGCAGCCCCAGTTCCAGTTATTCCACCACCCCCTCCACCCTGTCCTACAACCTGCCCTTCCTTTTGCTACCCCCAGTGTTACGCTTCGTGCTGTAGCCCAGCCCCGCAGCCGGCGGTGCCCCTCCCCATTCTTCAAGGCCAGTGTCCTCAAACCGGATGCACATCCGCATGCTTTCCAAAATGCACACCCATTTGTTGTGCGTCAACCCTGAGCCCCTCTCTCACGTCTCAAATGCCTTCGTACCCTCTCATACCACCGGCTCCTCCACTTCTTTCGCCGCCTGCCCCGCCACCGATAGTTATCCCTCTCCCACTTCCCGTTCCCACATGCCCGGCTCCTTGTTCATCATCCTGTCTTCCAGCTTGCACTCCTCAATGCTGTTCTTCTACACAGTCACAGTCTCAAGAACAGGCCCCACCTCCCCCCATAATAATTCTGGAGCCTCCTCCTCCTGCCACAGTGTCAACCTGTCCTGCATCCTGCCCAGTCTCATGTGCCCCTCAATGCACCCCTATCTGCTGTTCTCCTCCACCCAAGGTAGACCCGCCAAAGCCCTTTCCCACTCCCTCCAAGGTATTGTCAACTCCCGTACCTCCTGCCTCGGCGCAGACCTGCGCGGGATCGTGCCCTGACACATGCGCACCTAAATGTAGCGCGGAGTGTTGCTGCGGACCGCAATATAACCCTAATGACGTCAGAGGTTTATACCCAATTGACTCCACTCCAGACTGCCCCTTGAACAAGGACTAGTTAAATCACATAAAAACGCCGCAGAAAAGTAGCATGTTGGAGCTCACTTTGATTGGATAGGTAGATGTGTAGGTGAAGCTTGTGGGATGTAGCTTTGAATGACACGAATACCTCACAAAGTAATTAGGTAGATGTGTACAACTGTTAGGAAAAATCGTTTTACACGACTGAAACCTCGTCCGTTAGCGAGTGAACGGCCTTAGATTTCCTTTCTACTTTAGCGAAAGATTACAAAAGAAGACTAAAGGCTTTACGAAGAGGTGCCACACCGCGATACATTCCAAAAGGTCATACGTCAACCTGCGTGCATCTGGAAAGTTCAAGAAAAACCTAAAGCTGAGGCATGGCTTTAGAGAAGACTTGTTGATAGGCCTCCTAAAGGTGGACAAGACAAGAGTTTCTTTAGGTACTTTGAGGTTCCCACGTGCACCAACAACGACAAAGCATACGATTATTTTATGCCGAGTAAATCACATGTCCACTTTCATTCTGAAGATATTAGGTGTAAATAAAGTTTGTAGTTACAGAGGAAAAGATAAGTTTCTTTGAGCAATCGGTAGGTACGAAGCTCTTCACTATCGAATGCATGTTGAAATCTCTACAGAACTTTCCGATTTTACTCGTCAAGAAAAGGCCAAAAATGGAACAGATTTTAACACTTTTTTATTTTAAGACGACCGTAGAAAGTGAGTTTATCTAAGATTTTAAACACAGCAAGGGACCTGAGATGGGATATTGAAAACTTTGCTGTTACAA
>OX419336.1:35382375-35384875 GCA_948470475.1 Galaxea fascicularis
GGCAGTCCAAAGTTTCTGCATTTTATCAGTTGAGGATAAACAAGCTTACTGCTGCACTTAAGAAAACAAAACAAATTTCCCTTAAAGGAACAGTCTATGTATTGATTTTAACATAAGGAAGAAAAAGGCTGAAAGCAGTGAAAGAAATCAAATTGCCAAACTATTTGCACTTGTTGATTGTTTTTCTGAACATGTTGAAAGAGGTAAAACAGACAATGCAGTGAAATTAATTAAATACTGCCAGGCTTCCATGCTTTCCCGTTGGAGTCTGGGACCACTCAAATTGTATTTTTTAACCTACCCTTACAAAAACATCCCTATTTTATTTCTATTTTATAGCTATTTTAATGCTATCACACCTATTTTAACTCTATTTTAATTTTTCAGAGTTATATTTTATTACTATTTTCCACAATAAGGAAAATAGAGCATCTATTTTGTAGGTGTTTTATTTCTATTTTAACCCTATTTTAAAAATACATGAAAAGCAGTGGTGTATTTTATCTCTATTTTCTCACAACAAACCAAAAAATAGCCCGTAAAATAGACTATTTTAATCCTATTATAAATTTAAAAACCATAGTATTGCTTTATAAAATAGTAATAAAATACTGTTTTTCTGCTATTTTTCCATACAGTAAAGGGTTCAGGTCTGTTCCTTCGCAAAATATACATAAAATAGGCTACTAAAATCCTTTTTGATGTGGATCAGTCAAACACTCCACGCAAAACAGCTTTAAAATATACTATTTTATCCCTATTTTTGGAGTTAGATTTTCCATTGCAAACTAGGTTTAAAATAGTATATTTTAATACTATTTTCTGAACAAAATATTGTAAGTTGATTGAGATTTCAAAGTTATCTAACAAAATACCATGTTCTCTTTTTCTTTCGAAAACTAGTCTTATGTTGTAAATGATAAAATTCAACTTTCTTTTTTAATGCAAAGTAACCACAAGATGTTCTAGTGGAAGACAACTTGGAATTGAGCCCACTTTTTACACAAATGTTAGCAGTTAGAATATTGCTCATGGGTGTGCGTATTTATGCCTGCACTGTTCATCCTTTAGTCCCATTCAATTCTGTTTGCCAAATGGCAAACAAAAAGTCTGTTTGAAACAGAGACCAGCATACACTTTTCCACAATGCAGTCCAGGGGCACTGCAATAACTTTGGCTGTCTCTTCAACCCTATGGATGTGTCTGATTACAGCGATCCCCTTCAGACCTGGTAATTTATCTTGATGCAACCATAGTTTTAACTAAAGCAAAGTAGCTACATACTGTACATTCAAGCTGGCAGTCACAGTGTGTAATGTTACAGTTGGCATTTGTCCTGAACTTTCACATAATTGAGGATGTAGCCATATCTTGACTGTATCTTCCCAGAGAAATAGATGGTGAAATTGTTTCTTGCAGTTACTCTTTTGTAGCTCTGACTGTGATAAGCCACTCCATTAATGAGCAGAAGAAATAAATGCCAAACGGGGTAATGCGATAGTAGGGTCACCCTCCTAGCCGGGCCAACTTTTCTCCATATTAACACTTTGGCTCGCCTAGCCAGGACAACTCCAAGTCAGAGCATGCACGAGCGTTATTGGCTCGGGCAAAGGGGTCAACTTTTTTCTCATATAAATGCTCGCTTAAGTTGACTCAGCTGGGAGGGTGACCCTTCTACCCAGGACAACTTTTCTCCATATAAACGGGGCCTTACCCTACCCAGCCTGTTGTGGAACAACGAAAGCTGTTTTCATCATCCAGGGGAAACAGCCTGAGACATACTTCGCAAATGTCATACACTTGTAACTCGCATTGTCCGCATACTTCTTGAACTTTGTTGTAACTAAGTGACTTGAAAGATACACTTTCGGTACAAGTAACTTTAACCAAATCGATTAAATCTTTCACAGCTACATTTGTCATACAGTCTCTTGAAACATAGGCCAAAACTGCCTGGCATGCTTTTTCATGGTCTGTGAACAACCTGGTTTCAACATTGGCATGACCGTTATCATCCTGTTCATCTTCTTCTGATGCATGTATAACACTGGGCTTCCAATTCACTCTCATCAGACTCTGAAGACACTAAACAAGAGTCTTGGCTCGAAGAAATTTCACTGCACTCACTGTCTGACTCTCCACTAAGTCCACATGTTTCAATAACCGTTGTGTCTTCGTTTTCAACACCACTTTCTAAGCTTGGGAAGACTTCCGACTGTGTGCATCCATTTGTGGGCGAGAATTCCGAAGCGCCTCTGTAATCGCACATAGTCTCTTCTTGGTCTTGTACAAATGTTTGAGACGCACTTGACTCTGTTGACAACACTGCTACGTCTACGACAGATTGAGGAATCGAGATGGCTGCGTTCGCCGTGGAACGTGTTGCTGAACGCTTGTTCACGGTCAAACTTTGTTGATTTGGGTACCGGTACACTGGGATTATCAAGGTATCTCTTAAACTTCCTAATGTGGTATCCTTCTGTTAAAAAAAATGAGGGTA